>CM062819.1:1286760596-1287360596 GCA_031772625.1 Pinus tabuliformis
AATGGCTTGGGTGAGGGAACTGATTGAAGGTATCATGTGTGTCCTCACCACGACATCTAGACTCTTGAACAAACATGCATAGGAAGCATCAATTCTACTGATGAGAGAGGGAGATGCTCATAGTTCCGGATCAACATCTAGATCTGTGCTTTGTCTAGCTCTACCTGCGGCTTCATTATCTTATGCAAGTAAAGCAGGGCTCCCTTGTATCTCATTTTCCATTCATGTATATGTGTGAAATAGTAGCATGTATGTCCTTGAGAGTTTGGGAAATCTTCATGCACCGCTACTGAAAACCATATAGATGGAAAACTACCTTGTGCATGGTGACAAATTTGTCATAAAGTTTCTGCATGGTGGTCTCAAGAGTCGATACTTCAAAAAGTATCACTTTCCTCATCTCTACCATAGTGGATCTTGCAAATTATTCTTCCCTCTGCCTGGTCACTAGCAAGTCCTTTGCCATTTAATCGTTCTCTGCTAACAGGAACTTGAAATTTGAGCTCGTGACCTCTGCATAAGCCTTAGTGGCATCAGCCATAGCAGTTGGATGCATTCTGACATCTGACACTATCATCCTTTTATTCATAATTGCAGGCGATGTGTGATCATCTGGGAAATTATTTCTCCACACCTATACAATATTTTTTTGCAACTCATCAAAGGATATATTGTACACATCCATCACTAGATCATCATCAAGGAGGAAAACCTCTCCTTGCTCGCTCGGACTGGTTCTGATACTGGAGGTGGTGGAGACTATGGGGTGACCTCAAATGCTCTCAGCATGAGGTTGGTATCTTGGTCTTGTGTCTCCTATGCCAACTCCGTGTCCATCTCTTCAACCATTTGCTCAATCTGTTAAGCAAGTTCCCGATCCTGCAACTGCTCACCCTCTTCTTCATCTATTGGTTGTTCTGACTCTTCAACCTATATTGGCATAGTTTTCTCTATGATCGTGCCTTTCCCTTCTTCTTGTTCTTACTTCTGCTTCTCTTCCCTTTCTCTCCTTCTTAGCTCCTACTCTTCTTTTAGCTTCTTCTCTGTTTCTTGCAACTTCCTTTCTGCTTCCTCCAACCTTTTATTTTCTCTCTTCCTTCGCTCTACTCTCTTTATGCATTGTTGCCTCTTTGCCTCCACTGCCAAAGTTGCTTTCTCAACGAGAGGATCTTCTTTGAACTTGTAGCTTTGCTCAACCTCTGGGTTTTAGCAATCTTCCTCTTGCCTTTGTCCTGCACCAGTTTGCTTCTTATTTTTGTTATTGTTGTTGCTTCCTACGGTGACGGTTTCCTGCAGAGCATCTTTCCATTCTATAGCCTTTTTGAATGGTTCATTGAGCTTGGAGGAGTTGTAATAGTACCTCCAAGGATCTTCCTTTGCCCAAGAAATGTTTCATGGATCCATGGATAATACACTTTCTCACAGTGGTTCTTACAAATACAGTTGGGATCATGTGGATTGTAGTCTTCGGTGCTGAACTCAAACTTTTCTAAGTCCTTGGCTTCAACATCCACATCCTTCAAGCTCTTGATCTCATACAATCCAATCCGCAAAGGAAGAGTAGACCATGTTGCCTTCTTCCTCATCTACAGTCCTGCTGATAACCCTGTGGAGATGTGATATGCAACCTCTTGCATGGCCAACTTATTCATGGAAAAAATTGATAGCACATGCGGAGGCTTCTCTCAGCCAAACATCCTTATGAAGGGGTCATCGAGTGAGGCATACCAATCTGCAATGTTAAATAATGCCTCCATAGCTTCTTGAGACATGCAAGGTGGATCCTACTCAAAGATAAAATAAAAACTGGGATGATGGAATGGTCAGATAGCCTCAACATGACTCCTTCTTAGTTTCACTAGGATGATGGTTTCCATGTCCAACCCATGCCAGGAAGTTGATGCTGGGCACAGATTGCATCAAGCAGGTACGCAGACATATAGAATATCGCTTGCTCATCCTTGGGCAGATTCTAGGCATTCATCACATGCACTTTCAATTGAAGAGCCGACAAATCTGACCATTTGAATGGCCTTCTGTCATTTTCCAACTGGTCCAACCGGTTGTGGTAAGTGATACATCTGATAATAGTTTTCCGTTCGGAAGGTAGTAATTTTTGTTCCACTGGCACTACTCAATGTCATCATCTCAGGATTGGCGTCTGACACAATCCAGTGAATGATGTTCGTACATGGGAAGGCGGGGTACCTGTATGCAACCTTGTATAAGCCTGACTTGTAGATGTTGACATAGACCTATTGATCTTCTAGATCTTCCTTGAAGATTCATGCAAAGATATCCTTGATGTCCTACCATGTTATCTTCATGTCCTTCTCTATGAACAATTGTGTGTCTTCATAGACTAGAAAGTTTATTGACACATGTTCAACTACATCCCTAGTGCTACTCTCTATGGTTTCCTTTGATGCAGATTACTTAGAAGCCATGTTACTTGTACTGCTGAAGAGCTTCTCAACAACTGTTGTACCTAGAGATAGAGAGGACACTCATGGCATGGAAATGTTAGCTTGAAATCAAAATCACTTCAAGAACAAACCAAGCAACAAACTGGCAACTGCTGGGAAGAATTGCGCAATTATGGGTTTTAAAGATGAGTGGTTGCTAGTTGGATTTGTGCATTGCACAATCCCAGCTCCCAGTGGGGAGGTGATGCTAACAAGAACTGTGCAATGCGTAGTTCAGTTTGGCTTGTGTTGGATGGGACTGCACCTTGTGAAATCCCAGTGGCTAAGGATTTGGGACTGGCTCCTGGAACTGTGTAGTGTGCAGTTGGAGCCAGTCCTTAGTAGCCTCTGCACAATTCTTGGAGCCAAGGCAGAGCCTTGAGATCAAGAAATGCATAGTGCATGTCGGGAAGAGCTAGATTTGGGCCAAGGAAGCCTATATATGCCCAAGGGCAACATGAAAAGGAGAAAATCTGAAAGTTTAAGTGATGGTTGGTGCAATTCTAGGGAATGATGATGCATGCAATCAAAACAAGTGCAGGAAATTATCAAATTGAAGAACAATGAAGCTCATGGAGAGAGTTGCCGCAACGATGACCGTTAGTGCAAAAAATGTGTTACGCATGGGACACTTGGGAAAGTCAATGAAAAACTTAAAAAAACACTTCTACAATTATAAACAAATCAAAATGCCAACGATCATTCAATAAAATGGGTAAAGCAACACTCTCACAAGCCAAGGAAATAAAAGCGACATAAAAAGCAGTAAAAGACTAGAAAAGCAAGACTTAGCTAGAAAAACTGCGATGACTATGCTGAAGGTTCCTATATCTCCTCAGGAATACCAGAGCTCCAAGTTCGAATGTGAAAATGAGCTCTGGTTGCGTCCATTAAATAGATTTTTTCGATTTAGGGTTTATGACGTGAATGCCAAAAATCTAGGAAAAACGACACTTGGCGGCAATTTCCAAAAATAACTCAAGTGTAACTCCAACTTCTAAAATAGATCCCCATTTTTAGGAATGATTTTTCACTTTTTTTATTTTTTTATTTTTGGGAAAGGCTGGCATGCATGCTCAGAGAGATTGTGCAGTTTCGAGGGGGAACTGTGCAACTTAATGGCACATGCATCGAGCAACTCCTGAGGGGATGCTTCTACGCAATTCCCGGGCTTAGTGGCTCTGGTTGCCTCTCATGCTCTACGTAGTTTTCTAGCTGAAGGCTGGCTATCAACTACATTTGCGTAATTCCGGAGCTAAAGGCTCACTATTGGATTGGACTGCGTAATTCCCGAGAGCAAGTTTGGTTGCACTCAAGGATTGCGCAGTTCACTAAGGCAAGCCTGGAACCGGGTTGAAACCAAGTCAACATATCGACTTATGGGTTACATATAAAAGAACGTAATATAACACAAGCCAACATGAAAAATATAAAGCTCAATGAAAGCATAAGTACCTGGGTCAGCGCGAGATAAGTTTTTTTGGTTTTAGGAGGGAGGCTCCAAAACAAAGCATAAGCAAACTTTTGGAGGGCGGTTGTAGCCGCTACAACACATTAACAGTAATAATATTTAAGAGAAATTCTTCGGCGTAAATCACAAGATAAATCATTTGTCGACACGTTTCGAACCAACTAGTGTGGTTCATCGTCAGGACAAGTTGAAGAAACAGATCCAGCTTAGCATGTTAAATAGTCTGAGCAAAGCCTCCAATAGCTATCTTGACCAACGACTAGTTTTGACTTTAGAACCAGAGTCAAAATTATTATAATTTACTAGAAATTAGTTAAATTAGGTGAATATATAAAAATAAAAAATAATATAAATGGTGTTAAAGGTTAGTTAAAAATGTATTGTTTGATAATTAAAAATTATAAGTTATTATTTAAATGGGAATTAGTTATATAAAAGACCTTTTCTTATCATTAATATATATATATATATATATAATATATATTATATATATATATATATATATACATAATACATAAAGGTTAGTTAGATTAATAAAAATATTGGAATGAGAATAATATAAGTTAATATAAAATAAATAAATAAAAATAAAATAAAATAAATATATAATAATATATAATAATATATATTATAATATAATAAAGTTAATAAAAATATATATATAATATATAATAGAATAATATAAATATATAAATATATAAAAATTAATTAAAAATAAAAATAAATAAATACGAGTGAAATAATAAATAAAATAAATAAATAAATAAATAAAAATAAAAAATAAAATAAAATTTTATTTATTTTATTTAATTTTTTATTTTTTATTTTTATTTTTATTTATTTATTATTTTATTTTTTCCTTCTTCTTTTTAGAATGTTTCGCTCAGTTGATTTATTTATTTTTATTTTTATTTCATTTTTTTTCCTCGTTATTTATTTATTTATTTTATTCTATTATTATATTTATATATATTATTATTATTAAAAAATAAAATATAAATAAATAAATAAAAATTATTTTTTTATTTTTTTATAAATACCTTTTATAACTTTCTTAATTAAACTATATATATATTATTATTATTATTATTATTATTATTATTATTTATTTTATTTTATTTTATTTTTATTTTTATTTATTTATTTATTTTATTTTATATTAACTTAATTTTCTCATTCCAATATTTTTATTAATTCTAACTAACCTTTATGTATATATATATATATACATATAATTTATACATTAATTATAAGAAAATGTCCTTTATATAACTAATTCCCATTTAAATAATAACTTATAATTTTAAATTATCAAACAATACCTTTTTAACTAACCTTTAACACCATTTAAACTATTTTTTATTTTTATTTATTCACTTAATTTAACTAATTTCCAGTAAATTATAATAATTTTGACTCTGGTCCTAAAGTCAAAATTAGTCGTTGGTCAAGATAGTCATTGGAGGCTCTGCTCAAACTATTTAACATGCTAAGATGGATCTGTTTCTTTAACTTTCCCTGACGATGAACCACACTAGTTGGTTCGAAACGTGTCGACAAATGATTTATCTTGTGATTTACGCCGAAGAATTTCTCTTAAACTTGATATGGATCACAGAAGCCTCAATTCAACAAGTAATAATATTCTTCATTTCCTTTATGAGAAGCTCCCCCTAAGGCTAAAATAACTTTAATTTGTCATTGAAGTAAGGGGTTGCTCCTTTTTCTTCCTCTTCCACACTTTAGCAGGCTGCCTTCTTTTGTCTACATTTCCATTTGGCTCATTATTTTGTTTGCTTGCAGTGGACTCCATCTTCTGTATAGACTTATTTAGGGTATATAACAGTTTGCAGTGTTTGGATTTGTGTCCATGTTTGCTACATAATAACACCTTATCTTAGCAATAAATGGTAGAAATGGTGTGTGTCTTCTTGTGCTCATATTCTAATTTGCATACAATATACATTCTACAACTTTATGTCCAAATTCATTGATAATAATAACGATAGAATTTATTTGTGTACCTAGTGGACTATTGCGTTCTATATTTGCTTGCTTGAGGGGACCTTCTTATTTGTTGTATCTTCTACTGATTGGTCTTAATTAGCTTTCTCTTACATTATGCTACTACATTTCCAGGTTCATGACAATAAGAACATTCAATATATTTCAAGGGAGCAAAGAATCTCCTTTGGGATATTCCAACTTTTCTTAACTCATCATCAATAGCAATTGACCTTCTTAAAAAGAATCCTTTCTTCACCTCATTCTTTCCATTTTATTTTTGTTGCTTGCCTTGGTTTGATTTTGTGTTAATCATGTTGTTTGTCCCTTCTTCTACTGGTCCTTTTTATGTTGCTTTACCCTGTCTTATGGCTTCCTTATTTGAGTTCTTCATGGTGAGAATCTCATCTTCTAGCATTTTACATAGTCTGTTCTTTGGTTCTAATTCACTTCTAGCTGGATTAGTCTCAACCTATAATCTTTTACATTTTTCTTCTTTTGTAACAACCCCTAGTTGATTTCACATGTAAATAAAATAATACCAAATTCATGGGACATGTATTCCAAGATGAATGATGGGAAAACATTATTGTGGGCATTGCTTGTGGTTTATTAATTTTTATGGAAATTGGCAAAGGCATTGGCAAAGGAAAAGAGGCAATAAATGGAATTTAATTATGAGAAATAAAATAAAATAGGAGAAAAGGAAGATGAAGAGACACAAATATGCATGCAAGGGAAATTAGAGAGAAAATGAAGGAAAATGAAAGAAAAAGGAAAAGGAAAGGAAGAGACTAGACATCAATAATAAAAAGGCATCAGAGAAACAATTCACAACTTTTGGGTCAATTTAGTTTGGGTTCTCTCCTTCCACACTCATTCTCTCATACACTCTTCCACACTTAGAGCATTATTGGAACACTCTAGAATTCATTTGTATTTGGAGAAAGGATTGCAAGAAAGAAAAGGAAAGCAAGGGAGCACAAGGAGATAGTTGGATCAATAGCTACAATATGATTACTTTGCAGGTAACATGTTGCATGTGTGATCTCCTTGCTAGTTTTTGGATGCATGGTATATACATGTGGTTCCTTGGTTATGTGTTGTCATTGGCATGGAGATTTTCTTGGGTTGAAAGTGGTTCAGACTTGCCATGCCATTTCCTGGATAGCCATGATGTAGTGGGTTCCATGTTTGGATTTTTGATTGGTTCTTAGGATCCCTAGAGGCTATGGGTCAGGAAAAATTCTATGGAGCCCTAGAACAACTTGGGTACCTTGGAGGTTTTGGGTTGAGATGGTAGACCACTAGAGCCCTGTAATAGCTTGGGTCCTCTGGAGGTTGTGGTTTGAGTTAGTAGTCACTGTAGCCCTAGACAACTTGGGTAGAGACCAATATGGTTTGGTATTAGTGATTTCTGGACCATTTAGGTGAAATCATCGTGATTGAGGGTTGAGGTTGTTTGGCCTCTAGAATCTATGGTTGGTTTTATTTTGGTTTAACCCATATGATCCCACATTCATTCTTGGAATACAACGCGGGGTGATTGGATGAAAGAGAGATTTTAGTTTAGTTAATCTATGGTCAGGTAGTACGTGGAAGTCCTTGATTTTGTTGGCATTTTCTTATTTTAATATGAGTTATTTTCCTATTATGGTCTATGAGCACTTGTACTGATTATCATGTTGATCTTATGGTCGATTTGTCAAGGTTTCTATTTTGGTTATATGCTAGTTATATGCATGGTTTTATGATGTGCTCTAGTTATGGATATTTCTCATACTTTGATAAGTTATTGAGTGGTTGATGAATGAATGGGATAACAAGTGTTGTTGTAGCTATCTTGAGAGGAAATAGAGCCTTCTTGGTGATTATTAGATGAAGTTCAGAAGTTTATGATCATATTTGCATTCATGACCTATATCTTCTATGTTCACCATATGTTTGATGAAATTAGTATCATGTATTAGGCATGTATGGGTCAAGATCTTGCTCAAGTTCTGAATGGTTGGCATTTTTATCATTGTATTTATGTTTCTGGAAAGTTATAAGCAGTTTTGGGTGGTGGTCTAGTGGCTAGCCTAAAAAAGTGGCATAGATCTCACAATTGTTGGCACAAAACTAAGGATTTTGGGTCATAATTGCATGGAGATAGTCTTATGGCTATGGTTATAGCCTCCCAACCACATGGATGTTGTGTTACGGGTGTGGTTGTGTAGTTAAGCTAGTGAAACTAAATTCCAGCTCAGGGATTGATCACTTGGGGTGGCTGTCAAGCTCCTATGTGGTCTATAGTCCTTGAGGTATGGCGGTTTGCTTTCGATTAGTCGGCCCCACTTCCATAACTAGAAATTGGAGGTCAGGTCATATCATAGTGACACTCATCTCATGTTTACCCTGGAGAGATTGTAAAATTGGGTAAATTTGGGGTGGGGCATTACATCTTTCTCCTTTATTTGAGTACTCATAACCTCTTCTATTCTCCTTACTTCTTCAATATGTGTATTCAGACTAATCATTTCCTCCTTGAACTCATGTTCTCTTTCATCACATATCTGCAATAGTTTATTATGGTATCTTCTCTCATTGGAAATTTTGTCTATTTCAGCTAATGTTAAATCAAGCCTAGCTTGATTTTCATCTATATGTTCTTCATAAGAACCAGGTACATTCACATTAGCAAAACATTCCTCATTTGATTGAACACTTTCTTTTTTAAAAGCCTTTTTATTTTTCTTTTTTTTTCTTCAACTTTTATGCATTGTTGCTACTAGTATATCCTTCATGCATGAGCTACAATCTATCCCAAATTTCTTTTGCGGGGTTTAAATAAATTATTGTATCAAGATCCTTATTATGAAGTTTGTTATACATTGCACATTTTTCCTTAGCATTCCAATGTTGTTCTTGAGTATATGGAGAATCAACTTTACTATATCCATTATATACAAGCTTCCATACATCAGGCCAATAATTTATTAGTTCTTCTTTTACCTTATCTCTCCATTCATGAAAGTTTGTTGTACTAAGAACATGTATACTATGATAATCCTTATTCAACCAAGTTTACCTTCCAACTGTTAGGCTGTCACAAAAGGAACTAGCTTTGATACCAATTGATGGAAACTTGACTAAATTGAGGGGGGGTGAATCAGTTTAGTACATTCATGGACATAAATTTCTTTTCTTTTAATTGTTTAACTAAACTATTAAATGAGAAGTTTAACACATTATGAACAATGGATTTAATATGTGAATAGTATATGTAAATCAAAACATCATATCAACAAATAACATCAACGAATATGGACACCAGATATAAGTGGAAACCCATAAAGCGACAAAACCATGACTTTGTTATTGTTGTGATGCAAAGGCAAGCTCCTACTCCCTTATTACATTGAATTTTATACATGCTCCAACATATAGGAGGTTGCTACCTGTTGTGGTCACCAACAACCCCCCTCTTTGTTTGATATTAGCGATAACACCAAGCAAAGGGGGACCCTTAGCAAGAAATCCAAAAAATTTTTTTATCAAAATTTTTGTATTCTAACTCAAAGCTAGATCGCATCGCGAAGAGAGAGTGAAGCGTTTCCTATGCGCATAAATAAGCTGCAAAAGAGCGACGCGAAATTCATCGCATCGCATATATTGAAAGCGCCCTTAAATGAAAATCTGAAGGAATCGCTGACGACCGATATGCGACGTCGCATATCGCAACATCGCATAAATCAGCACACAGTGGTTAAATGAAAAGCGCAATCTCGTGATCTGCGATCCGCGATCCTGCGATTTGCGATCTGCGATGAATGAGACTATCAATCCCTGCGATGACACTTCTTGACATCACAATCCTCGATGTTGCGATGCAAATCGCAGAAACCACTCATCGCAAGATTTCCTTGACATAGTTTGTAAACCCGAAATTGAGCGCGCACCTTAAGGGAAATTAATGATTGTACGCCTGAATATCCAAGAGTGATTGTGTTGCGTTTTTCGAAGAGTCAAGTCATTATGAGTGTCATGATTATGCATTTATTGGAACTTAATGCTTTCATGTCAATCTTTTCGTAATTCTTCTTTTCCTTTGCGTAAACTGTAAGGCAGCAACTAATATAAATCAATATGCAGGAAACATCTAAGGAAAAAGGGAAAGCGCCAATACTAGGATAACAGAGAGGAGATGCCTTCGCAAATGGTCGCCGCATGTAGCAGGGCTGCGGATTCCAGAGTATCACTCAACAGATACTGATGGAAATAGACTATTCAAGACTCAGAGTTAAAGGCGCACAAAAGCAGCATGTTTGCAAAAGATCCAGAAGCTCAGACTGGGTAAAGCAAAAAGAAAAACGCTAAAGAGGGAAGACGCTCCAGAAAAGCCTGGAACAAAGAACGGAGACAAGTTTCAATACAGAAGATTGTTCAGGCAACGAAATCCCTAACTCATTGAGTCATTCGCACGGCCGGAAACCGAAATAGCAACAACACAATCAGTTTGAAAGAAATCTGGGTTGCACTAAGTATACACAACGAATACACCCAGCTAGAGGAAGGTTTTCAAAAATATCTCCTAGTTTGTCAGAAAGAGGTGCCAGCTCTTGTTATTTCTACTTTTATCACTCGAACGAAAGGAAAAGACAACTAGTCGACTCTTTCCAGGCGAACGTTGCATTGCTTACAGCACTAAGGAGCAGATACAGAAACAGTTAGAAATTAGATTCAATTTTTAGAAATAAATTTGTTTTAGCAAAAGGGCGGTCATTTGAAGCCGTTTCCTAAATTTGTGTAATCAAGATTTATTTATGTTTGCATTTTAATGTCTACTATTGATGTTGCACTTCTGTACTCTTAGTAGATATTAGAACAAGTAGAGATAAATCGTTATTGCTTGAAGTTTATGAGTGAAATCAGTCATAAATGGTGCTTTTATCTCTTGACCAATTTCTGCTTATATTCTTAGAGTGATATGCAGCTGAGTTGTTTGTATGTTAACGTATGATTGTGTGGGTTACCATTTGGCACTTCTGTACGGTGGAGTCATTTATTTGTGCTTGACATATGAATAACTTATTATGCGATATGCTGTTCACAACTATTTTGTCTAACTTTTTATGCAAAATGGTTTATCTTAATTGATTTCTATTCTTATGATAGCTGAATGATCTTTATTACCAGTTATTGTTCGAAATCTTTTTAGATCGCATAATAGAGGAAATCTACCCCGGGTTAGCGTAGATTAGATATGTTGTTTTTTATTAGATTACAATAGCATAGAGTCAGTTTAGAAGTTAGAATTAAATTAGCTTAGAAATATACTTCTATATCAACATCATCAAACTCTACACACACACACACCCCTTAGATTGGGAAACTGGTCCCATTATCCCCAGTCGGACCCGCTATACCAAACGGATAAGGAGCTGCCAACCAAGTTCCAGACTGGGTGGGTATCCCCCTTGTTGTCGACCCGATTTCCGGGCCCTCAACATATTTGGCGCTAGAAGGAGGGCACGAACTATGAATGGCACCTAAATCAAAATCTAAATACCATTCTGAGAGTAAATCACCCTCATCAACTCCCCTGACTTCTCCAATACGGTTAAACCCGGAGTCAGAAGTCGCTCGAGTATCCACCACTGCTACATACCCTAATATATCAGACCAACTTATTATTGAACCCCCTGAAATTCAAACTCTGATTCGTAAACTCCAGGGATTCTCTATTTTCAATCAATGGTCTGATAAATCTCAAAGCAGTGTGACTTCGCAATACAATCTTGCTCATCCCCTGACCAGATTGAAGAGTGAAAATTTTGGCATCCAGCCAACTGAACTTCCTCTCCCCACTAGGAAAAGAGCAAGGAAAACACCACCAGAGTCTGACAGTGAGACTCTTTCATCTACTTCGTCCATTTCAATTCCCTCACCGCGAAGTCAACCACCCACATCTTCATTCCAAATCACTCATCCATCTTCCACAACCCTTCCTCTTCAATCATCAAACATCATAATATCTTCATCTTCTCAGCATAAAGGATCATCCCTTGCACTTTCATTAACTAGCAGCTCAACGATGGCCCAGTCTCCATGGAACAACCCTGGGGCGGTTTTAATGCCTCCACCCCTGAGCCCAATACCGGCCCATCCTGAGAAATGGCTACCTAAATTCAATCCAGAAATGGGCATGCTAGCTGAAGAACATATCAATAATTTCATGCTTTCTGTTAATCTCAATGGAGTTACCAACGAAGATGTTGTTGTCCGACTTTTTCCCTATACAATGCAAGGAACAGCCGGGTCATGGTACTTTTCGTTACCTTCCGGGTCTATCACAAGCTGGGACATTTTTCAGAGTCAATTCCTTACCAAGTTTGGTGATGACAGATCAACAGCGACATTGATTAATGACCTATCCAATCTTAAAGCTGAGGCTAGAGAACCCATTAAAGATTTCAATTTACGGTTCAATAAGATCCTCAACAAAATTCCCGCTGCTTCTCAACCCAGCGAGGAAGTAAGATGTGAATGGTATATCACGGCCTTACCATCAAACTTGGCTATCTTCGTAGATAGGGAAAACAAGACGACCTTAGTTGAAAACTTGACAGAGGTGTTAGCAGTAGAAAAGCGCGTAGTGGCCCTAGAAAGGAGATCTGCCATAGAAGAACGCAAATCTAAGAAAATCTCTTTCAAAGAAGACACCAAGAAGAAACAAACGAAAGATCCTTTCGATTTGGAAGGATTACAAAAAGTGTTAAAGGCCATGTCCAATGAGATGATTGACATAAAAAAACAAGTAGCAGAAACTTCTTCAAAAAAGCCCTACAGAGCTTTTAAAAGAAATCCTCCCATGGATGTCAGACCACCCAATGCTGTCTCAAACGTCGAATCTGAAGAAGAACAAGAAGAAGAGAATACCACTGAAGGGCAGACCGATGATGAAGAAGTTGTGGAACTACAAGGAATGTGGGATTTCATCCTCCCACAAGAAGAAGATCAAGAAGCATTCCCGGTTAGCACACGAAGCAAAAACCAGCTTGATCCTCCCCAAACTACCCCTAAACAGAAGGGCGCAAGCCCTGCAACAAAAGATAAGGTCGCAACAAAGAAAACAACCGCTAGAGCGACCCAATTTAGCCCAGTCCAATCAGATCAAGCACCTCCATCAAGAACACTGATAGTGTCGGATGAAATGGAGTATAACATTATCAATGACATGAAAAAGACTAGGGCTAATATCACTCTTTACGAGTTGAGTAAATTGAAACATCAACAGAAAATAATGATGAAGGAATTACATGTCGTGCCTACTACATCCTTACCTACAGCCGTAGCTTCCCACAACATGGGAAGACCTCCAACCAACACGATCAATAAGATTGATCCAAATGACATCGCCTTGATTGGAGGAAGATCAAGATCTCACACTCCTCCTTTTCTTCTCACTTATGAAATTTTCAATAAAAACATGCACAATTGCTTGGTTGATTCTGGTGCTTCAACGAATATTTTACCCAGATCAATATGTGCCAAATTGAATGTTCAACCGCAAAAATCCGCAGTGCGCATAGTTCAACTTGATCGATCTCAAGTCGAAGTGATTGGTGAACTTAATCAAGTGACCATAAGATTGTCATCTAACCCGAAGGTATGCCAGGTTATCGACATTCTAGTAGCTGATATCCCTGAATTTTATGGTTTGATTCTTAGCAGGGATTGGTCCGAAAAACTCCACGGATATTTCTCAACCGACTGGTCGCACATGTGGTTACCCTACAACGGTAAACCGAATCAAATAAAGGTTGAACGAGAATTGCACCAAAAATACATAGTGACGGAACTGGAAGGAGAGAATGAAGCAATAGCATACAACAGCAGTATCATAGGCAATTACTCGGTAGATTCTTTCCTCGGCAATTTCAATGCTCATACCTCGCCTTACTTAGAAAATTCAGTTTTGTCCCAAGTTGAAAATTTTTCCCAAACTGATAATTCAAAATGTGTTAATTTTTTAGATAACCCTGTAAATACATCTTTGTTTTGGAAATTATATTTTGATGGCTCCAAATCTAACGAGGGAGCAGGAGCAGGATGCGTTCTGATTAGTCAAGATGGAAATAAGACCATGCTTACATGCAGACTTGAGTTCGATTGCACTAACAACACAGCGGAATACGAGGCCTTGGTGCAAGGCCTATACAAAGCAATCGGGTTGAACGTTAAGTATCTTCAAGTCTTTGGAGACTCTGAAATCATCGTCAAACAGGTACGTAACACCATACATTGCCTATCAAGTCATTTGAAGCACTATCAATCTTTAGTACAAGATCTGACTGCACATTTCATAGCATTCAATATTTCGTCAATCCCAAGACTCCAAAATGCGAGCGCAGACCTGTTAGCTAACGTAGCCTCTAGACTTATTCCCTCCGAAGATTTTAGTCCAGATAGATTCTCAATAGAATTAATCTTTAGACCATCCATCCCTGACAACATCACCAACTGGAGAGTATTCAACGACGATCCTGACATTGTAAACTTCCTCACTTCTGAAGGATCCTACTCAAACCAAATAATTGACGAAGACCATCATGATCACCAAATACAACAAAATAGCACTGATAATGCTATACCTAAATCGGTGGTTAAGTTAGAAGACTTATATGATCTAAAAAGTCGGTTTAAAAGGTCCGCCAATTCTAAACTCTACAGTTCGACTCTGAACTATGAATTAGTGAACCTAGGAACCGATGAGAAGCCACAAAACGTTAATCTAGGCCACGGCCTGGCCCCTGAAGAAAAATCAGCATATATCCGTCTTCTGAGACAATACAAAAAGTTTTTGCCTGGAATTACGACGAGCTGAAGACATACAACACTTCTATCATTCAACACACTATCCCTATGATTGACAATGAAAAACCTGTCCAGCAGAAACTCAGAAAAATCCACCCCAACTTAGAAAATCAAATAAAGACTGAGTTAAATAAGTTGTTGAGAGCCAGAATAATTTTCCCCGTCAGACACTCCAAATGGGTATCCAATATGGTGCCCGTTAGAAAGAAAAATGGAGATATTAGGATCTGTATCGATTTCCGGAATCTCAACAAAGCCTGTCAAAAAGACAATTTCCCCTTCCACCTATGGAACAAATATTACAGGCAGTAGCAGGCTCAGAATTAATGTCTTTTCTGGATGGATTTTCAGGATACAATCAAGTGCTGGTACATCCCGATGATCAGTTAAAAACCACATTCCGAACCAAATGGGGCACATATGCATATCGGAAGATGCCATTTGGTCTGATCAATGCCGGCGCTACCTTTCAGAGAGCCATGGACATCGCGTTTAAAGGATTAGTCAATAAATCTGTAGTGATTTACCTGGATGATATAACAGTGTACTCCAAGAAGCGAAGCGACCATCTCAAGGACTTGAAACAAATCTTTCAAAGATGTTTAAGGTATGGGATTTCACTTAACCCAAAGAAATCTTTTTTCGCATTAAGTGAAGGGAAATTACTAGGATTCATAGTGTCGAAATCTGGTATTCACATTGAACCTGACAGAAGCAAAGAAATTTCCGAAATATCCATGCCCCATAACAAAAAGACCATGCAATCTTTCCTTGGTCAAATCAATTTTGTAAAAAGGTTCGTCCCAGATTTTTCACGTATTATTTCTCCTTTACAAAATATGATAAAAAAGAATTCAAATTTTAAATGGGGTCAGGACGAACATGAAGCATTCAATTTGATCAAACAAGCTATCATCAACGCTCCATCTTTAGCGACCCCAAATTTTTCAGAATCTTTTATCTTATACACATTTGCCTCAAAAAAATCTTATGCTGCGATTTTAACTCAAGCAAATCAAGAGAATGCGGAAGCTCCAATCGCATTTTTTAGCTCAAACTTACAAGGTGCTGAACTCAATTATTCAGACGTGGAGAAACAGGCATATGCTGTTTTCAAAGCGATCAAGTATTTCAGACCTTTCTTACTTAAAGCCCATACCAAAGTCATAGTGTCGTTTCCAGCGGTAAGAAACCTTCTGATACAGAAGGATGTGGGCGAAAAGAGAGCAAATTGGATTACCGCCTTACAAGAATACGATCTTGAGATCAAGCCAGCAAACATCGTAAGAGGTCAAGGTTTCCGCAAGATGTTAGCTGGAGCATCGCAAATTCCTGAGAACTCATCTGAAGAGGTACATACGTATGAGGTAAGCCTAAACGACGCAGAATCCTTATATGCTGACACCATTTATTATCTTAAGAACAGGTATGCTCCATCACACCTGGACCACACCAAGAAAAGAGCTCTGAGATTGAAAGCTAAACAATACCAGCTCATAAATGATGTTCTGTTTAAAAGGAATTATGATTCTGTACTTCTTAGGTGTCTTGAGAAAACTGAAGCCGAAAAGGTTTTGCAGGAACTCCATGATGGACTAGCAGGTGGACACTATGCTGGAGAAGCTACTGCCCAAAAAATTTTACGTGCAGGATATTATTGGCCCACGCTATTCAAAGACTCATACAATTACGTAAGGAAATGCCAAGTCTGCCAGACTGCTGCAGGGAGACAAAAGAAATCGCCCATGCCACTGCAACCAGTTAACATCGAGCAACCATTCAGCCAATGGGGCTTGGACATAATAGGTGAGATGTTCCTCACTCTTCTAAGCAGCATAGGTATATCCTCATGGCAACGGATTATTTTACTAAATGGGTAGAAGCAGTTCCTCTCAGGACAGCTAATTCTGAAAACATTATTGAATTCATAGATCAATTTATCATCACTAGGTTTGGATTTCCAACGGCCTTAATGTTTGATAATGCCTCATACTTTTCTGGAAATACAATGACTAAGTTTGCACTTAAAAGAGGGTTCAAACTGAAGTATTCTGCCAACTACTATCCACAAGGTAATGGGTTGGATGAATCGACAAACAAGAACCTAATCAGGATTATTAAAAAGACAGTCGACCAAAACCAAAAGAATTGGCACAAAGCACTGGTAAATGCTTTATGGGCAGATAGAATTACGAAGAAAGCTTCAATCGGCACTTCTCCCTTTAATTTAGTTTATGGGAAAGAAGTGGTTCTTCCAACTCACCTAGTCATTCCCTCTTTGTCTTTAGTACAATACATCGATGAAGTATCTACTTCCTCCTTACAACTGAGACAAATGGAAATAATAAAACTAGAAGAATGACGAGAACAAGCTAAGAAAACCCATGCTCACCACCAAGCGCTAATAAAATCCTCTTTTGACTCAAGCATAATGACTAGAAAAAACTTTCAGATGGGAGATTTGGTTTTAAAATGGGATAAGGCTCATGAAGAAAAGGGAAAACATACGAAATTTCAAAAGCTATGGCTTGGTCCTTTTCAGATTGTAGAAGTCATAGGCCCATCGATGTTTGTGTTGCAGGATTTGGCAGGTAGAAGAGATTCTTTGCCTGTGAATGGACAGATTCTTAAAATGTATTTTCCATAGAAGATCATTCTTCTATTTTTGTAGGATAGTTTTAGTTTTTATTTGTTTTTCTCTTTTTTATAAATAAAACCGGTTGTAAATGATCATCAAAAAGGATTCATGAAAGAGCACACTATCAGATTTTGATTCCGCTTGTACAAATAGCAAAACTTTTCGAAAAATCTGATTTTTATTATTGACAAGTAGAGTTAACTTTATCCTGAATATGATGTCAGTTTCAACCTTAAAAGAAAAACTTTGACGAAAGCAACCTTTGGTAAAAAATTGTTTCATGTCAGCACAATGAAAGGTATCATCAATAATAAAATAAATATTCTCTGTAAAAGCTGCTGTTTTCAAACTCTATTATTGTCGTCCAGAGCTTTCTTAAGGAAAAACAATGACTTCCTCCCTGCTAAAGGAAATCGCAGCATTCAGAGGAACAATCCGAGAAAACACTATATCTCAAAGAATAAGAGGTCTCATCACGAGCCGGCTTATCATGATCACAGATATTATAACTTGCTGACTTTGCCAATACTGTCTATCAAAACAGGGCAACGACTCAAGATTGTTGCAATCAAAAGACAAGGGGTCTCATCACGAGCCAGCTTGTTCAGCAAAAGTGTAAATCAAGTGAATGACTGTGTCATAATTTGGCCACCAAACCAAGACATTGTTCTTTAGAGAATAAAAAAGGAAAAAGTGTCAAAAAGGATTTTCCCCTGAAATGTTGTAAATAACCTCAAGCGGGAAAAAGGATCATTGCTGGATAATAAGGTAACCCTGTCGAGGCTATGGACGCTTGCGGGCAGCAGAGGCTCTACCTACGACAAGTGAGCATATTTTAAAAATCCAGTACGCAGAGAAGACCTTATTTTATCTTTAAAAAGGACCGAGTAATGTCTGGTATGAATGCAAGAATTAAACCCGAGGAAGCAGACAATTGGAATATGAAAAGGTTGAGACAAAGTATCGTTGACAGGATAAGGGGTAATGTACTCTATCTGTCCATAACAAAACTTAGACATACGAAAAATTTTCTGTTTCGGAAGTGGAAATTCAATAGAAAAGCAGAGATAACTGGTTCTTCACAGTGAATCGCCATTGTTGTGGTCACCAACAACCCCCATCTTTGTTTGATATTAGCGATAACACCAAGCAAAGGGGGACCCTTAGCAAGAAATCCAAAAAATATTTTTATCAAAATTTTTGTATTCTAACTCCTTAAAGTTAGATCGCATCGCGAAGAGAGAGTGAAGTGTTTCCTATGCGCATAAATAAGCTGCAAAAGAGCGACGCGAAATTCATCGCATCGCATATATTGAAAGCGCCCTTAAATGAAAATCTGAAGGAATCGCCGACGACCGATATGCGACGTCGCATATCGCAACATCGCATAAATCAGCACACAGTGGTTAAATGAAAAGCGCAATCTCGCGATCTGCGATCCGCGATCCTGCGATTTGCGATCTGCGATGAATGAGACTATCAATCCCTGTGATGACACTTCTTGACATCACAATCCTCGATGTTGCGATGCAAATCGCAGAAACCACTCATCGCAAGATTTCCTCGACATAGTCTGTAAACCCGAAATTGAGCGCTCACCTTAAGGGAAATTAATGATTGTACGCCTGAATATCCAAGATTGATTGTGTTGCATTCTTCGAAGAGTCAAGTCATTATGAGTGTCATGATTATGAATTTATTGGAACTTAATGCTTTCATGTCAATCTTTTCGTAATTCTTCTTTTCCTTTGCGTAAACTGTAAGGCAGCAACTAATATAAATCAATATGCAGGAAACATCTAAGGAAAAAGGGAAAGCGCCAATACTAGGAGAACAGAGAGGAGATGCCTTCGCAAATGGTTGCCGCATGCAGCAGGGCCGCGGATTCCAGAGTATCACTCAACAGATACTGATGGAAATAGGTTATTCAATACTTAGAGTCAAAGGCGCACAAAAGCAGCATGTTTGCAAAAGATCCAGAAGCTCAGACTGGGTAAAGCAAAAAGAAAAACGCTAAAGAGGGAAGACGCTCCAGAAAAGCCTGGAACAAAGAACAGAGACAAGTTTCAATACAGAAGATTGTTCAGGCAACGAAATCCCTAACTCATTGAGTCATTCGTACGGCCAGAAACCGAAATAGCAACAGCACAATCAGTTTGAAAGAAATCTGGGTTGCACTAAGTATACACAACGAATACACCCAGCTAGAGGAAGGTTTTCAAAAATATCTCCTAGTTTGTCAGAAAGAGGTGCCAGCTCTTGTTATTTCTACCTTTATCGCTCGAATGAAAGGAAAAGACAACCAGCCGACTCTTTCCAGGCGAACATTGCATTGCTTACAACACTGAGCAGATACAGAAACGGTTAGAAATTAGATTCAATTTTTAGAAATAAATTTGTTTTAGCAAAAGGGCAGTCATTTGAAGCCGTTTCCTAAATTTGTGTAATCAAGATTTATTTATGTTTGCATTTTAATGTCTGCTACTGATGTTGCACTTCTGTACTCTTAGTAGATATTAGAACAAGTAGAGATAAATCGTTATTGCTTGAAGTTTATGAGTGAAATCAGTCATAAATGGTACTTTTATCTCTTGACCAATTTCTGCTTATATTCTTAGAGTGATATGCAGCTGAATTGTTTGTATGTTAACGTATGAATGTGTGGGTTACCATTTGGCACTTCTGTACGGTGGAGTCATTTATTTGTGCTTGACATATGAATAACTTATTATGCGATATTCTGTTCACAACTGTTTTGTCTAACTTTTTATGCAAAATGGTTTATCTTAATTGATTTCTATTCTTATGATAGCTGAATGATCTTTATTACCAGTTATTGTTCGAAATATTTTTAGATCGCATAATAGAGGAAATCTACCCCGGGTTAGCGTAGATTAGATATGTTGTTTTTTATTAGATTACAATAGCATAGAGTCAGTTTAGAAGTTAGAATTAAATTAGCTTAGAAATATACTTCTATATCAACATCATCAAACTCTACACACACACACACCCCTTAGATTGGGAAACTGGTCCCATTATCCCCAGTCGGAAAACGGATAAGGAGCTGCCAACCAAGTTCCGGACTGAGTGGGTATCCCCCTTGTTGTCGACCCGATTTTCGGGCCCTCAACACTACCTTAATTCTACAAGTTTCAACTTGCAAGAAAGCTCCAGCTCCCATCAATTTTCTACATGCTACAAACCACAAGAGGCTCCTACCTCAACAGGCTCCAACTTGTTATTTATCAAGATACCACTTGAAAGGACACTATAATCGCCTGATACATAAAGAAAATATTGTGCTAGTTACATGGTTTATAAATTTTCATACCTCCATCTCTATCTCTACTTCTTCTTCTCCTCAAATCTACTTCACCTCATCTCTATTTGTGCCAGGTAATAAAAAATTTAAATCATCTCTTACATTCTAAAAATATCTAACATTACAACTTCCAACCTCACACATTATTATAAATGAACTTTAATGGTTGGTAGTATCCCACACAAGAATATGAAATGAATAGGTTGATATCTTTTTATTTCACTCATTTGTTTCCAAATTCTCTCAACATTTAAATATTAAAATGCATAAGATTAAATTTGAAGTATTAACACAAGCCAACCTTAAAGATCACAATAGCCAAATTCCCAATCACATTTTAATGAGTTTTATACATAAAATATATACAAGCCAACATATTTCCAACTCTGTTATGAACACATTTTCCTTTGTCATAACCTTGCATCACAATATTATTCATGCATTTTCCTTTGCCTTCGACTTTGTCTTTGCCTTTTCCTTGCATTATGTATTTTCTTTGCATCACAACAATCTTTCCAACATACTGCATCTCATAGAACCATAATGCATCAAGCCATACCAAACATCAACTTTGTTGTTTTTCCACGATATTTGTGTCTAGGATAGAATCTTAAATCACTGATGCTACCAAGCCAGGTATCACAACAAGTCTACTTTGCACAGTGGAATAATATACAGTAGTAAATCTACTAATGCACAAAATATACACAAATTTTTACACAATTTTGTACAACAACCCAACTTCGTTATATTAATCAAACTGATAATACAATAGTCAAGGGGTCACGTACCAGGGATAATGGCCCCCATACATGCACTGATATAAGGATATACAACAACTAGGGCTTGTTGTAAGTCCTTTGAAAACCAATCTATTGTGAACAAAGTACTATGACTGTCTAGCTGATGTAGAACTCCTCATAACTTCCTTGGTCGTACCTTGTACACATCTGCCTGGTCCTTTGGCTCCCGATATATAGCACCTACCTTTATAAATTACACCAACTCCATATGGCCACTGAATCTCAGCTCCAATCTTCTCTCTCACTGACTATTCATCCTTCAAAGCATCAACACATTGAGACTCTTGTCAAGTTTTTCACAACTCTGTTTGTGAACAACTCTCCTACACCCACTGTTGCTCCTCAACTTCTTAGGGAATTCAACCCAATATAGTCTTCCAGTGTTTCTCTAATGAAGACTATGATAGGGCATGGAGGGATTCCACCTATCACTGTAATATTTCCATCTCCAACAATGAACATAGGCTAGGAGGACGACTCTTCTCCTATTGTAGATGTCCTTCTCCACAAGGAAAGTCTAGGGCTGCAAACATTTCTCCTAGCTGATCATACCCTTAAGCTTCTCATTTAGCCACATCTAACAATCCATTAGTCCTTCAAGAGACTTGTTTCTTTGGGCTTGAAGCAAGCCTCTACAATCCTCCCAATTTGTTCTTTAGGCAGCTCCAACTTTGTCTTATCTAGGCCCACACTTTGTCCACTCACATTCTTCCCTCCATCAGACCATGAGTGTCCAATACATGTTGTAGCATTTGCTCACTAGTTAGGGAATGCTACCAATGAACTTCACCAACTATCCAACCTGGACCCACATCCACAGCATCCACCCATCATTAAGAGACCATATACAACTTACTATTGTTGCTCTCTTTCCTTGATTTATGTGCTTCTAGAAGACTAGTTAGGGCACCCTACTATCCCTAACCCACTACTCCAACACTATGTGATTTTCTCCCAAAGATTTCTCCTTTTTACTATCCAAATATAGGCATCAAAATTTGCTGAAGGGTATGAGGCTACTCCTCAACTTACCCTACAACACTCATGTACCAGCCAATAATAAGAAAACTTCCCATACATATGGATACACCCCCTGTACTATTATTCAATTATATCTAGGAGTTGTGGCATAAGGGACAAACCTATATTATGCTTAGACACCCTAAAAATAGTACCTTCAACGTGATGTTGTAGCAGCCCTTTTTTGCGGCCCTGTAGACAAAGGCAGCCCACACACAATCAAGGACAAAATACACTCATACATACCTCTTATTGTTGTGGTCTAATCTGGTTAAGGAGACCTACTTAAGCTTCCATCAAACTTCCATTATGTCACCTTCCTGGATGCTTCGGGGATGCGGCCTATTCCATAAAGAAAATCCACACCAAATTGAAGAGATACTCTCCAAAATCAACAACCCTTTGCTCCTCTTCTAGCCTCAAATTCACACTCTAAATCACAGAGCTATTTATGATGAATGATACACATTTTTTGGATGTCCATTTAGCCTCATACTCACCTTGTATTTAAATCTAATACAAGGGCTTCATCAAAACATTCATGTGGGCTTGACAACTGTCGTTAGGCCTCCTAACAACTAGTCTGACCTAAACTTTGTGCCACCATGCCCACACATAACCTTAAAAAATTAATATCTCAAGATAGACAACTCAAATTTGAGTGATTTTCATTTCTTTCGGTTGATCTCAGTGTCCTCTATCAACTCAAATCATCACATGTCCAAAATTCCTCACAAATTCACACCCACAAGCTTGGATGAAAATCCCACACCTTGGGTTCCAAACCCACAAAGCACTTTTGTGGTGCTCCAACCTCCAAACCCCGAATCCTAGGGCTTGGAGTACCTCCCAAGCTACAAATATCAACACTATCTCTTAGTGAGGGAGGTATTTCCAACAGTAGGAAGTCTCCATCATTGTCATTTTCAGTGACAATATCCATCTAACACCCATCATTACAGCATACCCCATAGAATGAACCTTTCAATCTCAGTAATTCCTTTGCCTCATCACATCTAAACTTGAAGATCCCAATCCTTTAAGACCTTCTCCCTCTAAAGCTAGACTCTCTTTGAGCCTAGACGATCTCCACTGGCTCAATCTTGCAAGAACTCATCCTCCTAGATCAAATACCACTCGTGTAAATCCATCCAACCTCATATATGAAACATCATGATCCAATGAATAAGTTATCCTACCAATTTCTAGTCCATCACATGAAGCAATATTGATCATATTGATCTCGTCCATGCCAAAGCAATCCTCAATCTATCCCAAACATCCATGACATTCATAGGAAGTCCACGATCAACAACTTGCCCTAACACAAATTGTTGGTCGCCAAGCTCACCACCAATCCACCTGAACTCCCAACCAATCTCGTTGCCAAGCCATTCAAGACCACATATCCATGGACTCTTCATTTGAGCCCTCTTTTCCATGATCTAGACTGCCATAACTCCCTTTGACTTTCTTCGCTATACACACTTTGATTCATGACCCTTCAAAGTAGCTCTTATACCATGTTGTTTTTCCATGATACTAGTGTCTTATGATAGAATCTTAAATCATTCACGCTACCAAACCAAGTATCACAATAAGTCTACTTTGCACAACAGAATAATATACAACAGTAAATCTACTGGTTCACAAAATATATACAACTTTTTACGCTATTTTGTACATCAACACAACTTCATTATATTAATCAAACTGATAATAAAATAGTCTACAACTCCCGTACTAAGGATAATGGCCCTAATACATCCACTAATACAAGGATATAAAACAAATAGGGCTTTGTGTCAGTCCTTTGACAACCAATATACGCTGAATAAATTACTATGATCATCTAGCTGATGTAGAGCTCCTCACAACTACCTTGGTTGTACCCTTTACACATATGTCCAGTCCTTCGTCTCTAGATCTAAAACATCTACCTCTTATCAATGCACGAAATCCGTATGGACACTAAATCTCGACTCCAATATGCTCTCTTACCGAATTTTCATCCGTCAACACATCAACACATTGAGACTCGTCTTAAGTTGTTCATGACTCCATTTGTGAACAACTCTCATCTGCCCACTACTTCTCCTCAACTACTTAGAGAATTTAGACCACTATAGTGTTCCTGCCCTGCTCCAATGAAGACTAAAATAGGGCATAGAGGGCTACCACCTGTCACTACAAGATGTCAATCTCCCACAATGAACACGGGCTAGGAGGACTTCCCTTCTTTTGTTTGAGATGTCCTTCTCTATAAGGAAAGCCTATGGATGTAAACACTGCTCCTGGATGATCAGATCCTTGAGCTTCTCCTTCTGCCACATCTAACAATCCCTTACTTCAAGAGACATGTTTATTTAAACTTGAAGCAAGCCTCTGCAATCCTCCAAAGTTGTTCTTTAGGCTGCTCCAACTCTGCCTTATTTAGGCCCACACTTCGTTTACTCACACATGACCCTCCATCATACCACGAGTGTCCAATATATGTTGTAGCATCTTCTCACTGGTTAGGGCACACCACCAACAAACTTCACCAACTTTCCAACCTAGTCCCACATCCATATAGCATCCACCCATCATCAAGGGACCATCTACAACTTACTATTGCTACTCTCTTGCCTTGATTTGTGTGCTTCTAGAAGATTATTTAGGGTACTCTACTAGTGCTAACCCATTGCGCCAACATTATGTGATTTTTGCCCAAAGGCTAATCCTTTTTGTTGTCCAGATATAGGCATCAAACTCTACTCTAGGGTATTATTATACTCCTCAATTTACCCTATCATGAGCCCCATCAATAGGTATATTTTGAAGATCATCATGCCATCCTCCAGCCTTAAAACTATCCTTCTCTCACATTAATTCAAATTTTTTGTTATATTATGCTTAGTAAGAGGAGTAAAAGGTGTTTTTCATAGTATGTGGCATAATGTGGTTTAATTGAAAGAAAAGAAGTATTTTTAGGAAATTACTATGTAGGGGATTGATGGAGACAACCAAGAGAGAATCTAGGAGGTTTTTCCACCACCTTAACTCCCTCTCTCACCAGTTTGAATGCATTGGCAGTCGAGTGACTCCTAGTCCAAGTGAATATCAAAAGGGACAAGATCCACCATTTCTGAGATTAAGGAGGGAATCACTCCTATTTTCAAGGGAGTTTCTATCAGCTGCCCTTTGCATAAATAATCAATAAGAAAATCTCATTAGGATTCAAAGTTTTTGTTCATCTAGGTGTAGCTATTGAGCTTGAAGATTGACATTGTCACTTTGAACATTTATGTGATGTATGAGACCTTTACTTTTGATAATGAGAAGTTGGATTTTAAGTTGCATGTGAGTTAGTTAAGAGGGTTGAGACCCTTGGGTTTGGGCCCAACCTAGAGGCTTTGGTCTCTCTTTTGTACTTATGTTTTCTTCTTGATTCCAAGCAGTTCATAGCTTCTTTCATTTTAGTAGAGATTAAGATATAAAAACATGTGGTTGTAAACCTCTGCATCACCTCTCTTGTGGGAGAATGAGTGGAAGGATTCACAACCTCGGTCCAAAAATATTGTGTTTATTATTTCTTGGAAATAGATGAATGTTAGTTGTTCTAATTTACATTTTCTTTCTGTAGCTTAGAAGTTAGTTTAGTGATTAGATTAGTGTTATGGCATAAAATAGATTTTATTTAAATTCAACTCATCTTTTCAATCATAGATTATCTCATTTTGTTAATGATCAATAGATGTATGCATGTGATTGATTGTATGGATGTGGTGATCTACACAGAAGGGCACCTTTACCACTTCCATCTTGAACCATAAGTCATTTTTCCTAGTGAACTTAGGACATCATGAGCATTCATCCTAGCGCAAGACACACTTATGAGAGGTCCTGAGCTTGGCTAGGTAGCACAACCCAACCTCCCTTCATTTTATTCAACCTCCATCCACCTCTCCATACCCTCAAGACATCATTTTCACCCTCAAAAGCCACTCAAAACTCCTCTTGTAGCATTACATGACCTCATGTAGAAGCCACCTATAGCACCACTTTTCTTCACCAGTTTTGATCCCCACTTCAACTTTAGCTTAGTTAAGATGAATAATGACCCCTATCTATGTTTTGATGATCAGGGGAATCTCCTAGGCAACTCCAACCATTCCTTTTCTTCACTGCAAAACAAAGTAGAATTAGTTTTTTTATCACAAGTATGATGCAAGTAGGCTACTAATTTTCAAGCAAGTGTGAACTAGGTAGATGATACATGCAATTATGATTGGTAGTTTGATGAATTATGCAAGATAAAATAACTTCCTTTTTGCAAGTAGATTTGGTAGTTTGATGAATTTTTCAAGATAAAATAACTTTTTTTTTGCAAGTAGATTAACCCTTATCCTTTCATGAATTGATTAATTACCATCTACAAGTCGAGTTAATGGCATTTCCACTTTGATTTTCAAGCTAGGTAGTAACTCCATAAGGCAGAAATAATTTGACTGTATTATTCCATCAGGTAGGTCCTCATTATATACATGAGGGAGAGACTGTTCAGTTCGTCTCCCGATGACTGTTCATATTTCCTATTTATCTATTTACAATAATTCACCCAATCACAAGGATTAGGTGTCAACATTCCCCCCCTTAATCTGAAGGGATGTTGGTGAGTCCAAGCATCATTCTGAATCGTTCAAGCTTTTCCCTTCCAAACGCTTTGGTGAAGATGTCTGCAATTTGCTCATTTGTGGAACAATGACGGAGATGGATTGTTTTGGCCTCAACATGATGTCGAATCAGATGATATTTAGTATTGATGTGCTTCATTCGATCATGGAACTTTGGGTTCTTGGCCAACTTTATTGCAAAGGTATTGTCAATCATGAGTGGAGTTGATTGTACTTGTTTTACCTGCAAATCTTCAAGAATTTTCCTGAGCCACACAATTTCTTTTGTTGCTTCAGCTGCTGCCACGTATTCTGCTTCTGTTGTGGAATTTGTTGGAACTGATTGTTTGCGTGATCTCCAGGAGACAGCTCCTGATCCAAGACTCATAGCATATCCTGAAGTAGATACCCCAATTTATTTGACTCCATCGAAGTCTGAATCAGAGTATCCAATCAAGATGAAGTCGTCCACCAGTGTATACTTGATTCCAAAGTCTTGAGTTCCCTTCAAGTACCTTAGAAATCTTTTTGCAGCAGACCAATGTCCCTCACAAGGCTTTTGCATAAACTTGGAGAGGATTCCAATAGCAAACGAAATGTCTGGTCTGGTAGTAGTTAGGTAGTTGAGACTTCCTACAAGCTGTCTATACTTTGTTGCATCCTCAAATTCTTTTCCTTCAATAGATGTGAGCTTTAAGTTTTGTTCCATTGGAGTAGTAAGGGGATTGCACTCTGTCATGCCAAACCTGTTCAACAGATCTCCAATGTATTTCTTTTGAGAAAGAAATATGGACTTTGGATGTTGGGTTACTTCAATGCCAAGATAGTAATGAACATAGCCCAAATCAGTCATTTCAAAACTTTTCCCCAATTCCTTCTTTATGGATGTAATGTAGCTTTCATTTTTCCCTGTCATCAAAAGATCATCTACATATACCACAAGATATACAACTGTTTTTCCAACTTTCTTGAAAAATAAAGTTGCATCATTAAGATCAAAATTTTTGAAATTGAATTTCAGAAGATGCTTAGTTAGTTTTTCATACCAGGCTCACGGTGCTTGTTTGAGGCCATACAAGGACTTCACAAGTTTGAATACTTTATGTTCATGTCCTTTCACAGCAAATCCTTCAGGCTGGGACATAAAAACATTCTCTTTTAGATATCCATTCAAGAAATCAGTTTTTACATCCATTTGATGGACTTTCCAACCGTTCTGAGCTGCTAGTGCAAAGAGTGTCTGGATGGTAGCCCATTTTGCTATGGGGGCAAAAGTTTCCTCATAATCGACCCCTTCCTTCTGTGCAAAACCTTTTGCCACAAGCCTAGCTTTGTGCTTGTCAAGTGAGCCATCATCTTTATACTTGTTCTTGTAGACCCACTTGCAGGAAATTGGTTTGGTTCCTAATGGAGGATCAACCAGCTTCCAAGTGTCGTTCTTTATCAAGGCATCATACTCATTTTGCATCGCTTCTTGCCATTCATCATGAGAAGCAACTTCTTTGAAGGAAGATGGTTCAAAATCTGTAGACAAGTTCAATTCACAATCATAAGAAACATCCATATCAACAGGTGAATTAGAGTCACTACATCACCTCCATTTTGCCGGTTTGAATTTCTGGTTCCTGTCTTTCCAACTTCATGAACACTTTCAAGTGTCTTTGTCAGCCACTTTGGGGGACCTTTCTCAGATGGTCCAGGCTGCTCCATTGATTGATTTGGGACTGAATCAAGATTGAGTCTCCCAATTCTATCAATTACATCACTTAAAGCATCATCCGTTGTTGGAGTTTCATGTGGGGGAGAGTGTTCTTCAGAAGAAGATTCCACATGTTGATCTAGTATAGGAATCCCCCCTTCAAGATGTGGAATCTGATTATCAAATTCTTGAAATGATTTTACTTTTGCGAATCTATCCAAGCGATCAAGTTGCCGCTCAACAACATTGTCAGTTTTGGATGATTCAAGGGAAATTACATCTCTAGATACAACAAATTTCTTATTTACTTCATCATAAAGGCGGTATGCTTTGGAGGTGTTTGAATACCCTACGAAGATACACTTACAACTTCTAGCACCAAGTTTGTTTCTATGTACCTTTGGTATCAAGGCATAGCAGGTGGAACCAAAGACCCTGAGATGCTTTACCGAAGGAACATGTCCATACCACATTTCATAAGGAGTCTTGTTTCTTATAGCATTAGATGGACATCTATTCTTTATATATGCAGCACATAGAACAACATCAGCCCAAAACATTATCTTTACATTTTTGAAGAAGAGCATGGATTGTACCATATTTAAGATTGTCCTATTCATTCTTTCAGCTACACCATTCTGTTGGGGATTATAAGGCACAGTTTTTTGATGTTTGATCCCATGTTGGCGAAGATAGTTTTCAAATTCATTTGATGTGTATTATTTTCCATTATCAGTGCGAATAAACCCAATATGAGATTGTGCATCATTTTCAATCCATTTATGAAAATTCTTGAATGTTTGAAAAGCATCAAATTTGTTCTTCAATAAATAAACCCAACACATTCTGGTGTAGTCATCAATAAATGTCATGATATATTTATTTCCATTTGCAGAAGGAACAGGCATTGGACCACATAAATTTGAATGAATGAGTTCAAGTTTTCTATGTGCTCTTGAATGTGAATCATGAAAAGACTGTTTGCTATGCTTTCCTAGAATGCAAGCATCACATTGCTTAAGTTTCCTAGGAATTGTAGGCAAACCAGCAACACCATTTTTCTTCGAAAAGCGGAGACTGTGATAGTTCAAATGTCCAAATATAGCATGCCATAATAAACTTGATGGAAGTGTACCTTCTTCATGATGAGAATTGTATGATAAATGTTGTGCATGAGTAGAGGTTCCTTGCAGCTTGATAAGCCTTTCTTCTTCTATTCCCCTCACGACAAGTGAGTGGTCAGATGCTTTTCTTACCTCAAGCTTGCCATCAAACATATGAATGGAGTGACCTTGCTGGCGGATGTGGACCAAGGATAGCAAGTTTCTCTTGAGCTGTGGGAGATATAGAACATGATGCAAAAGAAATTCTAGAAGACCAGGCAGTTTAAGCATGATTGTGCCAAGCCCTGATGGCTTGATTTTTGATTGATCTGCAAAGTATACCGCTCCATCAACATTGTCAGTGAAATCTTCAAAAAAATCTTTTCTATAAGTCATGTGGCAGGTTGCTCCTGAATCAAGAAACCAATCATTTTTCCAAGAAGTAAGTGAAGCATTAAATAAATCTTCATTTACTCCAATGTTACATTGTGCCACAACATAGTGAGCGGATTCATGTGCTTTACCTTTGTTTGTATCATCAGTTTTACCTTTCTGTTGGTTTCTTTTCTGCTCAATTTTGTCCCATGGTAGCTTGCATGTAGAGGCATCATGTCATCCATTTCTTTTGCAGCGTATGCAATGCAAATTTGCCTTTTCTCCTTGAGAATTTCTGCCCCCCTGCCTCTGAAATATCTTCCTCTTCGACCACCTCTTCCTCTTGTAGAATCTTGAGCAGGATGCTTTTCTTTATGAGCAAGGCACACAACCTCTTCAGAAGATTTAGGGGCTGTCTTCTTTCCAAAAGCTTTCTCTCTTTCAACAAACTTTTTCATAAGAGAGTCAAAGGTTATATCTTTGAGATTTCCATTTGCTTGCAATGACTCAAGATAATTGGAGTAAGTAGGATAAAGTTCCTTGAGAAAAGCAATCAGAGGAATATCCAATTCAACCTTAGTGGATTTGATATCATGCATTATAGACTTTACTTCAGATGCAAGAGCAAGAGGATCATTATTTTTCAGTTCAAGAGTGAAGAGTTTAATCATGAGTTGAACAACTCAAGTGCAGAATGTGAGTCATAGAGTTCTTTCAGCTTTTGTAAGGCTTCAAAGGCAGTTTAATATGACGAAATATGGCGACTCACCTCTTCATTTACAGATGCTGCGATTAATGCATAAACTTTGTTGTTTTTCTTTTTCCAAATGACGAGCTCTTCGTCTGAGGTAGGTTGTACTGGGTCATTGTCTCCGTCTTCGACACACACTCCTTTCCACAACTCATTGAAAATGAGGGTGTGTTTTATCATCCGGGACCATTCAGGATAGTTCTACTTGCCAGTGAGAACTATTCCCACCATGGATATGATCGAATGCATTCTGTAAAAAAAAATTACTTCTGCTGATAGAAAAATACTTCTGCCAATATACAGTAAAATTGTACTCAAAAGGGCATTCTCAAAAGATTTCAAATCTCTTCCTCATATACCAATATGTACGTCAATACCTCACGCTACATCTTTATGCAACATATTTTCTCCAAATGCCTCCAATGTTTGATATAAATGCATCCAATGTATTAAATGCTCCAATGTTTGATATAAATGCATCCAACATTACATAGAAATATTACATATTACATATGCCTTCAACGTATTAAATGCTCCAATGATAATGTAATATATGCCCATTAAAGTTCATATATAATGGAACCAAAACATATGATATACGTGAAGCACACGTTACCATATAATGAAGCACGCAGGCGTGCTTAAATTAAATTCGCAGGCAAACGTCCCAGAGTCACAGAGTCATCCACGCAGTTGTGCCACTCTGATGCCTGCGATGCTATTGGATGCATTCGAACCGTTGTAGCAGAGGTGATTATTTCCCACGGGAGAGGAGCAGTGGTGCGTGGTCTCTTAAGATCGTGCAGCAGCAGGGCTTCTTTCGTCGGGAGCTCGGCCTCTTTGGATGTGCCTTGTCTCGTTTAGCCACACAAAATTCAATGAACAACAATGGCATTCGAACGCAAGTCTCCACAGATGCCGAATGTTGTGCGCTGCCTGTGTGAAAGTGGAGGCAGAAGGATTTTGCAATTGCAGGGTCTCTATATAAAAGTCCTCTAGCTATAAGGGTTTCTTCCCTTACAGTATCAAACCAATGGCGAAGAAGCTTATCCCCTTGCTTAACAGGGTTTTGATAGAGAAAGTTGTTGCTCCGAGCAAGACTGCTGGCGGCATTTTGCTTCCGGAGAGCACTGGCAAGTTGAACTCAGGAAAGGTCATATCAGTTGGGCCTGGTTTTCATAGCAAGGGTGGAAACACTATTCCTGTTAGTGTCAAGGAGGGTGACCATGTTCTTCTTCCTGAATATGGTGGCACAGAAGTAAAACTTGCATAAAAAGAGTACCACTTGTATCGAGAGGATGATATTCTTGGGATTTTGCAGGATTTCTTTTTTTTTCCTATAGGAAAACCATAGCGAGAATAACCGTGTCAGGACAGCGCTTCTGTTACCATGTCAAAATAGCACTTCTGTTACCATGTCAAAACAGCAAACGTTTCTGGACAGTCGCCTTCTGACAGACAGAGAGCACAGGTAAAGGAATATGGTAGACAAAGCGCAGATACTGGAATATGGCAGACAGAGGGCACAGGTAAAGAAATATGGCAGACATAGGAGTTACAAGGAGCATAAGAGCTAAAAAAGGAGTTGGCTTTGATACCATGTCAGGCCAGGCAGTAACTCCATAAGGCAGAAATAATTTGACTATATTATTACATCAGGTAGGTCCTCATTATATACATGAGGGAGAGACTGTTCAGTTTGTCTCCCGATGACTGTTCATATTTCCTATTTATTTATTTACAATAATTCACCCAATCACAAGGATTAGGTGCAACATTGATATCTACAATTAGTTTTCGATTGTACCTTCATCAACAAGCTTTCATTTTAATTCAGTAGGAGGAATGGTCTTTGAGCACTTTGATCTAATGTTATGACTGAGGGTGGCATGAGTAGAATCCAATTTGATGTGCATATAGCATTGTCACCTCTAAGTTTTTACAAACCCCGGGTTGATATTTTGAGTTGAGGATCCTTTGGGAGTTCCAATATTCTTGGTGCAATACCAGGGCTCACCACTTTTTGGCATTGTTTTCAAGGAGGTGTCTAAGTAGATGTTATTTCTGCTTGAGCATTATTTTATGTTTTGCATACAATTTTTGAAAAAGTTAAAAAATCAAAAAAATATTTCTTTCAAGCCTCATAGGAGTAGGGATAATCAAGGAAAATTATTACCAAAAACCCCCACACCCTCAAACATTCAACCTTCACTCTTCTTTGGTGATTGTGATATTCCCTCTCTGATTGCAGGGAAGTTAGAAGACCCTCTAGGTGAGCAACCTGAAATTTTTGAAGAACCTATTGTGGAAGAAGAAGAACCCACTTCACCTACCCAAACTACAGCTAAAAACAAGGACAATGAGGTCTTCCCTATTAGAGAGACCAATTGAGGCTAGAATGAAGAATATAATCCCTACTTCCCTTCCACACTTCCATGGATTAACCTCTGAGGATACTAACACCTTCATGTTTGAATTTGTTGTTGTTTGTAAGACCTATGACTATGCATTTGATGAGAAGAAGATGAATTTATTCCCCTCTACCATTAAATATGCAACCTTGTGGTGATTTATGGGTCTGCCTAAGGGTAACATCACTACATGGGCCCAAATGCAACAATCCTTTAATAGAAAGTACGCAAACTACTATAGGTCCAAAGAAACCAAGGAAGAAACGTTCAGGATGAATCTTGGACCTGATGAATCCATATAAGAATATGAGGAGAGATTTCAACTCAATTATAGGAAGGCCAACTGTACCCTTGATCTTGAATCACTCAAGCTAGTTCATCTCTGAGGGATCAACGAGGATATGTTGGAAACCCTCAGCATGTTGTATGGAGGAGATATCTATCATTTATGCTATGATGACATCAAATTTGTATTCAAGAATCACTCTAGCATTGCTAGTAAGAAATGTAAGGCAAGTCAAGGTTTGGTCAGTTCCTCTCCCTCCACAACATCCATCAAGAATGAGATAGGGAACATGTTGGAGGATTTCAAGAGTGAAATGTTGCATACCTTTGCATTGCAAATGGATACCATGCAAATCAAAAGAAAGAAGGAGGAAGCAGAAAGGGCACTAGCTATTTTCTTCCCTAGATGCACCAAAAGACATCCTAGGAATGAATGCCCATTGAATGTCATAGAAGTATACCTAGTTTGTGAAGAAAATCATGCAACAAAAAAATTCCCTTATTTTCCATGACTAAAATCCATATACCAAGGGGTAGAAGGTGGGTTAGAGAAACTTTGTTTCATTAATCAAAGAAGGCCTCAAGGACCTCAACCATATCAAAAAGGCATGCAAGGTGCACACTAATATTATTACAATCCAAATCAGAATGCACATTTTCAACCTTGGTACTCTTCCACTCATCCATCCTATTCCACACCTGCTTCTTGGTCTTATGCTCCTCCATATCCTCCTCAACCTTCCAACCATCCTTTTCAGCCATATCCACCCTAATCTTCTCAATGGGGCAACCCATCACAATGGTGGAGGCCTCAAGTCAACCAACCTCCCGCTTTACTACCTCCACCCCAACCTCAACCACAACTCACTCATCCTACTCCACCTAAGCAACCTAAAATTCATGCTCAACCCAATTCGAACCAGAAAAACAAGCAAGCACAACAAGTTGACATTGGAGAGACATTCTATCCTACTTATGCTATGGAAATCCAGGAGATCAACCTTTGGTATGGCAGAGATTCTAGATAATCACCCACCTCATCCACCTGAAGAGCTTGAAGAAGATAAGGAAGAGAGTGTTCCTCAAGTAATTCCACCTCCTTTTCCCAATAGGTTGATCCACCCTAGCTAGCACACCCCAAAAGAGGTTGAACTTCTGGGAGAATTGAAGAATTTGTGTGTTAAGATACCCCTTCTCCAAGCCATTAAAGATGTTCCCATATATAATAATCTCATCAAGGAGAAATGTTTCAAAAATTATGGGAGAGGAAAAAGAGTCACCCCCACAATAAATGTTGTTGGGAAACTATCTGATTCGATGCTTGGGAGGGTGATCTTCCCAAAATATTTAGACCTTGGAATCCTAGTAGTAGATGTGCACATTGATGGCCTTATAGAACCTAATACTCTGATTGATTTTGGGGTTGCAATCAATGTGATGACTAAGGAAACCATGCTAAAGCTAAATCTCCAAGGGGCTTTGAGGAAGACCACCATAGTGCTACAACTTGCAAAAATATCCATAGTAGCTCCTAAGGGATTTGTTGAAGATGTTATGGTCCCCATTGACTCTTGGGAGTATCCTACTGATTTCCTGGTTCTCCAGCCCAAAACCGAGTTTCATGGATATCCTCTCATCTTAGGAAGACCATGGTTGGTCACTAATGATGCTTACATTAGTTATAGGGCCAAGAACATGACCATTAAGAATGGACATTTATCAAAACAATTGGTATTGTATCCTCCTACTCATCCTTCTATTGAGCATGACTTAACCTTGTGGTTAGAAGAGGAGGAAGAAGATGAATTGTATCACACCACCCCCTACCCAATTTGAACTCTATATACTATTACAGGATGGGGGCAACCTAATGAAGATGACCTCATTGACCATATCCTTCATAACCGACCTCCCACTCCCATACCAATTGATTAGTTGATGAAAGAATCTACGAGAAGTCCTTGGAATGACTTATTCCTTATTGACTCAATTCTAGAACATTTCAAGATTCTAGAGTTTGGTCCATATATAAACTTAAAGATCATCTGTTATCTCTCAGCCAAACAGGAAGAACAATTGTGCAATTTGCTGAGGAAACACTTGGATACTTTTTCCTAATATTATAAGGAAATGAAAGGTGTGCATCCATCAGTTTGTACCCATCATATTTACATAAAGGATGGATCCAAGCCTATGCACCAACCCAAAAGAAGAATGAACCTAACCCTTAAGGACATTGTGAAATAAGAATTGCAAAATCTACTGGATGCAGGGTTCATATACCCCATTTTAGATAGTGAGTGGGTATCACCTCTTGTTTTAGTGCCGAAGAAGAATGGGAAGTGGAGAATCTATGTTGATTACCAGGAACTTAACAAGGCTACAAAGAAGGACCATTTTCCTTTACCCTTAATTTACCAAGTCCTAGATGGCCTTGTAGGGAAGAAATTGTTCTCTTTCATGGATGGATTTAGTGGATACAACCAAATCTAGATCAACCCTCAAAACCAAGATAAGACCATATTCACATGTCCTTGGGGTACCTTTTCTTATAGAGTTCCATTAGATTTGTGTAATGACCCTGCTACTTTCTAGAGGTAATTTTTGAGTATTTTTGTTGAACTTGTTCACAAATCTGTTGAAATATACTTGGATGATTTCACTCCTTATGGATGTGACTTCCATGAACCTCTCTCCAATCTGTGCAAGGTTTTGAAGAAATGTATTGAAATGAATCTCTCTCTAAGCCCTGAGAAATGTGATTTCTTGATGAATGAGGGGATTGTCCTTGGCCATTCCATATCCAAGGAAGGGTTACAGGTTGAACCAAACAAAATTGCCATCGTCAAAAGGGTCCCTACCCATAGAAAGAAAAGAGATGTCAAGAATTTCTTGGGAATAGTTGGGTATTATAGGAGATTTATCAAAGACTTTAGTAAAGTGGCTTCAGCTTGTTATAGCATCATTTATCACCCTTGTATACTTGATGCTTTGAATCATGGTCTTGGGCAGCCCTTTCCCTTCAGACTTGGTCCTTTTACTAAAAAACATTATTTTAAATTCCATACGCAACTCTGCCCTTCAAAAAACGCGTACACACATGGGTCCATATATACCTAACCCACGTATATAATTTGAAAAAAATAAATTTAAAAAAAAAAAATATTAAATCCCTATTTTATGGGCGGGTTTTATGGGTTACACCGGAATTCCACCTACATGAGCCCAAGGTATAACTTTATCCCAACTGAAACAACAATTTTGGGGTGATATAAATGTACCTCATGGGAAGGCCTAAAGGGGGAAGAAGGATAGGATATTGATATTATATCCAGTTGTTAGAGCAAAGTCTGATTTATCCATGTGCCTCCTACACTCCCAAGTATATCAAACTTGTGTTTCCTCACAGAGATGTTCATCTCCTTTATATGACATTTATGTGTATGCATTTGAAATAGGATTGTTGATGCTTGGGTTGGGCAAATCGGAGGAAGGTTTCACTTGGAGCTATGGTCGAATCAGGTTGTATTCTTCCAAATTTCTTTACAGACATCAATAAAGAAGCTTTGTCTTGTTCCTAATGTTATGATCTTTAGGCTTTAATTCATGTTATGATCTAATTATGTATGATTTCATGTTTTATATCTGTATGCCTATATGATCTAACATTCATATCTTGAAAATGCTTCGAACTAATGCTAGTATATATGCTTTTCTGGAATGAGTTGCAAGTTTTGAAGAATTGGAGGAAGCAGAGGGTTTGAACCCTGCAGGAACATCTTCAAACGTAGGACCTACAGGTACTCTCTTTTCATCCCACTTTAGTAGTTTAAGCATTAGAACTGCTTGTTTTCTTGCTTCTTGTTGGTGTATTCCCTTCGATTTGTTGGGGTTTTCAACCCAGAACCTAGGGTGTTTTATCCCATAACATAATTGGTGACTTCGTTGGGGAATACAATCTTGTATTTCCTTGTTTGTGTTGATTCTCTCTTGATTTGGGCCTTCTTGTTTGGTTTCTTGATTTTTCAAGTATCTTTGACTTGTTTGCAATCTGGGCAAAAATTCTGATCTTCTGGATCAAGCATAATTTTTTTATTTTTCTTTATTGACCTTTTTATACTCGGTTTTTAGTTCACACAGTTGCATACAAATGCGCTTTTGTCCAAAGAAACATGCATATACGCGTGTTTTCTTGAGTACAATCATGTATACATGCAGGTTTGTCACTGCAAAGTCGCGTATGTTTAGTTTTGAATGAAATTTTTAGATCCTCAATCCAGTAAAGGGTTTTGCCTTATCATTATTTCTTTTGTTTAGTCATTGATTGTTTAGGAGAGTCTTGCTTCTTGCATATTTTCAGTTTCCTATCTCTCTTTGTGTAAAAACCTAGTCAACCCATGGTTTTCTTGTTGGTGAAGTATTAGTTTTTTGTGTTTGGGTTCAAGGCTACTTAGTGAAGTTCTTGGTTGTTCTAAGATTTTGGAATAGGAGTTGGTCTCAATTCACTCATAACCTAGCCTTTACATTGTTTTTCCTTGCTTTCTTGAAAGTTGACATATTTGGTTTTTTTCTTGGTTTTTGAGAAAGTCCTTGCAATCTTGAAAAAAAATTCTTGGTCTTCTTGAAATCTTTTTTGTTTGTTGGAATTTGTATGCTATTGTTCAGATCAGTTTGTTTGAGTTTGCAACCTCTTTTCACTTTAAGTCTTATCATGTTAATGATTCCTATGGCTTGTGAAATTTGATGTTCGTTATGCTCAAATTTGATCTTGAAGTCTTTAGTAGTTTTGTTTTCTCAAGAACTCTTTGTGCCCTTAAAAAGAAAAAAGATAAAAAAACATCTTTTTTTTGCCTTTATTTTTCTTTTTGGGAATTTTTTTGGTATTATTGTCATTTTTTAGCAAGTGTAAAGTCTTTTCATTAGGTTTAATTTGCTTGATTTTGGGAAAAAGTTTTTGATTGAATTTGTTCCTCCTTTTTGTCAAGTTTTGGCCTCTTGATCTCTTTGAGAAACACATTTTCTTGTTTTAAGAGCAATCTTTGGAATCTTGCATTAAGCATTTTTAGTTTGCATTAGGATAGATGCACTTTAAGTATTTTTAGTATTTTTGTATATTTTGAGTGTGTGAGCATGTGTTCTGAAAAAGAAAAGAATTTTTTGCGTTCTTAGTTTGTTCGTAGAACCTTTTGTAGAAATATATTTCATCGAAAAGAGTTGCATATGCATGTAGCCAGGTTTTCTATTGGTTTTTTCTTGCGTCAAATAACATCATAAGTTGCACTTCCATTTTACCCTTGACTTAAGAATAACCATTAAAATCAAGCGCTAAAACTAAAATGAACTAGAATTTTTTGATTTGTCATATATACATCAACTAGTCTAGGTCATTTAGGGCCTTGGAATAGGTGTGTGGAGAGTTAACTCTCTAAGGCCACTCTAAATTTAAACATAGAAGTTTATTAAAAGAGTGAAATCTAGTGTCGTTAAGTTGTTTGGGAAAGCTCTTCTCTTCTAGGAGTTAAGCATGAGGGCAAGTGAAAGTAGCGAAGAGAGATAGCCCCTTTCCTATCTGTCAGATCCCAACCAAATACTGTTCTGTCGGGCTACCGATACAAACTGGTGACCTTAGTTTCAATTCCTAGTGATTGCATAGGTGACTGCAGGGGGGAATACCCATGGTACCTGAGGCATATGTTTCATCACTTTCATAGTACTTTTGGAGGGTGCCCTTGTGAAGCTAGGGTACTTGCACTAGCAAAGGCTTTTGTCTGGAGGTCAGTGTAACTATTTATGTTACCTTCGCTAGTAGGTTTGGGTTTTGATTATCCAAAACTATCTTTGGAAGGTCCTTTACTTCACTTTCTTGTGTTTCGGTGTCCGATACTCGTCACCCGGAGCAGAAACACTTGGAAGTTGCTTGATTGGTTGCATATTTAGGGACTTTATGGTGGAGTGTTCTTTTATCTTTGTATTTAATTGGATTTAGGTGGATTTGTCTTGTCACTTTTGGACTTTAGATTCTGAGTAACTGACCAATCACTCCACTGGTCTTGAAAGGCTTTTGATCTTTCTTTTGAAAGTTGTGGAGTTGCCTCCTTAAGGGAAGAGGTTTGATTTTGCATCTCTATTCCTTAGAAAGTCATGTGTACCATCACGTAAGGGAAGGATGTACGTATAACTTGGGTATGGCCAATATTCCTGTGGAGGCAAACCAAGGGACCCTTCCAAAAGTGGATCCTTGTGCTTTTCCTTTCTTTGGAAACATTGGTACCCCCTTGATGGCCACTTCGAATATTCCTGGATTGAATGTTGGACTACCATTTTGGTTGTGGTCCTTATGAATATTCCAAATGTTCTTGAATATCCTCAGATGAATGCTTTATTTCAAGGGCATCAAATGGGTGTTAATTGTTCATCTTCTTCAAAAGAGAAATCTAGGATTCCTCTTTCTCCTCCCTCTTGTCATAAGAGATCTAAAAGAAGAGAAAGAGGATGATGAAGAAGAAGAATAGTTCTATCCATGAATCATCACCAACCCCTGTAAGTCATGTTGGAAATGAGCTTTCAGCTGCTACAAGTCACGCTGGGGGCATAAGCCTAATCACTGCAAGTCATACTAGCAGTGAGTCACCTACTTCTGTGACTCATATTTCTGTTGACTCACCTGATTCTGTGAGTAGGACTGGGGGCATGAGTCTAGTCACTGCAAGTTGGGTCACCTACCTTTGTGAGTGGTATTTCTATTGACTCACTTGCTTTTGTGAGTAGGACTGAGGGCACAAGTCTTACCTATCTTGGGAAAGAGTCGCTAACCTCTGCGAGTCATGTTGGGGACTCTCCAACAACCACTGCTAGTCATGTTACTGGAATGGATGTTGATTAGAGACCTAGGCGTAGAACATTTAAACCAAAGTTCCCTTGTAAGTTATGTAAGGGATACCATCTTACTCATTTGTGCCCTGGTATATCAGTGGTACAAAGGTTATGGTCCAAGTCTGATAGTTCTTCTACTCCTGAATTTGTTATGGTTTCTCAACAATCTAATCAAACATTGGTTAATGAAGTGGTTGAGTTAGTGCAATCTCTGGCTGATTCCACTCCTCTTTTGGGGGGTGAAGTTCCTAACAACAAAGTCTTCTTGATTTCTAGTACAGATTCTTCTGGTCTAGGGGGCATTTTGGTCTCTTCGAGTGTACCCCCTCCAAAGTCTAGGAGTGTCTCCTTTGATTGGGATAATCTTGTCTAGCCTTGTCTTCCATTTGTTGCACCTTTCCAAATAAGGGTTAGAGTTAATTCCACAAATGTCTATCGATGTACGGTGGATGAAGGATCCTCTAAGTATTATGTCCTCCTTGATTTGGAAGTCTTTGGGTTCTCCAAATTTGTTAGTAGTTGATAGTCAGTTGTTAGCTTGTGATAGAAGACCTAGTGAATCTATGGGTGTTCTTCCTCAATTGGCTATTACTTTAGGTAGGAATATCGTCTTAATCGATATGATGGTGGTTGATCACCCTTTAGAATTTAATATGCTACTTTGGCATGATTTTGCCTATGTTATGAATGTTATGGTGTCTTCACTCTTTAGAGTGATGTATTTTTCCTCAATAATGAAAATATTGTCACCATTGATCAACTTGCATCTGATAATCACCCCCTAATTCGAATTTACTACAGAATACCCCTTGGTACGTTCCAAATGTTCAGGTAGACTCTACCCGACCACAAGTGAACTATGTGGCATTGTATCCTCAATGTTCAATTTCTTCTAAGAAGGATCCTTTGAACTATTATTTTCCTTCTCAGGACTTGGTCTCGACAGTTGATCAAGTGATTTCTCCTATGGGGACATGGGACCCCTTAATTCCCTCTTTTGATCCTTCTAGTTCTCATGATTTCTTGGAAGTTGAGTTGCCTTCACAGGAGGAACTTTTTGAAGCCATGAGTTTTAACTACCAAAGGAGTCCTTGGCCTGAGCCCCATAAGGGGCTTGTCCTAAAGAACTATTATGCATAAGCCGCAAGGCTGTGTGGTTCCCTGTACCATATTGTACATATAAGGTACACATTTTCAAGTTTTGTATTCTATAACACAAGCTTTTATCTGAAGTTTATATATGGGATGTATTAACTTCTTGTCTAGTGTTCCTAATTATGTCTACAGAACTTGGAAGACTTCTCCTTTGGGATTTTTATGGTTGATCTGCTTTGATAGGTATTGGTTCTCGAAACTGGCATATAGGTTAGGTTTTTCACATGCATTGTGCATTTATTAGTTTCCTTTTCTATTTTTGCCTTAGGATCGACCCCACCAAGATATGATGCAGAACCTGCTCATTGCTTAGAAGTGTCCTAACTTGTGTGGTAGAGCCTACCTTATCATGGGCGGCCTAGATAGTACCTTGTTGTCGCTTGGCACCCATGCTGAACTTTTATTCTTAGGCTCGAGACTCCTCTTTAGTGCCACCATGACTTTGCGATGAAGCCTTGTTCCTCTTCTTCTTCACTATTTTTCTAGATTTATACCCTAGAGGCTCCCACATGTTGAGTTGTACTACTGCATTGAATGTTGACTATTTGTACCTTTTGGCCTTAAGCCGGTTGCACTTGGACTTGTGTATAAGCCACTTTTTAACCATATCTTTCTGCAAAATCAACCTTGAAATCACTTAGCCTCTGCAACTTGACACTTTATGCCTATGGAAAGAACATTCCTTTGAGTGACATTGACCAGTTTCGTCACCTTTCATTGAGTATAGGAATGTTACACTCCCAGGTTCAAACGCATATGTATTTAGACACTCGTTCTTTCCACTATAACATAGGCATTCTTTTATTCCTTTTTAGGCTTTTTAATATGAAAAATACAAATATATATATATATATATTAAAAAAGAGTAGCAACGAGACATTACTTCCATAATTGATGGCAACAGGAGTCAGTTGTGTCACCCTTGAACAAAGCACTCAAAGCAAGTTTTTCCTCCATCGAGATGGGCTTTAGTTTGACTTAGAAGAGCCATAACCTTGTCATTGAGTCAGTAATCCTCTGATTGGTTATCTCTTCCAATCATATGGAGAGTTTGTTTATGCCTCTTGCATGAAAAACTTATACAAAGTTATCATATGTTGCCATACAATCACATTTGAGTCGTGCTTTTGTTCAAGGGAATTAAACTTGAGTTGGCCTTTCTACAGTGTCTCTTAACTCATTTTCAGTCCGCCATACCCGTCTGTTAGAGTTATTTTCAGTATCACATAAGCTATTTGGTCCTTTACTCGTTCTAGTTAAAAAGGTCCCCATTGACTTCTTGTTGGTGGGTCTACTCTTATCGAACTCGAAAAATTTCTCTGAGAGTAGGCCTAGAGCCGCACCCTTGACCTATTTCCATCATTGATAGGTGACCTTGTACTCAACATCGTTCAGTATCATGGGTCTTTGCCTGAGTGGTTTCCCTTGTGTTCGAAGTCAGCGTACATTATCACACATTGGGATTTGTGTAGTACCTTGGTTTCCATTTGTCCATATTGGTGGATTCCTCGCCTCTGTGTCAGCTTTCATTATTGGTTGGTTCAGAGGGTTTCTGTTGTGTGCTAGCCACATCTTTTGTATGTCGAAAACATGATTCAGTATGGTTACTTCATCTTTCTTCCTCTGCTTCCTTCCAAATTATTGGCTTGCAGATTACACTCACGCTGGATTGATGTGGGATGCCTTAATGCCTTCCTTCCAACAGATATTTTCCCATCGAATCCAAATCATTGCTCTAGAAATAAGGCATAGATTCCTTTTTTAGTAACTTAGGGTTTTCAATCATCAGTGGAAGACTCATTCGCTATCGACAGTGAGAATACATCAATGTTTCTTGATTGGTATATACTCTCAAGTGTTTGACTTCAACTCATTTATTCACACTTGTTATATTGTCCTGGAGTACCTTGACTCTCATCATCATTATCAATGAGTTGTCTTGCATTTGTTAACGGTATACATCAATGACCGGTAATCAAACAATTTCTACATGGTCAACTTCAACTCATTTATTCCCATAGTGTAGAAATGTACCATGGTGGTCGGTGAAGACCTTGGGTTGCATCAACATTTTTTGGTTCACTTGTCAGTGACCCATCCACCTTATATGTTGCAGTTCATCATAGCAACATTTTATAAGTTGGCACCCAAGTTGCATGCAGTACCATTATTCCACTTTTTGACTTGGTACTTTGAGGATTTGATATGTGACATTAGCATTCAAATATCTCCTTCAACATCATTGATCATTTCTTTTATATGTGATATTGTGGCATGCCCTTGATATGTACTTTTGCAGCTATGATAAGATGATCCACTATGTATTTCTCAATTTCCTTTGTACTTATATACATATTGGATCCACTCTACACTTGATATGGGGACATTATTTACTATCCGAGAGCATGGGTATGCCAGGACTCAGGCATGAGCTTTCTTTCTGATCTCTTACACTAGTTTGGCAGGCTCAAATCTGGTGATCTCCTCCCAAGTCCTCGCATGATTCTTTCAATAAAATTAATACATTTCAGCCATCATGTACCCCTTCTAACCACATATATTAGGGGGCATCTATTATAGCATCATTTATCACCCTTCTATACTTGATGCTCTAAGTCATGGCCTTGGGCAACCCTTTCCCCTCAGACTTGGTCCTTTTACTAAAATACATTATTTTAAATTCCATATGTGAATCTTCCCTTCAAAAAGAACATACACACACAGGTCCATCTATACCCAACCTGCGTATATAATTTAAATAAAAATATATATATATAATCCCTATTTTATGGGTGGGGTTTATGGGTTACACCAGAAGCCCACCTACAGGAGCCCGTGGCCTAACTATATCCCAACCGAAACAACTATTTTGGGGTGATATAAATACACCTCATGGGAAGTCCTAAAGGGGGGAGAAGGAGAGGATAATAATATTATATCCAATTGGCCCCTGATCAAGTCTGATTTATCCCTGTGCCTCCTGAACTCCCAGGTATAGGAAACCATTGCTTCCTCAAATATATGTTCATCTCCTTTATATGACATATATGTGTATGAATTTGCAAGAGGATTGTTGAGGCTTGGGTTGGATGGATCTGCAGGAAGTCTTCGCTTCGAGCCGTGGTCGAATCAGGTTGTATTCTTCCATATTTCTTTACAGACATCAATAAAGAATCTATGTCATATTCCCGATGTTATGATATTTATGATTTAATTCATGTTATGATCTAATTATGTATGATTTCATGTTTTATATCCATATGCGTATATGATCTAACATTCATATCTTGAACATGCTTCAAACTACTGCTAGTATATATGCTTTTCTGGAATGAGTTGCAGGTTTTGAAGCATTGGAGGAAGCAAAGGGTTTGAACCCTATGGGAACATATTCAAACATAGGACCTACGGTACTCTCTCTTCATCCCACTTTAGTAGTTTAAGCATTAGACTGCTTGTTTGCTTGCTTCTTGTTGGTGTATGCCCTTCGATCTGTTGGGTTTTCAACCTAGACCCTAGGGTGTTTTATCCCGTAACACACCTTTGTTTGGGTTATTGGCCAAAGATTCATATTTCTGTTGGACCAACAATTTTCAAGAGGCCCTTGAAGTGTTGAAATAAAAATTGACCACTGCACCCATCCTTCGAGGTCCCAACTAGGCATTGCCTTTCCATACCCATGCTAATTCATTAGATAAAGTTGTGGGGGGAGCCTTAGGAAAAGTAGAGGATATGTTGCCTTATGCTATCTATTTCATTAGTAATAATTTGTCTAAAGTTGAGTTGAATTACATTGTCATTAAAAAATAACTCTTAGTTGTAATGCATTCTTTAAACAAATTCAGGAACTATATCACTGGGTATCAAACTTTTGTTCATAATGATCATGCAAACATTAAATATTTGATGAATAAACCTCATGTCAATGCTAGGACAATTATATGGTTGTTATTGTTGCAACAGTTTGATTTGACTATTATTGAAAAACCAAGGAAATAAAATATGGTTGTAGATTGTTTGTCTAGGTTAACCTTGCCTATAGGTAATGAGGAGATGGTGGATGATCAACTTCCAAATGAACACCTCTTTTCCAGCTTGGTGATTTCTCCTCAGTTTGCTGACATAGCCAACTACTTGGTTGCTCGGAGGTTCCCTCCTAATCTATCATCTAGAGAGAAAAGCAATATTGTAAGGAAAAGCTCTCCTTTCATTTGGATTGGGGGAAATATTTTCAGATTGGGACCAGATCAGATCTTAAGGAGATGTGTAATAGAAGACGATGTCAAATACATCCTCTCATCATGTCATGATGGACCTAATGGAGGTCATTTTTCTACTAAAAGGACAACCTTTAAAGTTTTACAGGTTGGTTACTATTTACCCACTTTACGTCAAGATGCAAGGAGGTACACCACTAGATGTGATTAGTGCCAAAGAATGGAAAACCCACACCTAGGGATGAAATGACCCTACAACCTCAAGTGGCTTTAGATCGATTTGAAAAGTGGGGCATGGATTTAATTGGGCCAATTGATCCACCATCAAGACATAATAGGTGTATCATTGTGTGAAATGATTACTTGAAAAAGTGGGTTGAGACAAAGGCAATCAAAGTAGTAAATGGGCAGAAAGTGGTTGAGTTTTTAAGAGAAAGCATATTCTACAAGTTTAGGTATCCACGGGAGGTAGACACTGATCAAGAAGCAAAATTCACATAAAATTTAACTGAAGATCTCATGAGGCAACACCATATCAAGCACAAGACATCCACTGCCTATCACCCTCAAGCACATGGACAAGTAGAGGCCACAAATGGAGCATTGGAGAGAATCTTCACCAAGGTTGTTGGAAAGAGTAGGAAATATTTTTCAAAGAGAATAGTATAGGCTACTTGGGCCTACAACACCACTTGGAAAACCACCACTTGGTTCTCTCCATATGACTTGCTTTATGGGAAGAAGGCTTTGATTTCTATTGTGCTTGAAAATAAAATTTTGAGGATGGTTGATCTAGGTGGATTTTGGTGGCCAATTTCCTATTCCACTTGGAACCCCACGATTGTCTCTTTCAGTTTTTCAGTTTCCTTAATTGTAGCACAACTTACTATTTTTGGCAGTTTTTTCGAGTCCTAAACATTTGGAGCCATTTTGAGGCCCTAAACAAAGTTTTTTGGGAAAACCGCGGCAAACATGGTTTTCAACCAATGTTGGCCACTCAAAATTTGTATTCATCAAATAGATATTTCTAACGAGGTATTGTGCACATCAAACGGAAATCGTATGCCAAAGTTATGATCCTTGGAACTTGATGTACCAATTTACACAAACGGGGCCCATAGTTTTGGTGTTTCATCTCCTCGATTTAGGTTTTTGGATTTTTATGGTTTTCCATTATTTCTCAATAATAAATAAGCCTTTGAGCCTCATTTTAACATAGTTCATAGGCATTTAGCTGCCACATCTCTTCTCAAAGATAAGCTACCATCGCCCGAGCTATTCTTATTTCCATTTTGTCTGTAAGCATGTTTCAATATTTGAGATTAATGAAATGAAGTGTTATTTATGTTGAATATCTGTATTTATGGTTATATCTGTAATTTGTTTCATTCATGTTTAAGTTCGGATCAATGGCAGCTCTGTTGGACTTAGACTTCACTACAACACAATAAGAAAGGTTGCACCAACTTAATGGATTAGATGAGTTCAGAATGCAAGCTCTCCTACACACTGAAGTCATACAACTGCATAGGAAGGTATGACATGGCAAGAATATAAAAAAAGTACTTTTCAAGAATGGGATTGGGCCCTGTTATATGATTCTAGGTTTAAATATTTCAAAGGGAAGCTAATGGAAAGATGGTTGGGTCCATACCTAGTATAAAAGTGTAACGCAATTGGATATGTCCAGATCAGAACCATTGATGAGGAAGGAATTCCCTTACTTTTAAATGGTTATAGGTTGAAGCAATATAGAAGACCTATGTCTAAGGAAGAATTTAGTAGTTCAATCAACAAATAATTAAATGTGATTGGGAGTTTCATAGCTTCTAGTCCACAACACTCCTAGAAATTTGAAAGAAAAAAAAAAAAAAGAATAAAAAGGCCTAGATGAAAACCTCTATGAGGCATCTGAGGCCAACTCCAAGGTTGAAAACCTCCTCTAAGGCATCCCAGGAGCAAAAAAAAAAGAGAGAAAAAAAACAATAATAAATATCCGTAGGTGAAAACCTCCTCTAAGGCACCTAGGGTAGGAATTTAGGTTGAAAACATCCTTAGAGTCAGCTTGTTTGTCTCAATAAAGAAGAAAATAAATAAATAAGAGGAAAATAAGAACACAAGGAATAATCTTGTACCATGCCTGCTAACCTTTCTCTCGTTTTATAGGATTGCACACAATGGAATTTTTCATGGCTATAGGACAAATCCTATAAGATCTCATCCATCCTTCCATTCATACACCTCATCTCCATCCTCTCCACTCATACCACCATCTCTCTCCATCATCCCATCAACAAGAAATTCGAATTTCACCTCCTCACTATGATGCTACAGGAAGGACCTGTATTGCTACAGGAGGTCCTGTAATGCTATAGGACGAGACTGTGAAGTTACAAGAGGGAGATCCACTAAGGAGAACAACCCAAAAGACCATAGTGACTCTAGGAAATGATAAAGAGGGTCCTCCATTGATTTTCGCATCATCCATTCATTTCACGAAAACCTTTCCCAAATTTTCCACTCTATCCTACCTTTAAAAAAGCACAAAATACATTGTTTTCTATTTTTGCAATATATGCACTACTCCCTCATGAATCTAACCATGTCCTCATGAATTTTCATCATCTACCTCAACACCATCATGCAAACTGAAGACTTCAAGGGGGGATCAAAAGACTACTACAGGAAGAAAACTCCTTCTGTAGCACCTTGTGTAGCCATAACATAAATCATTGATATTATTTTTTCCACCACCAGAAGGGATGATGGAGCCTTGTTTACAACTAGGAAGGGACACATCATCCTCAGGAATTATTTCAACCAATAGGAGCATCTTGGACATCAGAAAGGAACCTGCACACACACAACAAAATCAATAATCAAGGTATCATTAAGAATGAAGACACGCACATGAAACAAGTCAAAGAGTCAACTCCCTTGATCATAATGATATATGGCCCAGCTACATCATGCAACCATCTTCAATAGTTTGATCCACGGGTAGGCTTAGGTATTGCAACCCTCACCTCCTTCCTATACATAAAATGACTAAAATGTGTTTTGAGCAAGAGAGGTGTTTTAATAAGCTGGAGGTGGCCTGTGAACTTGGCCATCCTCATGTAGTAAATTTAAGTTTGATTTAAGTCACCCATGCAAAGGGGAAATTCCAACTCAAGATTAAGTGGTGTCCTCGAAGAGTGGGGTGTTAATCATGAGGAGAGAGAAATGATTATAGTGAGTGGGGACAACGGTCCAAAAGAGGAAACTCGTGTTAATTCCATGTCATTTGAGTACTACAAGATTTTAACCGAAAGAGGATATTATGTGCTGGGCTCAATTTCATTTGCACCATCACTCATTCAAAAACCACGTAGACGAAGGATGAAATATTGTATGAGACAACCTAGGGTGCCACCAAGGAGTTTCGAACTCTATCTGCAAGTGCTACAGGAGGAAGCTACAGGCAGGCCTGAAAGTGCTACAATAGGGCTGAGAGGAGCGATAAGAGTAATTGGGAGGTGAAAAAGGAGTCACAATGGCTCGATATTGTCTCAACACCTTAATACACACATAAAATTGTTTTGACAAGAAGTAAGTGACACCCTCCTTCCTTGTTTCTACATCCATTTGCATAAGAAGTCTGATTGAAATTAGGAGTTTGTAATAGTCAATTGATAAGTAGGAGGTATTTTTAATATTTGTTGTGGTTCAAAGAAGAGAAAAATAGTTTTGTTAATATCAATTTGAGCACTCTTCTCCCTCAGTAGTACCAAGAAACTTAACATTGTTTCACCACTGAGCCTATTTGAAATTTTTTGAATTCCGCACCTACATAGTATCAAGGAGGAATAGTAGAAGAAATGGGGGGAGGATTTAACAGAAGAGAACTCTCAGACACTAAGAGAATTCCCCAAAAACTTGTTGTAGTGGACATCTTCAGAAGACACTAGTGGTTGGGTTTCTATGAGTTGCTAAAGGGGTATGATGATGTTTTGCTCACGGATTTTCCATGGCATTACATCCCAAGAGGAAGATAGTGCTACTACGGTTATCAAAGGGTTGACCATCTCTCTCAGTCCTGAAATCATAAGCATAGTAGCTACCTTTCCTCTAGGAATTAGGTGGAGCAAAGAAGACAAGAAAGTGAGTGTCACAGCTAGGAAAAACTTCTTCCTTTCAAAAGAGAAGCTTGTAGAAGATAAGAATGGAGTGATAAGAGAAAGTCTACCTTACCCTTGGGATGAGGTAGCTTACCATATCCTCAAGTATATAGCTTGTGAAGGAATATTAAATGTGTTTTATGCCACCACTTTAGGTTGCTCCATGAGCTAATATTCAAGGCAAAATTTCCCCTCCCTCAAATAGTTAGTGTCCCCCATTTCCTCCTACATTCAATCATGGAGATGAGTCAGAAGGTGAGGGAGGGGAAGCACCAACACTTAGCTCACCATGGCCTCATCAAGTTAATAGTGATGGATTCTTTGAGCCACTTGAGGATCCTTGTCTTATGGAACAAATTTATGGACATGGATAGGGAGAATTTCATAGAAACCCAAGCCATCACACCTAGAGAGACACCAACCTATAGAATTGGAGGCAAAGAAGGAAAAACAGAGGAGGAATACACAGCAAGAAAATAAGAGGAAGAGAGAAAAATGGAGGAAAAAGAGGCAGCGGAGACAGAGGAAGGAGAAGCAGAAATCAAAGGAGAAGAGGGGGAGAAGAAAGTAGAAGAAAGAGTAAGCCCCAAGGAGACTTATCAACCCCAAGGAGAATAAGAAAAATTGCATCAAACAAGTCTATCTCTAGGGGATACTAAACAAGAAGTAGCTACAACATTAGCTACATTGGGCACTCCTGTCAAGCCCAAGAGGAAGAAATCAAGACAAGGTCCCATGTATTTCAGAACCAGGAAGAGCACCAAAATTAGACAAGTGAAACCACAAACTCCTAAAAAGGTTCTTATCATTATTGATGAGTCACCAAGTAAAAAGGAAGAAGTAGGACCCATTGAAGGAAATATTGAGGAGGTCACTCCTCCTAAAACCAAAACCAATTGACCTATACCATCTGTGAGTAGGCCCACCACTAGGTGAGTCACCTTCAAGAAGGCAAGGACACAATCTACCCTTGATAAAGTAGAAAAAGAGAAGCTATAGGAGAATCAAGTTTTTCTCAAAGAGAGACAAGGTTTGCTATAGGAGGGACAAATTCTGCGACAAGAAGAACATGGGAAGCTACAAGAGCCAAAAAAGAGCTACAAAAGGAAGCCACCACCTCAAATTCAGTTGGAAAAGACCTACAAGAGCTCTAAGAGCCTGACCCACAACCTAGCTTGGGGTCCTACTACAAATTTATTGGAGGAAGGATTATCCCTGAAAATTTTGAAATCCCACTCCTCTATGAGTTGGAGATAGAGAGAGGAAGAACCCACAGGTGGATGCAAATTGCCAAATCCAAGAATGTGGAAGATGTGGGCCTCATGGAGGAGAAATTCATTGAAATGGGTAAGGAATTAAGTGATTTGAGACCGAGGGAGTCTATTATGAAGGAGCATCTACAGGGAAAAAACATAAGGTTGAGAGAGAGGATGCAAGAGAAAGAAACACAACTTTCCACCATGGAAAGTCTATCTATGGAATCTCTGCAATGCAAGAAGCCATAAAAGTCTTATGATCTCTTCCTCAAATAACAATGGCAACAGTTCCAAATAAAAACTCTAGCACAATATGGATCTCTGACTTTTCAGGACTACATCTAGTTTATTGATTTTTTCAACCAAACCAATACGGAAGATACAACAAAGTTAGCTAAATTCTTTATGTATAATCTCACTTTGACAAATCCAAATTTTTGAGATACCAATTCAAGATTGGGAGACATTCAACTACTGGCTTTAGCATCCAGGTTTACTCACGAGGAGACAAGGGCTAAGGAGGTGAAACAGGTAATGGAAAAGGAGGAGAAGGAACCGTTGTATATCATAGTAGAGCTAGTGATCCTTACGGATGTCATCAAAAATGATAGCCTCATCTCCAATGATGTTGCTTTAGCACCCAAATACATTTCTACCTAGGAGCAAGTCATTCTACACTTTGAAGACACATTTAGAATGTTGGGAACAATAAGTATGCAAGCCTGCCAGAGAATATGGCATGCCTTACCCCACAATATACAAATCATATAATATCACTCTCCTTAAAGGCAAAGGAATTCCCTGGAAAGAACACCACTGTACAAGAGAATCATGCAGATGATGAAAATCAGGTGGATAGGACTCAAACTTAGTCCACCCTTGCTCCTAGGCTTACATGAAGGAAGAGATGAATTAGAAGAGCAGAGGGAGTGGGAAAAGATAGAAAGGAATGTAGGTTTTGACCCACAAGAGGGTACACCATCTTTAAGAGCCTTGGGACGTCACGGAGGCCAGTAGGGTCATGAAAGAGATTCACATGGATGACTAAGTTTCTCATAGGATGAGAAACACCTTTAGTAGGGGGTGATGATGAGCCTCATCAATAGGTATATTTTTAAGATCATCATGCCATCCTCCAACCTTAAAATTATCCTTATCTCACATTAACTCACTTTTTTGTTATATTATGCTTAGTAATAGGAGTAAAAGTGTTTTTCATAGTATGTGGCCTAATGTAGTTTAATTGCAGGAAAAAGAAGCATTTTTTAGGCAATTACTATGTAGGGGCTTGATGGAGACAACCACGAGAGAATCTATGGGGTTTTTCCACCTCCTTAACTCCCTAACTCAGCTTGGGATCACAACATCCTCTCTCACCAATTCGAATTCATTGGCAACTAAGTGACTCATAGTCCAAGTGAAGCTCAAGGGGGACAAGATCCACCATTTTTTAGATCAAGGAGGGAATCCTACTTTCAAGGGAGCTGCTATCAGTTGCCATTTTGTATAAATAAACAAGAAGAAAATATCATTAGGATTCAAAGTTTTTGTTCATCTAGGTGTAGCTATTGAGCTTGAAGCTTGACATTGTCACTTTGAACTTTTATGTGATGTATAATACCTTTACTTTTTGATAATGAGAATTTGGATTTTAAGTTGCATCTGAGTTAGTTTCAGAGGGCTGAGACCCTTGGGTTTGGGCCCAAACTAGAGGCTTTGGTCCCTCTTTTTTACTTATGTTTTCTTCTTGATTCCAAATAGTTCATAGTTTCTTTCATTTCAATAGAGATTAAGCTATAAAAACCTATGGTTGTAAACCTCTATATCACCTCTTTTGTGGGAGAATGAGTGGAAGGATTCACAACCTCAGTCCAAAAATATTGTGTGTATGATTTCTTAGAAATAGATGAATGTTAGTTGTTCTACTTTACATTTTATTTTGTAGCTTAAAAGTCAGTTTAGTAATTAGATTAGTGTTATGGCATAAAATAGATATTATTTAAATTCAACTCATCTTTTCCATCATAAGTTATGTCATTCTGTTAATGATCAATGGATGTATGCATGTGATTGATTATAAGGCTGTGTTGATCTGCAAGGAAGGGCACCTTTACCACTTCCATCTTGAACTCCTTTATCTTATCTTTCCACCTTCAATTATGTCCCAAAAATATGTTTCCTTGTGTAATTTTTCCTAGTAAACTTAGGACACCTTGAGCATTCATCTTAGTGAAAGACAGACCTTTGAGAGGTCCTGAGCTTGGCTACGGGGCCCAACCCAGCCTACCTTCATTTTATTCAACCTCCATCCACCTCTCTATACCATCAGACATCATTTTCACCCTCAAAAGCCACTTAGAACTCATCATGTAGCATTACAGGCCCTCTTGTAGCAATACAAGACCTCTTGTAGCAGCCACCTATAACAAGCCTGTAGCACCACTTTCCTTCCCCAGTTTTGATCCCCACTTCAACTTTAGCTCAGTCAAGATGAATAATGACCCACGGATATGATTTTATGATAAGGGGAAGCTCCTAGGCCACTCCAACCATTCCTTTTCTTCACTGCAAAACATAGTAGAATTAGTTTTTTTTTATCACAAGTATGATGCAAGTAGGCTATTGATTCTCAAGCAAGAGAGAGCTAGGTAGATGATACATGAAATTCTAATTGGTAATTCGATGAATTATGCAAGATAAAATAGCTTCCTTTCTTCAAGTAGATTTGGTAGTTTGATGAATTCTACAAGATAAAATATCTTTATTTCTGCAAGTAGATTAGCCCTTGGCCTTTCATGAATTGATTAATTAGCATCTAAAAGTTGAGTAAATGGTATTTCCACTTTCATAGCTATAATTAGTTTTCAATCATACCTTCACTAGCAAGCTTTCATTTTAATTCAGTAGGAGGAATGGTATTTGATCACTTTGATCTAACGTCATGACTGAGGGTGGTATGAGTAGAATCCAATCTGCTATGCATGTAGCACTGTTACTTCTAAGTTAATACAAAACTCGAGTTGATAAATTTAGCTGAGGAGTCCTTGGGGGTTGCAACATTCTTGGTGCAATACCAGGGCTCACCACCCTACAACACTCTTGTACCAACCAAAAATAAGAACACTTCCATACATATGGAGACACCCCCTGTACTATTGCACAATTATCTCTAGGAGTTTTGGCTTAAGGTAAAAACCTAACTTAGTCCTAACTTCCCTCAAAACAACCCTTCAACGTGCTGCTATATCAGGCCTTCTCTATGGCCATGTAGATAGAGGTAACCCACACATAATCAAACACAAAACACACTCATACATACCTCTTATTACTACGACCTGATCTGGTTAAGGAGACCTACTCAAGTTTCCCTCAAACTTCCCTTATGTCACCTTCTTGGCTGCTTCAGAGCTGCGACCTATTACATAGAGAAAAATAGCACCAAATTATAAAGATACTCTCCAAACTTGGGAACCCTTTACTCATCTTTTAGCCTTAGAGTCACACTCCAAATCGCAGAGTTATTCTATGATGAATGATGCACTTTTTTTTATTCCCATTTAACCTCATACTCACCTTATATTTATATGATAATACAAGGGCTTCAACAAAATTTTCATGTGGGCTTGAAAACTTTCATTAGGCTGCCTAACAACTAGGCCGACTTAAAATTTGTGCCACCATGCCCACACATAACCTTCAACAATTAATATCTCAAGATAGACAACTCATATTTGAGTGATTTTCGTTGCTCTTGGTTACTATCAAGGTCCTCTATCATGTCAAATCATCACATGTCCAAAAATCCTCACAGATTCACACCCACAATCTTGGGTGTAAAGTAAAAACCTTGGGTTCCAAGCCCACCAAGCACTTTTGTGGTGTTCCAACCTCCAAACCCCGAAGCCTAGGGCTTGTCATACCTCCCAAGCTACACATATCAACAAACATCATACATCAATCAACTCCTGCATCAAAATCACCTACAATGCACAACTGACCTTACAACATAATGTACACATTAGCCTTCAAATCATCCTCACACATAAAACATATGCAAGCCTTAAACATAAAACATTCACTCTTAAATGTCATATCTTTGTTCTCTACAACATGCCAACTCAACAACACAACCCTCTATAACATATCACACACTTTGTCTTAGTATCTCTACAACACTGATATTTGCAACATTTCTCACATATCCATTCAATAATTACAACCATAACTATGATCAACATCATCACAATGGTGATAAAAAAATATGAAAACATCACAATATGTGCATATGCAAGCAATTCAACATATGTATATTTCTCTACAATATTATAAACCTTTGCACCATATCCATCAACATAGAAACATATCCAATATATGATGACAACATAATTAAGAAACCTTTAACAAGAAACTCCTTCATGTCTATTCCTTCACAATAACATCTTCATAACAAATCAGTCAACAATATATGCAACAACACAGTGCATCAACACAAGTATACATGAATGCATCAACCTTTTCATAAGCTATTCTCTAACAAGTAACATGCTCATCTATACTTCCTCACACATATACGATGACCGCACATCTTGCTACTCATTTTCCTTTGTTTCTCCTTTTCTTGATGCTCCTTTATTGCTCCTTTGCTACTCCTTTGTCTTTATGTTCTTTTGCCTTACATCACAACAATGTCTTGCATTCACATTACCTTGCCTTGCATCTCTGTAACACATTTTTCACCATATATGTAAACATTTATTAACAAGTACAATGCATCAAGTATCAACATAATAACATGATCTTATGGAATCAACAAGTATTACATCACTTGCAACACCTCCCCTTGCAACATAAGAAAACATAACAATAATTGTCACAACATATAATGAAAACAAAAGTAAGCAACCTTTAACAAGAAGTTCCATCATCCCCAATCAACATGACATACCAAGCATCCAAGCAAAATCTAACAAGAATTTCCTTCATCTCTTATTAACATGACATATCAAGCATACCATGTTGTTGCTCCTTTCCCATCAATGAAAACAATTCCCATGAATTATTATTTTAACCTGTGGGAAGGAGCACTTTCATCCTGTAGCTCTTCCTAGCGAGGGTAAGATTTCATTCAGTGAGAGGAACTATGAGAGGAATCAAATGAGGTGACCTGGGCCTTTTTCCTTTTACTACTAATATCCAGTTGAGGGGTGATTGCACGCTTGGAGGATTGAGCAACTGGGTGAGCAAGTATAGTAGGTTATTTGGAAATTTGAAAAATAGATTGAGGAGGTTGATCAACAGATCTAGAAGGTTGAGGCTTTACTTATGGAGAATCTACAATGCATGAATCAAATGGCTATAGGCGATGAGACACATTTTCTTCAAGAGGAGGAAGAGGAGGCAATGAAAATTAGGCTAGCTTTGAACATAACACGAAGGTTGTGCATGGATTACATTTTTCCAACCGTCATTATAAGGAACTACAAGAGGGGTCAATATACGAGGTGGCACAAGAATGCCAATTCTTGTTCTATTATGAACAAGGAGCTATTGAGGCTAAGCCATGGACTAGGAAATAGGTTGGCTTGTGAGGTTTCCTATGTCTATTTCAAGCAGTTACCTTAGTTCCTCTAAATCCCTATCAAAATGAACTGACACCCTAGGTCTCCTTTCTCTTCTTATACCCAAATTTCTATCTTTTTTTCCTCTTCCTCTGCCCCTATTTTCATTATAAAAACTCATATTATGACAAAAACATTAAGTTACGTGCATGTTCAGATGCAATAATATATTCCAACATCAACAAATTTATAATTGCATGAGTATTTTAAACAAATAATTAGCAAAATGGTATGCAGGCAAATGAAATGGTTGCTTGATATATCAAAAAATTCCATTTGTAATCATAGATATGCATAATATTGTAAAAATAAGAATTGGAACAAAAAATCACAGTTATCTTCGAAATTTCTAGAGGTGTGAATATGTATGATAATGCAAAGTTCTAAAATTAAATCTTTTTCAACTGGATGATTGTGTATTATGCAAGAATAAGGCAGTGAAACCCTTTGTAATGGGTGTGAGGGTTTTATTTATTTTATTAACAAGAAAATATGAAGAGCCACATATATAAATCAACACAACAGACTATGTAAACCCTGAGTGTCAAGAGGATGCAAAAATATTAAAAATTTGGCTTGTAGCAATAAATGATGATGATATAGAACTCATGAATCAATACACATACAAATTGGTATTTCAATTGATTGATTTTTTTCGATCGATATATTCTTGGTAGGGTAAGCATCAAATGAAATCCATTAAAAGACAAATTTGTGGATTCTTAGGGCTTATAGAAGGAATCGATATGAAATTCCCCTCCTCCCTTTTATTGGCAGACAGGAATGTGAAACATGATAGAATTCATGATTTAATGAACATGTTCGAATACATTCATGTGAAATGGAGTTACAAAGAAAATAGATTTTTCCCCTGGTCATATTGAAAAAATAAAATTCTTGTGCACTGACAATGTCATATGGTTGTGTCTGAGACCCTAGAGTTTTGAGGGCTCCCATCGATGAGTGGTATGCATACAAAAATATGATCAATTCCCCTGTGAGGGTTTAATTAATGACATTAAATTAATTGTTCCATTATAATAATAAACATCAAAGTAATGGCTATAGTTATGTATCAAATTATTTCTTTAGTAGTTTTGCTAGAAAGAAACAAGGTTTTTAACTGTGTTTCTCCATAGACATGGCTCTTACAGTAATGATCAAACATATCTAAATAAGTCGTAGTATCATGTTTAACATGTGTGGAAATATGTAGAGAAGAGAAAATTTATTCAAGAATAGGACACATGAAGTAGTTTGAGCTGTCACAGCTTAGCCAAAACAATTTTTAACCTAAAAAACACAGTTCCAAGTGCTTTTGTGCCAAAGGTTTTAGCCTTGAGGGTTCACACTAGGTGAATGCAAGAAAATATGGATAGAGAGACCAGGGGGTGTAACCGATTTTACATAATCAAACATAATTTTTGTTTTGACTTGTTTGCAAATAACTTTTAACCTTGTGCAAAAATGCAAACAAAAGATAACAGGTCTTCATAAACTTATAGACATTTTGAAATGACGAGGAGGAGCAACAACTATAGAAAAACTATGTGACAACATTTAGCAACCAATAACGTAGACAAGGTAAAAGTAGGTGTGGGGAATCCAAAATCAATGTAACCTCAATCTATCAACACTTGGAATTCATTATTTTCAGCTACTATTGAATTCAGACTGAAAACAGTAAATGCAAATTTCTTCTATTCAATTTGCGGAAGGGAAAACATATAATAGAAACACATGCAATCATTCAATCACAATGAACACAATATTTTTACTCGGGAACCCAACTAGGAAAAACCCCTCCTTTGTTTGTATCATATCATATGATAAAATTGATCTATTGCAATGCAACTTCAATCCTTGAAGCTCAATCTGCAATACAATATTGATCTCCTTCTCTTGATTTTGCTCGGGAAAATACTTAGCCAAATCTAGGCCTTCCGCTCCTCCTATTTCCTTGCCTAATTCATGCTCCTAAATAATAGGGAAGCTCCTATTTCCTTGCAGAAATCCCAAGAGAATTATCTCACCTGCTCAATGCAAAATCTGTACACTCACTAGTATACAATAATAAATACAATTATGCCTTTTCCCTCCACTCAACAATTTGAATTTCATTCATGACTAGGGATATTTTTAGTAAATTGACTCGTTAACTAAGAGAACAATGAGTTAACAACAGTTACATCTACTCAATTGAACTCCTACTAACTCTGTTCATGACTAGATCTCAGATAACTGAGTTTCATTAACTATAACTCCACTAGATTGCTAGATCTGAGCAATCAACTCATGCACAACTCTACTTATTTCCCACAAATTCGAATTGAATGACTTAACTTAGTGATTTGGCCATGTCACTCCTGCTAACTGTAACTCAAGTCATCTTTCTAATATGGAAATTCAAATTTCTCCTTTTGACTAAGGCACAAGTCAAATGAAGCCTTTTCTTGCTACAATTTAACACTCCCTCTTAGCAAGAAAAGGGATCTGCACAACCCTATTCTTGCTCCTCTGTAGGAATGTACTATAACATAACTAAATTTACCTCTCACTATTGTTGTTACTATTGCAATAATTGCAACTAATAAGCATCCAGAATACTAAATCAATTGTTGGGCTACAACTGTCTCCTGAGTCTTTGACTGTTACTAGCCTCTGCACTATCGCTCAAGATGTGCCTGCATCAAATGACATTGATCCTTCTGATACTGAATACTATGGGCCCTTGTATCAAGGGTAATAATCCATGAGAAGAGCAACCTGCCCAAATATTTGCAACTCTGGGACTAAGGCTCTACATCGCCCCACCTCACTTCTGGAGTTATGTTGCATGCATGGTGAAATCTACCTCTAGCTTGTAGATATTTTTAACTCGAACATAAATTTGTTTTACTTGCCTAGTAGCAACATGATTCATATAAGCTTTCCTCTTACTGAACACCACATCATACCCACAATCTTCAAGTACAACTACATAACTAATTTTTTTCTTCAGACCAAGCACATACATTACATTATTTATGTGAATACAAGAGCCTAGCTCCCTCTTAAAGATGTCAGTTTCAATCCCTTTGGTAATATATCTCCCATTATCTCCAAGATCTATGGATAATTGTAGGTCCTTCTCCTCAAGGTTGTTGAAGAACTCCTTATTTCCTATCATATGATATGAAGCACCATAGTCTAGGCTCCACTCGCTCGCTCTTATTATGCTTTCCATGCAAGCAATGAGGGTGGAATCTAAATCGAATTGTGATGTGATAACATCTCCTCCTATTTCTACTACATGTTTCTTATTGTAATTCTTGTGTGGACACTTGGTTGCATAGCATCCATACTCATGGCAGTGAATTCATTTAATTTTACTGGGGTTCTTTTGTAATAGCCCTGGTGAAAATTCCATGTAATAAAGTTAAAAAATAATAACCACGGTTGATAGGACACTTGTTCCAAGATGAATGTTGGGAAAGACATCCTAGTGTAGGCGTTCATTTGGTTATTAATGGCTAAGGAAATTAGCAAAGGAAAAGGTTAAGGCTTTGGAAAGGAAAATGACATTTTTAGCACATTTATTTATGTAAATAATGGAAATTAGGAGAAAATAGAGGTGAAAGGTCACAGGTTGCATGTGAGGAGGAAATTGAAGGAAAATAATGGAAAATGAAGAAAATAGAGGCCTAATTGATAAAAAAGGCTTCTGAGGATCAATTGGTACCTTTTGCTAGTTTAGTTTTAGAGCTCTCTCTCTCTCTCTCGAGAACTTAGAGTTTTCTTGGAGCACTTTGGCATTGGATCAAGAAAGGAAAAGAAGGCACGAGGAAGGAAAAAGCAAGCAAGGAAGAGAATGATCAAGCAACTACAATAGGATTCTTTGCAGGTATTGATTTGCATGTGTGATTTCCATGCTATATTTTTCATGCATGGTATTGCATGTGGTTTTTTTCTGTCATGGCATGGCTTTTTCCAAGTGTGACAATGTTTTCAGCCTAGACTTGCCATTTCTGAATAACCTTGATGAGATGGGTTCTCATACTTCAGTTGAGTTGGATTGCCGATTACATTTGAATCTGAGTGGGGTGGATCTCTGAAATGACAAACACATGGCCTAGTGGTCCCTAAACTAGATTGTGAATCACGGTAAAGCCACTGGCCTAGTAACCCCTAAGCCGGATTGTGGGTTGTGGTAAAGACAGCATTGTGTGCCTCGGTGGGCCTAGGAATCCTTGCCAGTGAATGGCAGGATATACGGTAAAGCCAAGAGGTGGATTTCTCTCCGTTGGGCCTAGTAGTCCCGAGATGGGATGTACGGTAAAGCCTGGAGAGTGGGTCTCAGTGTAGGGCCTAGTGATCCCTAGATCAGACTATAGATTATAGTAAATCGTAAGAGACTAGGAGGCACTCAAATTCCTCACAATGTAGGTGGAGAACTCCAGTATCATCCATGTTTATTTGGTTCTTTTGGTTGGTTATGAGTCCCACATTCATGCTTAGAATATGGCACGGATGAAATTGGTTGAAGACATATTTGGCTCAACCAATCTATGGTTGAGTGGAACTTGGTAGTCCCATCCTCGGTTAGTTTCTATCCCCAGTTAGTTTCTACACATTAAATATAAATTTATTCCCTTGGTTTTTCATGTGTAAATGTATTGGCTTATATGTGGATTCTATGGCCGATGTATTCATGGTATTTTTTTTGTTATTATGCTGGTTATGTATATGTTTTATGATAGAAACTATGTATGGCTCTCATCATGTTTTTACTTGTAAATGAATTAACAATGTATCTATGACCTAATGGATGATTATGCAGCAAATGATATAAGGGAATGATGCTTCATAATGATTCTTAGATAAGTATGAGGCCCCTATGCTTAAATCTGTTGTTTACACCTATAGATTACATATTCGTGACATGTTTGAAAAAATGCCTATCAGGGCTAGTAGAGGTTTTATTAAGGGATTGCTTAAATAATTGCATTTGCATCATTGTTTCCTTGTTATCTTTCTATTCTAAAGGTGTCATTCAATTATGTGTAGTGACCTAGGCTTTGGGCCTAAAAAATTAGCTCAAATCCTGGGGACGCTGGCACAACACTGAGAAAAATAGTCCCTGGATGCTAGCATGCCTTGTCATGAGAGCGTCCAAAGCCTCCTGGAGACTATCGAGCCCATAGCATGGGAGTGTCCAGAGGTCAAGTGACCTAAAACCCCAGTGGGACCCAGGGGTTGGTTACAATAAGTGTTGGAATTGCTCTTAGGGGTCTTGTAGCTAATGGGGAAGGCCTGTATGATGTGTTTCCATCGATTCCATTTCATTAATGTCACTTAGGAGGTTGAATCCAATTATAGTAACCTCTCGTCACATGGTTACCCTAGTTGGCCGGTTACTTGGGTAGATGTGGGAGGAGGGTGTTACAGAGTGGTATTAGAGCATGATTCACCCCTCGGACTGGAAGGGCAGTGTTTTTTGGTAATGCATTCATGTTGTTTACACGTGTGCTAATCATTCTTGTGGTCTATATGCATTTTTTCATATGCATGGTGTTAGTCATGGTTGTAGTGATGTCACCATGTGAAAGAGGGTGTTGTTGTATGAAGTATGTCGTCATGAGTGTGTAATTGTTTACATGTTGTTATATCTTGCTTACATATTGTTGTTGTATCAATATTGTAGGCTTGATTACATGTTGCTACCTATTACTACAAGTATTGTCCACTTATTCTTGATTATATGTGTTTATGTGTGTGTTGTCCATGTTCATGTTGGTGTGTTGTCCACCTGTATGCTGGTGTATCGTCTATGTTTATGATTGTGTATTGTCCGCGTACATTGCACGGGGCTTCACTCACTGAACCTCTGACATTGCACGTGCGTTCGTGGCATACTAAACAATACCCTTAATTTGACTGCATATTGGAAAATGCCTCTAAAAATCACATTATTTAACCCCCTACCAATATAAATCCAATACAACTTCCCAATTTATAAAACCCCTATTTTCACTAAATATTGTATGTATCCAATTTTTTATTCACATTTTTTATACCCTTTTATTTTTATATCCCTGATGTAGTGACATGATGCCTCTCTTATGACCCCACATGCATTTTAGAATGCACCTTTCTTCTTTTGATATACATTGTAAATTCATATTAGTTGCACCTTTCTTCTTTTGATAGACATTGTAAATGCATATGATTTCTCCCACAATGCAATTACTTAACCCACACTCAAGCACATCTCACTATGATTTGTGGCATTTAATGGTCTAAGGCACACAAAATTCGTTTTCATACCAATTTGAGAGGAAAAATCCTTATTGGCCATGAAACTTTAACACCTAGAGGAAAATTCCTTCACTAATCCACCATATCATAAATCAACTCAGGCAATTCTAGGATTGAGCATAGCAAGTTCCATTCATTGGATAAGGTGGTAGTCAAGGCAAAGTCTTTAATGACATTAGATTTCCAAGACTTCAATTAACCTATCAATGACCAAAATCTACTACAGATACAATCACCTAGAGCTACAAAGGATCATAAGCAGGACTATAGAGAGCTTACTCTCAACTGCATTCTAAACTTGTTTATTTTCTTCCCCAAGAGCTACAAAGGATCATGAGCAGGCTAAAGAGAGCTTAATCTCAATTGCACACTAAGCTTGTTTATTTGCTTCAAATCCAGGGGCATAAGAGCATTGGAAGTAGACTCCCACAATGCAAATGCATTTCGAGGTCTGGGTGATGCCCAATTTTGTCCAAAAGAAAAGCCTCCAAAACTGTCACATAATAGTCTCTATTAGATACTCTGACGAGGAGAAAGAGTCTGGTGTGACTCTTATTCCTTTTTGAGTGAGAATTTCCATGATATGATGGCCTATTTAGCTATGTAAGTACATATGTAGCCAACCTGTAGCAAGACCAAAGAAATACTTACAAGCCCTCAAGCATGTGTACAAATTTGTCATTTCATCCATGAAGTTCTTGGTGCTAACACCCATTACATTATCATTGTAATGGGATTATCTCCCTTGTTGTAATGGGATGCTCTCCCTTAGCTTAAGGATACGTACATAATTATGCTTGCAAGCCTTGGATGAGGACACATCCAATCTTCCATGACCAACCTTCACTCCAACTCATGGCCCATCAACTGCAGTTTTCTAGGTTGCATGTGTGTGTATTTTGTTAGAGAAAAAAACCTATATATACATGAGAGGTGAACATACATGTTGTCCCAAAAAGGATTGGACTTGGATTTTCATCCCAATTTAAATACATACATAAATACACACATATATATACTACCAATCTTAATTAGGCATGCTGATTTCATATTTTCAAGCTAACCCAAATATGGCCTATGGATGTCAATTTCAGATTTCCAAGGTCTATTTTACCGAAGATAATTCATAATAATAATTCCTCATCCAAGAAAGTATAAACATTGAGGAATTGGCCCATAAGCATATAAATGGTCATATCTAAATTCTACACTCCAAGACTTGTTTGGTCAATTTAGTGTGTTCTAAATTGCTATTTAAAATGTCAATCCGGGATTCGTAAACTGACGAAGTGAAGTGTACTATATGTACAAGAAAACCATTTCCTTAGTCTTTTGTTGTTTTTGAGTTTTTTAGTTTGTTTTTGGATTTATCTTTCCCTAATGTGTGATGGCGAAAATGAAAGTTAAGTATGGATGGTGATGGTGATTTCTACAGTGATTTTCCCAAACTTAAAAGTGCTCAAAAAGAAAGCTTTAAAACAACTGTAATGAAATCAATTCTTAAGAGGAAGTAAATGTATCAAACAGTGAACTAATGACAATGGCCCAGTATCCTTGCTGCTGAATGAAAAAGAAAGTAAAAACTGAACTTAAAGCAACTCAAAAAAAAACTAAAAGCAAAGCAACTAATTCACACTACTTCAACTCTTCTGATCCTTTACCCTTCAGCTCAATCTACCTTGTGGGAAGCAATCATGAACAAGTCAAGCAATATGATATCTAAATGGCAAGAAATTAAATTGCATAAAGGAAACTAATCACACTACTTCAACTCTTCTGATCCTTTACCCTTCAGCTCAATCTACCTTGTGGGAAGAAATCATGAATAAGTTTAAGCAATATGATAACTAAATTGCAAGAAATTAAATTGCATAAAGGAAACTAATCACACTACTTCAACTCTTCTGATCCTTTACCCTTCAGCTCAATCTACCTTATGGGAAGCAATCATGAATAATTTTAAGCAATATGATAACTAAATCACACTACAATAAGTAATAGTCTGATTCCTTACTAATAGAGTCACTTGACTATAGAAAGAAACCATAAACAAATGAGTAGTATGATGTCTAAGTAGCAGAAAAATAAATAAGCAAATCACAACTTGAAAAAGGACAGTGCTGGAATTAAACTTCAGAAAATGGAAATTAGCAGGAAGGAAAAGATGATCTCATATGTCAATAGTTATCAAAAAGATGAAAAATTCGCCCGGGCTGCCTAAGAAAACCTGTAGAAAAGCATTGATCAGCTGACAGCTATAAGAACACAGAAGTGAAAATGTAAACAGCAGTGAATTAAAAACATCAAAACAACATGTTATATACAAGCTAATGATTATGAAAATAGAAACATAATAAAATCAAATGACAACTATACAGGGCTTTAGTGCGCAGGGGCCCTCTGCCACCTCAGCCAGTCAACGAACAGTCACAAGAACGAGCTCAGAAAAGTAGTCTTCTCATGTATTAAAGCAGCAGCAAAATATATAAAACAGAGTACAGTGGGGTGATAATAGCAATTGTTCAAAAATTACATCGCAAAAAGCTTTTTCACAGCATTCATCAACGCGTTATTTATAATGAAAAAGTGTTGAAACTAACTAACTGAATCCTATGCTATTAACTGCGTTGCCAAAGACACGTAGATCTCCTCAGCCGAGATCTAGCATAACTGTCATCATGTCTATTCAATCTTCGGAGTGGTAGCTGTTGGATTCAGGTTACGGGGATGATCTCTAGGTGTGCCGATGTCTTCGTGGGCTGAGGACTGTGCCACGTAAAATTTCACATGCTCAAAACAGAGACGTGCCACCACTAAATTCCTTGGTTGGCTTTGCCTTTGACCCTTGTTGACCATGACCTTCTATGGATGATTGGGCTGATTTGAAGGGACACATTCCATGTACCCATCACCTGTAGCTTGCCCATGTGGCTCGTTTCTTTATAGGACACCTGTAGCATAGCCTTTAACAAAATGGCTGCGGAATCCTGTGCTGGCTGCGGAAACCTGTGCTGGCTGCGGAAACTGACAAGTTTCCGCAGTTGCCTGAACAAAAATCTAAACCAAACAACAGTCATAAGCATAGTTAGAAAACCATGTCAGAAGCTCTTTTTAGACTATAATGCAATGATTTAACAGCTTGATGGATGAAGTAAGTGGGAAAAAGAAGGCTGAGAGGGTGTATAGGAAGGTGCAGGTTTGAGGCTCAACATACCCCCACTGTGAAGGTGTTGCATGTCCTCATGCAACCAAAATTTAGTTATTTCCCTCTAATCCATATGTTCTAAGGCTTCTGCTAGGACATCTAGCCCTCTTTTCTTCTTCTTTGATGCTAACATCATCCTTGGTTTCCTGACTAGACATTTGAACTTGAGATTAATCAATATTCTGCTTAACTTTTTTTGCACTTCTTCTTCAGTTTCCTGTTTTTCTTTTGCCACAGTCCTAAATGGAGCATAGTGTTATCATGGACAATCTTGTCTACCTTGCTCTGCTCTTTGAGTGCTTCATTTTCCTATTTGATATGCCTATTTAGGACTTCTAATTCGAATACCTCCTATTTCAAAGACTGAACTTGTGCATCTAGTGGCAGAGTGGTACTTGGTCCTGCAACTAATTGTTCTAAGGATTCCAGGTAGTTATATACCTCTTGCTGATTAGGATCTACCTCAGGTGTCTTTCTCGGACTAGGCTCAAAATCTGGTGGAGGAGGAGGACTGCTCTCTCTTTCCGGACGAAAAGGGCTTTCATCATGTGGAGGACTTGATTCAATGCTTGGCTGAGCTGGATATTTCTCAAGTTTCTCTTCACCTAAATCAATAAAGTGAGACTGTTTTTCTTGGGTTTTATTCACCTTTCCTTTTAGCCTAGTGCTCCTCCTTAAGTATGGACTAGTACTCTTCTCTTGTGCACTCTGTTTTCCTCTTTGCTTTTTCTTTGTTATAGCAGCAGCCTGAAGATGTACTAATCTTTCTGACAGTGGTTGATAATCCTCCTCTTTGGATTGCTCAGGGGATGGATAGACTTCTTGAATGGTTCTTTTGCCTTTTTCTTTCTTCTGTTTCTTATTTTTAGCTCTATCTTCTTCCTCTTTTTGGATAGTTTCTTGAGTTTCTATTGTAGGGGAGTCTTGAACTGTAATGTTCTTTTCTTTCCTCCTACTTTTCCTTGGAACCTTTGGTGGGCTACTTCCAGAGGCCTCAGATGGCTCTTGGAAGTAGTTTCTTGTCAAGAATTTCTCCCAAGTATCTTTAGTTTTCTTCAACTGGTCCTCAATAAGAATTTTTATGAATCCATGATGGTAGAGATGAGATTCAATGTTGCCTATGTGTTTTTGAACTGTAAAACTCATCTTTTTCAAACTCAATAGCAGAAAATGAGGCAAATTAAGAGTGTGACCCTCTAGGAAATTCATCATAAGTCTAGCATGATACATATACATAGAACCAAAACGACCTTCACACGTGATAAATTTCTGGATGACTTATAGTAGACTAGACGATTCCTCTTTTAGTGCATGAACAGGGACGCCTCTTGTAAATACAGTGGTATCCATACCTTGGTTTTGTAGCATGATTCTTCATATCTGATCGTCCACACTTCTATTTTTAAACCACCTTTCACCTTCTTGAGGTAGGCCTGTGGCAGCTGCTACTGTGGCCTCAGTCACTGTAAACTTTAAGTCTCCAATCTCCATTGTTTGTCCATCAAAAGACCGTGCAAAAGCTTTGGTCACCTCCTTGTTATGGCCTTTAAACTTTTGGATAAATCGTAGCCATCTGGCTTTCTTCAGCAATTCCTTAGTTTGAGGATAACCTTCCAAGTATTTCGGTCCTTCCGGCTTAGCTCTCAGTAATTTTCCCATCCTCTGTTTTAAATTCCAACTGAGAGTTCTTCTGCATGTGAGGGTTCAGAAAAAAATGGCTCGATTACAGGATTTAGGATAGACTGTAGTGACTTCAGTTGGGGTTTAGAACAAACTGTAGTGGTTGCAGTCAGAAATGGAGAACATGGAATGGAAGTACCCGAATTACCGGAGGAACAGAGGGTGAGCAACAGTGAACAAGTTCAAAATAAAATGCGGATGCATGCGAGGAGTATGGTATTAGTGGAGTGGTAAACGAATGGAATCGGATGACTGTGTATGAAATTTTTACACGTCTCAATAGACGGCTGCGGAAATTACGGCTAAGAAGAACCGTAACACAATAAGTCACGTCTCAAGAGTACGGATAATAAATGGAAGTGCTGTCAGTCTTGAGTTTAAACTCGGAATAATCATGAGACCGTTGGAGAAATGAATGCAAGGTGTGTGGAGTGATATCGTGGAATAGGAGTGGTAGTGGAGCTATCGTATCAAATCATTGCACATAGTAGAACTTGTTATGGTTTGATAACTATGCATAATTATGACTTGAATTGTTATTTGATAAGGATTTTTTATCATACCTTTGGAAACTGTCATTTCTTGCTCAAGGCTTCTAACCAATTGCTCTTCCTTGATGTCTTGGAGATGTCCCATATCTTTAGCTCAATTACACCTGCATTTCATTATTATTGTACTAACAGTTGACTGTAGAATTGAAAAAAGAGTGATGCTGGCTGCGGAAACAGTTTCCAGCTGCGGAAACTGAGACAGCACCCCCTTAACTGCACAAAGATAGTTAGACAAGAACTAACTGAATGAAAATAGTCCTGAAAGGGACTTTTATTGATGAGATGAAATGGAATGAGTGGAATGAAATGAAAATGAAGTGGAGTGAAATGAAATGGAAATGAGAATGAGATGGAGGAGAAGTGAAATGGCAAATGAGAATGAGATGGAGGTGAAGTGAAAGAGAAGGAGAGGAGATTTTTTTTTTTTTTTTTGGAAAATATAGAGTGTCAGGTGTCCCTGATTTTCACTCTACATTTTCTATATAAGACCGCCAATCTATGATTGGTTTTCAGGCTTATACGATTTTTTTTTCTTTTTTTTTCTTTTTTTTTTTCACTGAAAGAAACAAAGGTTAGGCTGATGGGGGAGAAGGATTCTTCTCCACCAGCCTTATTGCAGAATTCTCCTGGAACATTTTGAAAAATTCCTCTTTTGGGAGTGGCTTATGATAAATTTTCAATCGATGGCCATTCACAATGAGAGGAGTTTGAAATTCATCAATAGTCTTGATTCTTACCGCTCCATTGTTAAAGACTTTGTCAATCTCATATGGCCCAAGCCAATGAGTCTGAAATTTTCCTTTGAAGTCTTTAAACTTGGAATCAAACAATAACACCCAATCTCTCTCTTGAAACTTTCTCTCTTTGATATATATGTCATGCCACTTAGCTCTTTGATGTTGAACTAGATCAGTTCTTAAAATTGCATCTTGTCTAATCTCATCTAGCTCATTCAGCTGCTCCATTCTGTGCTTTTGGGCTTCTGATAGATTCATCCCCAACTGGACTGCCATCTTGAAAGTCTTGACTTGAAACTCAATGGGGAGTAGGACTTCTTTCCCATAAACAAATTCATAGGGAGAATTTCCTGTTGTGTTCCTCCATGTAATTCTGTAGGCCCATAAGGCTTCAGGAAGCCTTTCTGCCCAATCTTTTCTGTGTAGATGAACAGTTTTGGTGATGATGCTTTCAAGAACTTTGTTTGTAGACTCCACTTGGCCATTTGCTTGCAGATGGTAAGGAGTAGATTTTCTGTGCTTGATTTTGTATTCTTCCATCAGCTTCTCCATCAAGTTAGATGTAAATTGACTTCCCTGATCTATCACAATTTCTCTTGGGACACCAAAACGAGTAAAAATATCCTCCAAAAGAAATTGAACAACTGAATTTTCAGTGGCAAAAGGAAATGCTTTGGCTTCTACCCATTTAGTGACATAATCAGTGCATACCAATATATACTTCTTTTGTTTAGATGGTGGATTAATGGGTCCAATGAAATCTAAAGCCCATTTTTCAAAGGGTTCGATGAGTACCTATGGTTGTAATGGCATTTCATTTGAAAGAGTCGGTCTCCCAACTCTTTGGCAGTTGTCACACCTTCTGACATATTGTTTTGCATCTTTGAAAAGGGAAGGCCAATAATATCCTAAAGAAAGGATTTTATAGGCCGTCCTTTTGTCAGCAAAGTGTCCACCGCATGGTTCATCATGACATTCCTTGAGGATGTCAAGCATTTCATCTTCCCGAACACATCTTCTGATCACACAATCTAGCCCTGTTTTAAACAATTCATTAGAAATCCATGAATAACTTGAACTCTCCTGAATAATTTTTCTTTTTTAACCAGGAAATAGATGTGGAGGTAGCTTCTCTGTAACCAAATAGTTAGCAATATCTGCATACCAAGGATTCTTAGTAGTTACTGCAAACAAATATTCATCTGGAAACTTATCCTCTACAGGAGAATCTTCGTTAGTATTTTGGACTCTAGACAAGAAATCAGCTATTGTATTTTGTTTCCCTGGTCTATCTAACACAGTAATATTGAATTCTTATAAAAGTAAGAGCCATCTTATAATTCTGCCATTAGTAACAGGTTTATTCATGAGATATCTAATTGCAGAATGATCAGTATGGACAAAAGTTTCATAGCCGGTTATATAGTGTCTAAACTTATTGATTGCATGAACAACAGCTAAAAACTCTTTCTCAGTCACAGTATAGTTTAACTCAGTGGGAGTCAAATTTTTACTGGTGTAGTAAATGGCATAAGGAACTAAATCATTTTTTCCCAACACAGCTCCTAGAGTTGTATCTGAAGCATCTATGGAAATATGGAAAGGAAGTTTCCAATTTGGACCTCTCAAAATGGGTGCTTCAGATATTTTTGTTTTCAAAGTTTCAAATGCAGATTGACAATCAGGATCCCATTTGAATTCACAATATTTTGTAAGTAATTTGAAGAGTGGAGATGCTATTTTGGTGAAGTTTTCAATAAATCTTCTATAGTATCCAGTAAATCCAAGAAAACTTCTAACATCTTTTTGACAATTTGGAATAGGCAACTTGGAGATGACTTCAACTTTTGATCGATCAACTTTAATCCCATCTCCTGAAATATGATGTCCTAAAACAATCCCTTCAGTAAACATCATAAAGCATTTTTCATGACTTAATGATAGGTTTGTTTCTTTAGATCTTATAAGGACTTTTTCCAAATTCTCTAATGCCTCTTCAAACGAATTACCATAAACTGTAAAATCATCCATATAAACCTCTACACAATCATGGATTATATCAGAAAAGATTCCTAGTACTGCCCTTTGAAATGTTGCAGGTGCATTACATAATCCAAAAGGAAGTACTCGATAAGAAAAAGTTCCCCATGGATAGGTAAATGTGGTCTTGTCCTGATATTCAGGTGCTACCTGAATCTCATTGTAACCATTAAAACCATCCAAAAATGAAAAATAATTTTTGCCTGCTAAAGTATCTAATACCTTATCGATAAAGGGTAAAGGAAAGTGATCCTTAAAAGTTGCTTTGTTCAATTCCCTATAGTCAATGCATACCCTCCATTTATCATTCTTTTTAGGTATTATAACCAAAGGAGAAACCCATCGGCTATCTGAAATTGGATAAATCAAGTTCACATTAAGTAACTTTTGGAGCTCTTCTTTCACTATCTCCCTAAGGTTTGGATTCATCCTTCTTTGAGGTTGTCTGATTGGTCTACTATTTTCCTCAATGTAGATGTGATGAATGCAAGTCTTAGGGTCAATACCTTTCATATCAGTATACTCCCATGCAAATGCAGTAGAATGTTTTTGCAAGATTTTGGTTAGTTATTCCTGTTGTGATCTTTCCAAATTTTTGTTGATATTCAATGTTTTTCCTGGAAAGATCTCAATGGCGGAACTACCAAATTCTTCCATAGAGAAAAGAGACATTTTTCTGTCAAAATCTAACTGAAATTGTGTGTGGTCATATTCTGAAGATGTCTCAAAATTTTCTAATGTGTTCAGAATTTGACTATCTTCACTAACTTCAGAAATGGTAAAGACAGGTTGTATAGTATCTTCATCATCAATCCATTCATTATCTCCTATTTCTGTGATTGCTTTTGCTGGAGGATATAGATTGAATTTCTTTGTCGAATTACCATCAGAAATATACATATCCCCGGACCTACAATTGATGAAAGCATCGGCTGTGGCTAGCCAAGGTCTTCCTAAAATGAGAGGATGTCCTCCTAAATTACTCTTGGGAGTTAAAATCATGAAATCCATTGGATATTCCCAAGAGTCTAAGGAGACTGAAATGTCTTCTAATACACCATCTGGTTTAATAATTGATCGATCTGCAAGTTGCAGTAAAGTCGGTGTAAAGAGAAGGTTAGGAAGTTTCAGCTGTTCCATAGTCTGTCTACTCATAATGTTGATAGCAGCCCCTAAATCAATCAAAGTATTTGGAATTTCTACCCCATTGATATGTGTTTTGACAATTGGACTACCGGGATCTACATACTTCTGCATAGTAATTTTTCCCATCATGATGTCTGCAATTTTCCCTACCAGGTGGATTCTTCTTGTGTCTCTAGGTTTCTTTCCTGGTCTTTTAAGACTCAACTCCTTTATTGTTTTGGCTAGAATAGGAATCTCTTTAATGGCTTGTAACAAGGGAATATTGATACAGACATTCTTCAATTCATCTAAAAAATCATAGTCAGGAAACAAGATTTGTTTTTCCACCCCTTTGTCAATTTGTAATCTTTCAGGAAAAGGAGGTGTGGATGAAGATGCAGGTTGCTCAACTATAGGAGTTGTAGGGGTTAGTTCTTTTTCTTTCTGAGTGTTTGGGTTTTGAAGAGATGCTTCAGAACCCTTATTGGCTTCAAGAGATTCTTCCTCAGAAATGCTTTGATTTTGGACATCTATAGAAGGTTTATCTAGAACTCTACCAGATCTGAGTTGTACATCATTGAGAGGAACAATCATATAGGCAGGAAATTGTTGTCCTTCTATCATGTAAGCATTTTGAGGGTTTTATTCTTGGGGTTTGGCAATGGCTGAGAAGTAAGTTGATTTGACTTCTGTTGGAATGGAAGCAAGAGTTGATAATCTGGGTTTTGTTGAGAGGGTTGTTGTTGTTGAAATGGCAATGATAGTTGTGGGTTTTGATTTGGAAGTTGTGGAGCCTGTTGGTTTTGAAAAGATGGAGGATATTGATAAAATTGAGCAAATCTCCCATAAGGATTTTGCATACCTTGTACCCATGATTGAAAAGGATGTTGAGGTTGGGACCAAGGTTGTTGCCAAGGATTCCAATTTGGTGGGGGTTGAAAGTTCATAGAGTTGTTAAACCTTGATTTTTTTTCCCCTGCCAAGGTCTCCTTGCAACAAAACAGAGAGACTCAATTGTATTTGGATCTTCTTGAAAGACAGCTTTGAGCCCAGGAATTGAAGGACAATCCTTGGTCTCATGACTCTCTGAACAAATCGCACATGTTTCTACAACTTTTGCATCCAAGGGACATTCCCTGAGAGCATGTTTTTTTCTACATTTTGGGCAAAAGATGGCTAAAGCTTTAGCTTCTGCTTTCTGCTTATTGTGGATCTTAAGAGTGTCTAGTTGCTCACTAAGACTCCCTAAGATATCAATTTTGAATTCATCAAGCATATTGCCAATCTCAGCCCTACTTACTGATCCAGTTGCAGATTTGTTTGCTCTGATGAGAGAAGGATCTCTAGGCCCTTTTCCAGTTTTAGATTTCCCTCTTGAGAGATGGACACACAGTTCTGCTATGTCATGAAGTGGAAATTGAGATATGTCTCCTTTTCCCATCATGTTCAGAATATCTATCCATTCATCTCTAATGGCTTTTAATAGAAGGGCTTTCAAGGTCTCCTCATCTAAGTTACTCATTTTTACTCTTTTCAGATTGTATTGGAATCTTTCAAGTAAATCCTCCAAGTTTTCATCTTCTTTTTGTACCATTTTAAATACTTCATCCTTGTGGTTGGTAGGCATACAATAATCCATGTATCTATCCAAAAATGTTTGTTTCATATCATTCCAAGTCCTAATGGATTGAGTGAGGAATCCCATGAACTATTTCAAAGCATCTCCTTTCAATGTTGAAGGAAACAATTTGAGTTTTTGAGAGTCTTCCAGATAATCATAGGTTCAACACACGACCTCAAACTCAAATAGAAATGTTTCAGGATCTTCATTTCTTAACCCATGAAAGTTTGGGAGGACAGATGGTGAAATATTTTTCATTGTTGCTCGAGAATCCTCATCGACTATAGGAAATCCAAATGAGTTATCTCCATCCCTATTTCCCCCATTGTTACCTCTACCTCCTCCATTATTTCCTCCTCCTCCTCCTCTACCTCTACCTCTACCAAATCTGTTAACTCCCTCTTCTGTCATGGTAGTTTTCTCCGAGATTTCACAGCCCTATGGTTCCTCTACTAATGGCGAACGAGGAGGAATTTCTCCCTCTTCTTCCTCAGGTGATTCTACTTCTTCAATTACAATGTGTCTCCCAGTAGAAGAAAAGAAAGGATCTTTTCCTAATTCAGATTCGATGGATGGTGAGGAAGAGTCTCCTAACTCAACTACTGTCTCTTGAATTCCAGGAATCCTAGGGCTAGGAGTGTAGGTTGGAGATGATGGAGGTGTCTCTTGTCTATTCCTTGAGGTAGAAGGAGTTGTAAAAATCGAACTCTTGTCTCTAGCTAAAAACCTTCCCCTAGAATATCTTGCTCTATGCATGCCATTTTTTTTATTTTTCTTCAAGTCGGGCTAATAATTCTCTTTCTGATCTTCCAGGTCACTCTAGGTGCAAGAAGAGAGCATACTCAAGAAACTATTAAACCAATAACTTTCTCTTTTCTGGTCCTCCAGATCACACTAAGTGCAAGAGGAGAGCATACTTTGAGAGGTTATCAATTTTCCTTCCTTGAAATTTTCTTGTTTTTTTTTAAGAAATTGGCTACCTAATTTCACTTCCCCGGCAACGGCGCCAAAATGTTTGGTCAATTTAGTGTGTTCTAAATTGCTATTTAAAATGTCAATCCGGGATTTGTAAACTGACGAAGTGAAGTGTACTATATGTACAAGATAACCATTTCCTTAGTCTTTTGTCGTTTTTGAGTTTTTTAGTTTGTTTTTGGATTTATCTTTCCCTAATGTGTGATGGCGAAAATGAAAGTTAAGTATGGATGGTGATGGTGATTTCTATAGTGATTTTCCCAAACTTAAAAGTGCTCAAAAAGAAAGCTTTAAAACAACTGTAATGAAATCAATTCTTAAGAGGAAGTAAATGTATCAAACAGTGAACTAATGACAATGGCCTAGTATCCTTGCTGCTGAATGAAAAAGAAAGTAAAAACTGAACTTAAAGCAACTCAAAAAAAAACTAAAAGCAAAGCAACTAATTCACACTACTTCAACTCTTCTGATCCTTTACCCTTCAGCTCAATCTACCTTGTGGGAAGCAATCATGAACAAGTCAAGCAATATGATATCTAAATGGAAAGAAATTAAATTGCATAAAGGAAACTAATCACACTACTTCAACTCTTCTGATCCTTTACCCTTCAACTCAATCTACCTTGTGGGAAGCAATCATGAAGAAGTTTAAGCAATATGATAACTAAATTGCAAGAAATTAAATTGCATGAAGGAAACTAATCACACTACTTCAACTCTTCTGATCCTTTACCCTTCAGCTCAATCTACCTTATGGGAAGCAATCATGAATAAGTTTAAGCAATATGATAACTAAATCACACTAAAATAAGTAATAGTCTGATTCCTTACTAATAGAGTCACTTGACTATAGAAAGAAACCATAAACAAATGAGTAGTATGATGTCTAAGTAGCAGAAAAATAAATAAGCAAATCACAACTTGAAAAAGGACAGTGCTGGAATTAAACTTCAGAAAATGGAAATTAGCAGGAAGGACAAGATGATCTCATATGTCAATAGTTATCAAAAAGATGAAAAATTTGCCCGGGCTGCCTAAGAAAACCTGTAGAAAAGCATTGATCAGCTGACAGCTATAAGAACATAGAAGTGAAAATGTAAACAGCAGTGAATTAAAAACATCAAAACAACATGTTATATACAAGCTAATGATTATGAAAACAGAAACATAATAAAATCAAATGACAATTATACAAGGCTTTAGTGCGCAGGGGCCCTCTGCCACCTTAGCCAGTCAACAAACAGTCACAAGAACGAGCTCAGAAAAGTAGTCTTCTCATGTATTAAAGCAGCAGCAAAATATATAAAACAGAGTACAGTGGGGTGATAATAGCAACTGTTCAAAAATTACATCGCAAAAATCTTTTTCACAGCGTTCATCAATGCATTATTTATAATGAAAAAGTGTTGAAACTAACTAACTGAATCCTATGCTATTAACTGCGTTGCCAAAGACACGTAGATCTCCTCAGCCGAGATCTAGCGTAACTGTCATCATGTCTATTAAATCTTCGGAGTGGTAGCTGTTGGATTCAGGTTACGGGGATGATCTCCAGGTGTGCCGATGTCTTTGTGGGCTGAGGACTGTGCCACGTAAACTTTCACGTGCTCAAAACAGAGACATGCCACCGCTAAATTCCTTGGTTGGCTTTGCCTTTGAACCTTGTTGCCCGTGACCTTCTATGGATGATTTGGCTGATTTGAAGGGACACGTTCCATGTACCCGTCACCTGTGGCTTGCCCATGTGGCTCGTTTCTTCATAGGACACCTGTAGCATAGCCTTTAACAAAATGGGTGCGGAATCCTGTGCTGGTTGCGGAAACCTGTGCTGGCTGCGGAAACTGACAAGTTTCCGCCTCTGCCTGAACAAAAATCTAAACCAAACAACAGTCATAAGCATAGTTAGAAAACCATGTCAGAAGCTCGACTATAATGCAATGATTTAACAGCTTGATGGATGAAGTAAGTGGGAAAAAGAAGGTTGAGAGGGTGTATAGGAAGGTGCAGGTTTGAGGCTCAACAAGACTCCAAAGTAGAACAAAAACCTTCAAGATTCTAGTTAGATAGGGTATGAGGATTCCATAAGGTAGAGATCAAATATTTCACTATTCCAGCCAATACACAATACATTGACATAGCTCTTTTGCCTAGATCTATGCTTAACTCGAGAATGAAGTCTAAGGAAGATTGATAGAATGCTCAAGAGTCGAGGTTGACCCCTAGACGAAACTTACATGAACATGAGTGCATTGGTGAACATTTTAGATTTCATTTTTTAAATGTTTTATGAAGCCTAATTATTTAGCCTTCTTATAAAACTCGGGATTCCACCTATGAAGCTTGTCACAAAGGTTGGGTCTCTAAACTCAAAGTGGCATCACCAACAACATCTCCCATCAACCAATACACTCAACCATGACACTAAAATCAATACTATAGAGTCATACCCAAGAGGTAGCATTCATTCAGTGAACAAATATCAAGCAATTACAACTAATGTTCCACCTAGTTTCCAAGAGAGGGGGTCGCGGGATTGGGGAGACACACAGGGGGAACATGTGGGAGCACCCCAAAATTTTAGGAAAATTCAAGGGGATAGGGGGATGTCAGGATATGTGTGTGTGTGTGTTATAAACATGATTAAAATTTAAATTCAATAACGAAATATATTGATTCACACATCATAAATGATTCAATAGTAGATACTAAAGTCTAAATACTAGACTAGTAAATTGAAATTACTCAAACTCGGAAATAGTAAAAGGTGATGAGTCAAAGACTTGGTTTAAGGTCATTAGTATCAAAAATCAAGACTCAAAAGTTAAAACTGAAAATGATCAATGGACAATGAACCAATGTTATCAGAATTGGACCAGTCATCGAACCAGTTGACCCCAAAACTGATAATCGGAGAAAAACCAAACCAAAAGACCAGTGAACCAAAAATTACATAAATATTCATTTTTTTCAAAAAAAATGTAAATATTCATGTACATCAATATGAATCTAAACTGTTATACACAAATATGCAAAGTTTCTCATATATATAACAAGTAAAGGTGCATATAACCAAAATAACATTGACTGCAATCCATCTTTGAACTAGAAATGCATCAACAAAGAGGTTGTAGATGGCCTCTATAGTCCAAAAGAAACCATGCTACAACAAACACCTGCATATCATCATGCTAGAATAAATTGAATCTATGAAACAACTCCATAGACCTAGAGCCAAGTCATCTTGTTAAGCACTGGTCAGAAAAAAAGCTTTGTAAAAGAACTACAGAAAACCTATGACTATTGTGAAAAACTTAATATCACTGTTAAGACGCATTACAAAGCCTGGTGTTAGAATATTCATCTGTTATAGTTGAAAAGTACATATCATACAATTCAGAATCTACCATGCCCTCCTAAATTGAATCCATCTTTTTCTTATCAATGTGCACTCTAGTAGAAGCTAGATCCTTCTTCTTGTGAAATGTTGATGCACCAACTCCTATAGCTTTTGTTGAAGCGACATTTATTCTTGGATCTTGAATATTATTCTCATATTTGTTTGGAATGGTAGAAGTGGGGTAGGAGAGGTCATGAGGGTATTTCTTGGGCCTTCATTTAAAGCAATAGACTCTGAAATTGCCACTTTACTCTTTAATTCGGGCTTCAAAGCATGAATGCTTGTATAGAGCCTGCAAAATAAACCCATATAAATATATTCTGTTTATAACATAATCACATTGTATCTCTTGTAACATAATCACATCGTACCTATAAATAAGATAAATTGATAAGTGGTTGAACACATACAAGAAGAATGTGTTACAGTCCAAGGGTTAGATTCTAATCCTTCTTCAGAGTATTGACACATATCTCTCTATTTCTTGCAATATTAGGGTGGAAGATTTTTGTGAAAAAATACCCTGCAGTCATACATCTAATACAAGTTAAAAAAATGTAAGATTTAGTATTCTTTACATCATAAACAATGTTTTGATATCAAGAAAATTCAAAGAAACTAATAATTCACTCATGAGATGATGGCAAGAAAGAATTGCCTTGTGGAATCGAATATGGAAAACCACGACTGGTGATCCGAATTGGATCCTTAAACTCTCTTAAAGCTACCCGAACTCTGTAAAAACTCATACCGAAGTTTAAAGTCTTGTGGATGTCGAAGCCTATCAGAAATAACCTCTGAACAACGACAATCTGTGGTCAGCACAGAGCAACGAGGACTCTCGGTCAAAGCGTGCAAACTGTTGGCCCATGGTACCCGTGTGCTGGCACAAAATTGGCAAATGGGAGGCCCAATCCCGAAACGCTGGGAAAAACCCCTCAAAGAGGAAAATCCCCGAGCACTCGGTCACAAGGGAAACCAGAAAACTGTGGGAAAGCATTACAACTGACAAGGCGAGTCCCGCTCTCAAAACCGGTAGAATATCAGGGGCATTTCGAGCAGTAAGCGGGTGAGGACCAAGCAATTCCATACACCAAGTGATGCGTGTCCAACGGATGAGAGAGAAAAACCGCTTACATCGCGGAGTAATGGTTGAGCAACTCAACTATGCGATATGAGTGAAGACCATAGGATCTGGCGGCTCCAAATCAACGGTGGAGGTTTAACCTGATGGATGACCGGACCCGAGGGAGAAATAAACTGCGGCGCATAAGATTTGAAGTCCAATTTGACTGATGAGTCGACAGAAGGATCTGTTTTGCAGGCATCTAGAAATAACAGAAATAACGACCGTTCAAAGAGAACTGACACTCAGTTCATGAGGAAACAGGTGGCCACCTCTCTGTGAAGCGTTACAGTGATGATGACACAGAGCAGGGGATTCCAACGGACAGAGGCAGGAGATCCAGGGAGCTGGGAAGTGGAAACGAACAGTCGGGGAGCGGATTGGTTTTAAGCCACGAACAGACAGAGAGTAAAGAGGCAGAAAGAGAGAGCATCCTAGGAAGCAGTAAGCAAACCTGGAAGCAGAGAAACCAGAGCCAAGCTCACTATAATAGGTAGAACCACCAGAGGTTGGAGGTAGAGCCGCAGAGCTAGAGAGCTCTAATAGACTTCTAAGAGCCACGAGGCTGCAGTGAAGTTATAGCACAGCAGGAGATCGAATGATCAAGCTATGGTTGGTTGTTTGAGGTGTGTCAAAGACAGGAGAAGGAGTTCCAGAGACAAAGGCAGAATTCTAAGGGAGTCGGAGAAGCTAGAAGCTCGAGAAGCTCAGAGCACTGACAGAAGGAGTCCAGTCCAGAGAAGCCTAGACCTGTTTGCAGAACAAGGACAGCCAAGGGTAAGATGGCATTCTAAGCCCATTGGTTCAGCTGTAAACCAATGGATTTAAGTATAGCACTTGTAAAAGAATTGAAGCCATAATCCCAGAGAGCCTAATCAAGTTGATTAGAGCTCAAAGATACGTAGCCTAAGATATCAGGGTGAACTCCATATTATATTGTTGTCTTATGTGTTTTTTTTACTGTTGCTTTAACTAATGTTATATGCATTTATATATCAGTTTAAGTACCTTCCCATATCAGCACAAACAACATATTTTAAAGTAAATAATCAGCTGAAAACAAATAAAAGAATACACCCATATTTTCAAGCATTTCTTATTTCTGCATTGGTTGATCAAATAGACTTGGGAAAATTTAAAGCTTTGGAAGTGGGAGAGGTTCTTGTAAGTTAGACAAGAAGCCTAAGAGCCCCATTTTCATATCAACTGGCCAATGAGATTTCCCTGACTCATCTATACTTAACAAGAAGCCTAAACACAGTAACTCGGCTATTGCTAATAGCCAATTTTTCATCTTATAACAAACGGTATATTGCGTGACTCCGTGAGGTATTATTATGTAACAATATTACAATGGATTGTAAGAAAATTTATGTGATTGTTATAGGGATTAAATCTCTTTGGTGGAAGACACACCAATATACTTATAGATGGTAAGCAAGAAAATTTGTGTGATTCTGCTACACCTAGCAGGAAGCTTAAGCATAGTAACTCGGCTATACTTGAAACAAAAAAAAAAGTTCTCTCTATACCAAACAATGTGATAATATATTTCATGACTCCATATCAAACGGTGTCATAATATATTTCAGGACTCCGTTGAGCAATTATTGCATGACTTAGTTGTTCACAATTCAAATAAATTTTGACCATAAATTGGAAATCCCAGCACAGTTTTGCTACTTGTCTCACATTCCACATCACACATCCAATACAAGTTAAAAAATGCAGGGTACAAGAGAAATGTGTAGGGTTAGCATGAATACTCATCATGGATGGATATGACTGACACGTAAGGAAAGGAGATAAGTAGAAGAATATATGCCACTGAGAAAAAAATCAATTTATATGGCGGAATAAACTATTAATAATTGCATTCTATAGTTCATGTCGCATATAAGTGATGGTGGAAGCACAAAACCATCAGGGAAATTGTCTTGTAGTAAGCACAAAAATATCACTTGTTGAAAATCACCTAAAAAGGAGGTTTGATATCTGACTCAAGGTGGGCATTACTGTCTTCTCCAGTGCACTCTTCAACTAATGCTGAAACATCTGCTTGCATTTCCTTTTTCACCAAAAATATTTAATACACCACTTCCTCCATTTTTTTTGAAATGATAAATGTGCATAATTCTTTGTGGAGTCAACAGTGATAAACTCACCTCCAAGAAGATACTTATCTAAAGAATCCTGCCAAGAACATATGTCTATCAATACAAATTTCAAACCAAAAATAAATCCTGCAAAATAAACCCATATAATATATTTTGTTTATAACATAAGCACATCATACCTCTTGTAACATAATCACATCATACCCATAAATAAGCTAAATTGATAAGTGGTTGAACACATACAAGAAGAATGAATATTATTCTCATATTTGTTTGGCATGGTAGAAGTGGAGTAGGAGAGGTCACAAGGGTATTTCTTGGGCCTTCATTTAAAGCAATAGACTCTGCAATTGCCACTTTACTCTTCAATTTGGACTTCAAAGCATGAATGCTTGTATAGAGCCTGCAAAATAAACCCATATAAATGTATTTTGTTTAACATAAGCACATCGTACCTCTTGTAACATAATCACATTGTACCCATAAATAAGCTAAATTGATAAGTGGTTGAACACATACAAGTAGAATGTGTCACAATCCAAGGGTTAGATTCCAATCCTTCTTCAGAGTATTGACACATATCTCTCCATTGCTTGCAATATTAGGGTGGAATATTTTTGTGACAAAATACCCTACAGTCACACATCCAATACAAGTTAAAAAATGGAAGATTTAGTATTCTTTACATCATAAACAATGTTTTGATATCAAGAAAAATCAAATAAACTAATAATTCACTCATGATATGATGGCAATAATGAATTGCCTTGTGGAATCGAATATGGACAACCATGACTGGCCATTGAGATTTTCCTAACTCAGCTATACTTAACAGGAAGCTTGAACACAATAACTCGGCTATTGCTAATAACAATGTTTTCATCTTATACGAAACAGTATATTGCATGACTCCATGAGGTATTATTGTGTGACAGTATTACAATGGATTGTAAGAAAATTTACGTGACTGCTATAGGGATTAAATCTCTTTGGTGGAAGACACACCAATATACTTATAGATGGTAAGCAAGAAAATTTGTGTGATTCTACTACACCTAGCAGGAAGCTTGAATATAGTAACTTAGTAACTCAGTTATACTTGAAACAAACAAAAAAATTATCTCTATACCAAACAGTGTGATAATATATTTCATGACTCCATACCAAACAGCGTGATAATATGTTTCAGGACTCCATTGAGCAATTATTGCATGACTTATTTGTTCACAATTCAAATAAATTTTGGTCATAAATTTGAAATCCCAGCACAGTTTTTCTACTTGTCTCACATTCCACATCACGCATCCAATACAAGTTAAAAAAAATGCAAGGTACAAGAGAAATGTGTAGGGTTAGCAGGAATACTCATCATGGATGGATATGACTAACGCACAAGAAAGGAGATAGGTAGAAGAATATGCGCCACTGAGAAAAAAAAACAATTTATATGGCAGAATAAACTATTAACAATTGCATTCTCTAGTTTTCTTGGGAGAAAGAGCCACAGGTATGTGGCTCCATGCGTAGAGGATAGGAGGTCTGTCTGGGCAGCGTATCACTTAATTTTGGGTACAGGTTTCCTGTTTAATATATCTGTTGTCAGAGGAATACATGTTGGATGTTTTTCTCTGCTATTTGGTGAGGTTTATCTTTGTTACAGGCCGCAGGAATAGAGATGCTACAGTAGCTTGTTGCTAAGACTATTCGATGGTTAAGAAGGCATGTATAAATCCTCTCTAGGATGCATATGCCCAGGCTTGAGTGCAAACAGGTTAGAATTATTCGATGTAGGTTTGGGACTGTTTCAAGATTCACTGAGGAGGAGCTACCAAGCTCTAAATCAGTGATTGGGTGTCTTCTATGGATGATCACAGTAATTGAGGGAGAGAAGAATGAGGACTAAAGCTGACAGCCCTAACCAGTGACCAGGATTACCATTAACACTTGAAGCTAACTGCGTTTGTGCCCTAACCAGTATTCATAATTGCAGTATAGAAATCTCCAGCATATAGGAGGATATACTTAAAGATTGAAATCTTCTATTATCCTGGGAAATGGGTCAAACCTCTGTAGATGCTTGATTGAAGTATTACAACCCTCATTTTAGAGGACTATATCATTCTTAAAAGAATAATTTCTCTTTGAGATTCTCATATCCCTAGAACGTTTCAGATGATAGCTATGGTTTCACATCCATCTCATCCCTTTTTGCTTCATTGCATATCACTGAGCATTTAAAGCCGAGTTGTTAAATGGTATATTGAAGATAACCCAGTTTGAGCATGAGTACTGGATATTTGTTGAGAGTTTGTTGACAATTCTGAATATAAGGATCAACCTTGATTATCCTATGCGGCATACTTTCTGGGAAATTTTTCAAATCAAGGAGCAATATTAGATAATCAATGATTGTATTGCTCTAATTTTTGTAGCAGTTTGTTTGGGGATATATGTATATATATGTTATCGACATAATTCGTCAAGTCTGTGAAGTCATTATGGGAGATGTATTGATCACTTGATATCTCAAGGCAATACGTCCTTTATTCTTAATAACAAATCTAAGGTTCTGAGTGACCTTGCTCTGAACTTGATTTAAGAATCTTGATCTCTAATGATGATGTAATCCTAGAAACATTTGATTGATGCTCTTCTTGAAGGTATCTCAGCTCATTGAAATCAACAATTAACTTCCCCACAAGAATTCTGGGCTATGCTTAAAAGCCTGACCTATTAAGTTTTCTTGTTGGTAAGTAAGGCAGCCATATTTTGTGCTAAGAGGTTTAGATTTGAAGATTGAAGTCGAAGCAAAAAAAAATGTAAGGAATTCTATTACATCTCATATTTGATGCCTTGACAACCTTATCCTATCTCTGACCTTGATATCAAATTATAGTATCATTTTATACAAAGTCAAATGCCTTATCATATTGTGAAATGTGGCTCTTGATTGTCAAATCTACTTGAACTTCTCTCTCTTGAATTATTGAAATCATTCAAAGCTAAGAATGGAACATCTCCAAGAGCAAAGGTATCAGCTTGATGGAAAGTCATTTTGAAATCTTAAAAGTGACAACTTAATTAGGACAGTTTTATGAAGATATTTCTAAGATTCATGTTGAAAATTGACTAAGTGTAGAAGTTTTCATGGAATCATTAATAAGTAGAAAAGGGTTCCACTCTTGTTGTTAAGCTATATCACTAATACACATCATCAGTTGAATGTTGTTGTGAACCTGTCAGATGAAACATTCATATCAAGGACACAGCTTATTTTCGTTGATGAATATGTATAAGGAAATGTTGAGATTAGTTATTGTTGGACATGTATTACTGTTATCTCTGGAATAAAACTAAGAAGCCTTGTTAACAAAATAATGCTTGTATGGACCATATTGGTATATTGAGTAATGATGGGGTCATCCTGGAAGTATGAAGATCTGTAGCTATCAAGGATAGTATCTTGTGCAGTAAAGATACAATATCAGTGGCACTGTCTATGAATGACATCCCTGTACATGCAGCACAACATCATTTATGCTCTATTTTTAGCCCACCATTTTGTATGATATCACTACAAGTCTAGTAGCGGTGGTGATATGTTGTAGGCCTTATATGTTGATGCCTGTGTTACAAGATTGTTCACAATCAAGCTATAAACTACTCAAACGCATCTTTTGAAGCTTTTATTCTTGAAGATCAGCTAGGAAAAGAATGGCCTTTGTTGAAATCATCTCAAGAAAGATGTCTTCTCCTGATTAAAGAAGAACCTTGTCGATTCTTCAGAAAGTTCCTCTTTGGTCTGGAGCTTCCTTGAAGACCATACGAGAAGCTCAGGAAATTAAACATAGCAAGGCTCTACTATCTTTGGATTAATAGCAGGTTGAAGACAGACCTATGAATACAATTTGAGTATGAGGGAGCTATGATTCAGCTATTGATGACATTTTTCCTACAGATGATAACCCTCTCATTTATCAAAGTAAGAGGGAGATTTTTCTTGAGGGGTCAAGATGAAGGGCTCTAAGATTAAAAGGTTTGATAAGATGGAGATGTTGTTAATTTGGACATAGTCATCTTATGAGGTCTGATTAAATTGTTTAAATGAAGTGTATTCTTCCAAGACAAGATGTTGTTATTTTGAATAGAACAAAAACAGTTTGCAAGGCTCCCATGACAAAAGGGGCATACCTCTGTATACCAATAAAAATGGTAAATTTCTTGAACATATTCAACTACAGCAAGTTGATTTTCATTATCTACTTTGTCAATGTTGGGCAAGTAAAACAAAACCAATGGAAGTAAAATAAATACATGTAAACCATCCCAACTAAACAGGCAAGCAAAGAGCCCTGTTATTGACCTCAATATATCCACACACAGTTATTGATTTGAAATAGAGGCCAACGTATACTGCCCAGTAGTAGTGAACTCATATCATTCACCTCATGTTGCATACTAACACCTCGGGATTGATATATGATATAAAAAAATCAAACAGTGGTTTAATCACACATAATTTATACAACCATGGATGATGTACATACCATGGACGATGAATTTTTTGTAGCACTCGTATTCTTGACATTGACACCAAACCTCCTACACACCCAATTCTAATTGTTAACTCTAATTGGTAAAACCCCAAAATATCTGCAAAAGACCAGAGCATCATATTGGGAAGTTGAATCTACCTTGGCATTTGCTTATCAACAAGCTGATTCTGCTTCCTAGATTTCTTGTGGACATAGAATTACACACCCAAAGCATCACATACACATTTTTCTTCATCAGCCCCCGCTAGAAGAGGGTTTAAAATGCCTGAATAAGCATATGGCTAGAGAAAAATGCTTGACCAGATAGGTTAAGCTCACAATCAAAACTTCTTTATAAAACTAAAGTTTCTACTATGTGCTGATAAAACATGAGTACTACATAAGGGTTTTGCAAATTAAAAAAAAAAAAAAAAATACATATGTTATAAGAATTAAAAAGCTTGCTTACTCTAGCTTGATCTCATCACCCCCATTGGTTTTTTAAGCATGGCACCCTAGGTTCCCAATGTCTAATAAAACCCTTCTAGGCCTCATTTTGGCCTACGTCACCACTACATCACAAAGTATGCATATAACCTCTATCAAATCTATTTTTGTTTTACACTAGTCATATAGAGCCATTGGTATGCATATAAACACTAATAAAGATGTACTACATATCTGCTGATATTAGGTTTTGGTATGTGGTTTGGACAGCAGAATACTATAAAATACCTTTTCTAGCCATGGGCTTGTTGGGCTTCGCCACCTATTTTCGATTCCAATTTTGGTTTGCTGAAAATCAAACCCCTCCAAAACTGATAAGGAAGCCATAACTTAGTGCAATTTTGACCTTAAACATAAATTCAAGAATTCTAAAATCTTACCAGCCATCTTGGAGATTTTGGGATAATGGAGAGACCAATAAGCAACAGAAAACTGGGAACTAGCTCTACATTGCCTCCCATTGACAACCTGCCTCGCTCAACAAGTTGTGTTCTCGAGAGAGATCATAGGTATATTATGTATGAAAGTTTGTGAAAAGTGACCACCTAGTGGCCTTATTTTCCTTTTTGGAGGTGATATGTCATGCTATAAGCACTTTGCTATGTATTTTCCTTTTCCAAACCATGAAATAGAAACGTATGAATTCTTTCTTTGGAAAAATAAAATCAATTAAAATTTTCATACCATTCACCCTATCAAATTCTTGTCAATCCAAAAGTTGCAAAAAATCAGATACCATTCACCTTAAAATAGCCCTTGGATCATACGCACACATTACAAGGCCCATCAAACACATGTATATCAATGTAGCCAAGAAAGCAAAGTGCCATCACCCAAACAATCTACCAGAAGCACATATCTCAAAAAAGTTGCAAATAATTTAAAAACAAACTACCATCACATGTCCAAAAGCCTTTACAGATAGTAATTAATGTTAATGTCATTTAGTGAAAGCACTGAAAGGAAATTCGCAAAATATGATTGAGGACTCAATTGACAATAATAACCAAATGCAATTTAACTGTTGTAGACCCCATGCATATGGCCAAAACATAAATACTTCCAAAAATACTTTGATGGCACATTTGAACTAGACTCTGATTTATATGTCCAATTTAAAAAATATGAAATCCAACTACCACATAAACATTCAAAATAAAATGCACTTCATGTGCTAGATGTTTCTCTAGTGTAAATTTGTTGACTTGAGTGAGCAGAAACCATCATGACTGAAGCTTGTACCATCAAATATTTGATATCCTTTCTAGCAAGCGAACCATTAATCTAAAAATTCAAGGAAAATGTTAACATTAGTGACAAGAACCACATACTTATCCACAAAACATATTCATGAAAAAGGAACCACCTCTTGTTTTTCATGATTAAATGGACCAAATTTAGAGGGACCAAATTAAAATTTGAATGAAACACAACTACAAAAGGATGAATGACTAGTGAAAGAAACTTACACCAAAAAGAAGGTAGCAAAAAAAGGTTGAGTTATCCTGAACATTCACCATTTGAACTATTCACTAGACCTAAAGCCAAAAAGTATAAAATTAACATCAGATTCATACAAACAAATCAACAAAAAAACAACCAATAATTATTTATAAATGATCCAACATATGGAAATACATAAGGAAAGAGAAAGTAGAATGTTTTGAAAATATACCTTGTTCAATTTTTTCATAAAATCTGAAAAAAACTTTGTAATCACATTCTTCTAATTTGTATGTATCATTCCTAGCATTGTATGATAAGGTTGCGATTGCTATAACAAATTCAAGTTGTACAAAAGCATGATCTATCAAATCATACTTATACATGCGTTGCCCCTTTATTCTACTATACCAACATAATTGAAGCTCGATGCCTTCTAATCTATCCAAAAGGTCAATGTCATTATGGTAATCAAACACCCTATTACCATTCTTCTTCTTTATTCTTTGAACCCTTCCAATGTACCACGTTCCACAAGAAACACCTTGTTTTGTACTTTAAGGAACACCTTTTCTTGTAGTACGTTCAGTGGGGGGAATTGAGTTGCTTTCAAACAACACCCCACAATCTAATCCAATTCCAAAGCCAATTGAAACACCCTTTTGTGGAGCCTTCCCATCTCGCCTAAAGTAGACCCCATTTCTCACTTTTGTCAACCTATCTTTCGATAATGTCAGATTTCCATTCAACTAACTAACCAAACATGCTTTAAACATATCCTTACCATCAAGATCCACCACTGGCTTTATCATTTTGCTTCCATTTTCATCAATGGAATCTAAAATTTCATCCAACTCATGTCTCCACTCACTTTCCATTATTTGCAATTCACTTTCATTGTGTACCAATGATGATGAAGATTGGAATATAGAGTTGGAACAACTCGGTGGAGAAGCATCAACTACTTCATCCACAATTTGGAATGTTGGATAATTTTGATCCTCTGTCCATGGTTTAACCCACCAAGAAGATTGAGTGTAATTTTCTGGTTACATTCCAAGAGTTGATAAAATGTCTTATGCATCCTTCAATCCAATCTTAAGGGCTTCTATAATTTTAGCGTCTCTGGATATTGAATCATATTGTGACAATATATCAATGTTTTGTATTTTTTCTTGGTGCAATATATTCCAAATGCTTCCTTACTTCTTATGAGATTTATTAAAATGAAGCCCTTGGGGATTTGATTCTTCTTCAGCAACTCTATTAAGGGTTCTAACAACATGAAGCAAGTCAATGAAATCATAGGCCCTCTCCACTCCAACCATCCCTACAACTTTACTAAAGAATTTCTCACATACATCTGACCCAGTCAAGTGCAAAACACATGGAAAGTTAGAGTAACGATCTCGAAACAATCTCATCAACAAAACTGCAAAATGGCAAGAAATTTTCACATCTTGATATGCTTCTCTGCTGATGAAATTTATGTTGACATTAGTATGAGATTGTTTCTGTACCCAACATAACCATAATGTGAATAAATGATGAACTCGTGAAGCATTTCGCACCCTTTCCAAAATGCTCAAACTATGAGACATAAAGATGTCAATGTAGTCAGAAACAATCATTAGATAAGTCTTTGTAGCTAGTGTACTCTCTAACTTTCCACTTGGTGTACTTCTCAACTCTTTCAAACACCTCTGAACATGCCTTGAAGCAATGCATTGTGCGGATACCAAATTTTGTCAATCCATCCTCTCTATATCTTCACCCTTAATCTTGTGATCATCCACTTTAAAAGTGTGATAAACCATTCTGACATGACCAAAACTTATGTAATCATTTCCTAAAACCAATTCTCGTCAACCACTAAACAAAGGATTCACTAGCTTTTTTCCATTGTGGATGTAATCTTGGTTATGCAATCCTGTTACATTGCAACCATTGTACAACCCGGTTAGCCTCCACCCTTCCCAAGGAATTTGATATTGAAGAGCTAATGTTGAAGAATAATCCTTCAACATAAGTTGTCTGCTTCTGCTATCCCCATCCAAGGAATGACCAACAATAGGTCCCAAATTATTTTCCACGTGTTTCTTCCACATAGATTCTACATTTTCCCATTGTTGATAAACAAAATTTGCATTGAACCTATTGCATGTTGGATGAACAACCACAACCAAATGAGGAATACTTTCGTGTAAAGGTTTTGCAATAATAACACGTGCATAATGGCCAATAACATTGTTCTTAATGAATCTGTTATAATCTCATATCCTACAACTTCGTCACCAACTCTCACCAAGAAATTTGATTGGCATTGATGTTCTTCTTTCGTACCACAAAACCCCACCAGTGTATCACTTTTTGCTACCCACCTAACATATTTTTTCACAATTGTTTCATCTTCAGTGAGCAATACAAGAATTGGGCCATCTATACCATACTTGGCTTTATAAGAAGCATAAACTTTTCTGACTGCCTCAAAAATATGCTCGTGCTCCCCTGGGATATATGCTAATGACTTTCTAACTTTCCTTAAAGGCGTAGATATTAAAGGACCATCTAGATTCAAGCTAATAAAACTATGTAATCTAGGGCCTCCCCATAATTTGATCATCTCATAAAGGGATTTTGTGGATGTACTATACCTTCTCCCTACTTTTGCATCCATCAAGTTATGAAAAATGTCCTTGACAAATTCCCAAACTGCATCTTTACCTTGTAATTTTCCTTTCTTATGTGCCTCACACACATCCTTGCAAAACCTAAAGACATCCTCCCTTTCTATTGATTCAAACAACTTTTCATTTAGGGATCTCATTCTAATAGAGAGTGTAGCAACCTTTGTCCTCTCCCACCAAAGAGATCGCATTGTTGATCTATGGTTAGAATTTGTAACCCTTGCAGATTCTTCAATTCATTGTGAGTCAAATAGTCAAGTCTTCTACCTTTTCCTGTATCTTGTTCACTTCTTTTATTGGTGCACATTGATTCACGATATAATCGCATCCTTAAGTCATCACATTCTAGAACCAACTTACAAAAGTTGCATGTTAATGAACCAAATGGGATCCCTGTTTTAGAAGCCCTTTGGCAATGAATATGCCTATATGTACCATCAATGCGATATTCAATACCCTCATAACATAACATGATCTTGGTATGCTTCTCTATGGCCCATAATTTTCCACCCCTTTGATCATCCATTAGGACCTTTGTTTCCAATCTCTCCCCATTTCTATCAATATAAGGATACCAATACCCCCAACATTGTAGTAACAAGGGAGACGATTGAGCTGTAATAAGATGACAACAAACAAATAAATTTGAAGTAAGATAAATAAAATAATATACAAATTCATATTCAAGTTTAGTCTAAGTTGTTAATTAACATACCTAAAGTAGAAGGATCTGCACTTGTAGAACCCCTATGTAATACTGATGGTGATAATGGGACCAAGAACCTAGTCAAACTTTGTTGGGACTTATCACTGGTAGGCTTTTTGGGTCTCCCAACCATGCCAATCCTCAACATAATCTCCTCATGTGAATCCTCACTTGTAGTAGTAGCAGCGTGCTTCTTTAATTTCATGTGTTCTTTTTCAGAATTGTCAATATTACCACTTGTTGGCACTAAACAAAACCATTTATTGCATCGTGTACATTCCACTCTCACTTTTTTCATGTCCTTATATTCTGCAAGTGTTGCTTCCACCACCTTGAACAAATTAGGCTCTTGTGTCTTGTTGAAATCATCTAGAAGTTTGATTGCTTGATTAATATTAAATTGATCCCCAACCATCACTATCTATTGTACTTCGTTACATGAAGGAATTTCACTACCACTTGGAATTGATAGGTGTTGTTGATGGGCCCCTGTTTTCATATGATGGTTTTTGAAGTTGCGTGTTGTTCGTGCTACCAAGGATACATCACTTATTCCATAATCAAAGCCACAAATTTCACAATGGATATTTATTTTAGATTCTCCCTTTTCTTAATATACTTTGAGAGTAATTTTCTCATTGACAAACTCTTCCATTAAACTTTTAACTTTTTTTTCCCAAAATGCCAATACACTAGGATCAACAACTATGGCTTGTTCCATTGACAAAAACATATTTTCAACTCTTGGTTGTTTATGCATAGATCCCTCCACATTCACTTCAATGTTTTCAAAGATTGGTATTGTTTTCACTACATTTGAACACTCTTCTTCCACATCAAATGTGCCTAGTTTCCTATTGATGCCTACAAGTGTTGTACAAACTTTCCATTTTTTCTCTTGCTTTGGATTTAAACATGTTTCATCCTGGATAAAATCAAAAGGGTATCCAACAATTTCATCATCCATAATTTCATCACGAATTTCAGCAAATGTACAACCTTCTCGACACTTGACCACGCCAATGATAGAATTTTCTTCACCGGTAGAAATTTTATAAAATAACTCCATCTATTTTTGCACATAAATAAATTAAAAAGTAAGTAAAATTCCACAAGCATATTGGTTATTATATATATAAAAAAAAAAAGGAGCAAGGAAGCAAAGTATGAAATTTCAATTCAAAGCTCCAAAAAACATGAAGAAATATTACTATTTGGATTAAACACCTTGATTCAAAATGTATTATCGGTGGATTCCTCAAATGGAACTGAAACCATAAATAAAACATATGCCTCTTTGGTGGGTATTAGAATACATGTTCTCCACCATTTAAAGCATCTAGATTGAGCAAGGCCAATGTGGGTTGTAATTCTTTAACTATGATAATTTCTTCTTTTGAAGCGCATTATGTAATTTGGGGCAAAGAGACTTCAAAGGACTATTTACTCCCATACAATAGACTGCCCACCCACAGCAATATACCTACCTCTGTCACAAGAGAAATATAACTTTGACAACGGCCACTTCTAAACCAATTACAAGTCCATTTTATACAATGAACTAAAATGTTAATCAATTAATTATAGTCAACAAACTGCTTACAACATCAACAATAGATCAATCACAGTCCATGCCTACCAAACCACTAGAATGCAATCTTAATAGACTGCCCACCAGCAAAAATATACATGTCTCCTTGACAAAAAATAGACACTTATAGACTGCACACTAGCAAAAATATACCTGTCCCCTTGACAAAAAATAGACACTTATAGACAATTACCAGTTAACTGACCAAGATATGTTTACTCTCTCCTATTGTGGCAATCTAGTTCCATTAATATATTAATCATAGTGAAATTGTGACATTAGCATGAATCGTTTCTTCACAAGACTGAAAATTCAAGATTGTACTACAATACCAAATTCTTCATGTGCAATAGCAAATTATTCTCTTTCAAATAGCTCTTCCAGCGTTTGAGAAGAGCCTCTCCTGCCTCAACGTTTATATCTATCAACTATCTCGTGTAAACAGCTAACTCGCATCAACAATTTCCTTCAATTTGAGACGCAATTGCAGTTTCCATAGGGCAGCCCAAAGATAGGATTTATGTTATCTGCCAACCCTCTAGTAATTTATTGTTTACCCATTTCTTTCCAGAATTGAATTGCGCATGAATTTTATGAAGTTACCTCCTGCTTAGGAACAAAATTGCAGTATGGTGGATTCGTAGAGCTTCATTGTCTTGATGGGTGGATGCCCCTAATGCTTGGAACATGTTATCTAGGAGTTGGGCCACCAATTTGGGGGGTACTTTACAAATGGATCTATCTTATGCTACGATCACTATATGTGATGGAACTGTTGTCACTCTTTATGAGGTGCTTCCTCATAAATACCATGTAGAAGATTTTGAAGACCATGTGAATGAGATTTACTATGAATAAGAAATTGGGAACCAAGCGATCTTAGTAAAATCGATTGCACCTCGTGAGGAGATCCATGAAGATAAGGAATGTGACAAAGTATGGAAGATGAATTTTGATGGAGCTCAATCCCAGTTGGGTGTTGGAGTGGGGATTGTGTTCACATTTCCTAAAGAGGATGAAAAGTCATTTTCATATTTCCCAAAGTTTGAATGTACAAGTAACATAGTTGAGTATGAAGCATAGTTCATTGGTCTTGAATTGGCCCTACACATGGGAATAATGTCTGCAAGTGATCAATGACTAATATATTATAGTCTTATAGGTTAAAAGACAGTTCACCACAAAAAATGAAAGATTCAAAATGTATAGAAATGCAATATGGGATAGCATTAAGATTTTATAGGCATTTGAAATTAGGGCAATGCATAGAGAATATAATACCAAGGTTGATTTGTTGGCAGTGTAAGATCCCACTTTAGGACTATATGAGCAATTTATCTCTTGGGATTGCAAGATGTAGATTATCTTCAAGGCCTTGGTTCCTAATAACCAATAACATTGACAAATTTTCCATGATGATTATTATATTATGATGTTCCTAAAAACTATGCTATAATTTGAAGGGAGTTACATCAATTGGTAAGGTGAGAATGACATTAGCGATTATGATATAGAAGAACTTCCCAAAAGCAAGATTCCTTAGAGTGTTGTTCCTTTAGAAGGCATGTTCACCGGACATGACATGTATAAGAAACCACTAAGTGAGGATTGACTTGATGACATTTCTGAGATAAATATTGGATCTAAAAAGAATGCATAGATTGTTAAATTTAGCAAGGGTACTTCCCTTGAATAAAGGAAGAAAACTAAAAATTTGATTAAGGAATAATGGGGTATATTTTCCTAGTCATGATATAAGGGAATACAAAGGAGATATTATTCAACATGGAATTTTGCTTAAATGAAGCCAAATAGTTTAAACAAAAGCTGAGAAATATCAATCCCAAACTTTCCCCCCTCATTCATGAGGAGCTACAAAATATGCTTTCTATAAAGATCATTGCGCCCTCTAGGCACTCTTCATGGGTGTCAAACTTGGTGGTTGTGAGAAAGAAACATGGAATGCCTAGATTTTAGGAATTTTAACCAGCTTTCACTTAAAGATAATTATCCCCTATTAAATATGGAGCAATTGCTACACAGAATTCTAGGAGCAAAGATGTTTCCTATGTTGAATGGCTTTGCTAGATACAACCAATTTTTGGTCAAGAAAGAAGTTTGGCATAACAGAACCTTCATGACACCATGGGTTATGTATTAATACCTTAAGATGCCCTTTGGATTACTTAATGTTGGATACATCTCCCATAGGGAAATGGATTTGCATTTAGAGGCCTAATTGGTAAATCAATTGAGAACTATTAAGATGATCTTTGAATGTTTTCAAAGGATTGAAATTCCTATGCAGGTCACCTGAGGCAAGTTTTTGAGAGGTGTCATAGATACCAAATTTCATTAAGTCCTAAGAAGCCCCTTTTTGGGTAGATCATGGAAAGTTGTTGAGCCATATCATCTCAAAGGAAGGAATTCATGTCAACCCAGTAGAGTGGATGCAATAAAGAAGATCCCTCTCCTAGAAAACAAAAAATCCATACAATTTTTTTTAGTAAGATAAACTTCATCTAGAGGTTTATCTCATATTTTGTTGAAATTGTGAAATCTTTATCCAAATTTCTAAAGAATGTTTGCAAATTTGAATGGGATGAGGATAGCATAAAATTTTTTACAAAGATAAAAGAAGCAATCACATCCTCTCCTGTCTTTGTGAGTCCTGATTACTCAAGTGACTTTATTTTATTCTCATTTACTTGTGAGGATACGATTATTAGAGTGTTCCTACAAAAGAATAATAATAATAATAATATGGTGCAACCTATAGCCTTTATGAGCAAGAACCTTAGGGACTATAAACTTAAGTATTCTACCATGGAGAAGCACTCATACACTTTAGTTTAGTCCCTCAAGCATTTTAGGTCGCATGTAGGTTATTCTGGGATCATAACCTATGTCCCTCACACTCTCGTAAAAGATATCTTGATCACTTGATGGACAGGGACTCCCACTCATCAACTACTAATTTGCTATTAGATTCAATTTGCAATACTTTTACTATTTGAACAGGACAGTTCAAATATATGTTGATTTCAAGTTGGCTGCTATTCTAGTATAAATTATCAATTAGAATTGTGAGATAGATTCTTATAGTACCTATGGCAAATAATGTCTATATAAAAATAAAAAATATTCACAGTAAATATAAAATGTCAAGAAAACTTAAACAAAACACCTAGTATTAATGATGCTCATGATGCATAATTTCGAATGATATGATTTAAAGCACCTAGTATTAAAAAATCTTGTCCTTCGTCCTCCAATTAAACTCACATATGCAATTTCTTCTAGTTACAGATCCAAAGCAATCTCCTCTCACCTCCAATCCTTTCCCCAAATCGAGCTACCAGACCCTCTCAGAACCATCAAATATTCAATGGTGATTATGTGGGTCTTCTTTGAACTTGCATGTAAGACCATAGAACTTATCCCCGTGACCAACAGGTTGGCATATCTTTGCAGGAAGACTAACAACGATATTCAAAGAATCATTCACAATTACATACATTTTGGGCAAACAATTCTTCCAATCTACAACAAAAAGTCATGAATTTGTTGAGGCAATCCAACCTCGAGCAAGTCATCAACGAAGACTAAGATTCATTCTAATCCATGAATCTTTTACAAGATCATACAGAAGCCCTTGAATTGGACTTCCAAGGCCTAAATTTGCACCCTTCAGAAAAACCAAGCCTCTATGTTCCACACCAATGTGACTTTTCATGGAAGAATGCATCCTTGAGACAAACTCCAGCAGTTTGTGGTAGAATCGTAGACTTCCTCAGAAGCACATTCTTCCATTTCTCTATTACCTCAAGCTACAGGAATCCTCTTTTTCAAGGTTATAGTTGTCTAATTCCACTAAGGAACCTGGACTGGGGAAGCTCTAATCCAATGATTCTTGCAATATTCATATTTATGCATAGTATTCGCAAGTTCAATTGGTCAATTGCAATTTTAAATTGTGAATTGAGAGTGTGCGATGCTAGATTGATGGTTTTTGAATGCTTGAGATATCCACTAGTTCACTAGCAATAGGTCCTCAAATGGTTCTTTGTCCTCTTTGGGTCTCCTCTTCTGCATGACTAAGAAATAAGAACAGGGGTTGAATCTAATGAGAAGTGTAACCTATGAAGGAGATTCAAAATTTTGGCTAGGGAGGTTGCATTAAACACAAGTAGGTGAAAATCTAATACGCCACCTACATGAACTCCCTTGTCCTCCACGTCCATTGATCTTCTGAACAGTCAATTGAACTTTTGTGGGACCTTGCTAACGGACTAACAGAGCAAACTGTAGCCATCATTGGTGAAATATGATGGACCTCAAGAGAACACTTCCCCTGTATCCAGTTCATCATGGTGAGAGAGTCCTGGATGATGAGAATGGAGTCTGTAGGGACTTACTCATAAAACATCCCCAGAGAGGTTGTCTGAGGAATTGCTAGGACTTACTCATAAAACATCCCCAAAGAGGTTGTCTGATGAATTGCCAATATTTCCCAGGGGTATTTAGGTTCAGAATGTCCACCAGGATGTCGCCCACCCTTCGCAGCTTCTGGATTATTGTGGGGGAGCTTCCTGCAAATTTGTTGGACCTCCTAGCCGGACCCCAGTAATTTCCACTGAGTGGAGCGTCATGAATGCCGACATAGTTGGCCTCGCATACCTTCCAAGCCTCTTAAGTCATAGTTCCTATCAGATAGTTCCAGAGTAGAGAAGACAGAGTTAGAGGCTACTTTACAAGAATCTTACCAGGAAAACTATGTTGGTTCAATTGACATAGCTTGCTTAGTGGATGCTTGACCTCAGGATGGTGCTGGCTTGGCTTTTTTCCAACCTACTTGTATTTCACTCAGTCACAGGTGCCTGTACAAAGAGGAAGAATATAAAATAAGGCAAGTCATAATTCCTGCCTATACAGACAGCCTCTTTCTCCATAAAATAGAAAACATTACAAGGCATACCTTTCTATGCTAGTTAACTGCTGGTTAAGTGAGGAGGCAGAAGCGTGCTCACTCAAATGGTTGGCTGGCCTTTGAAGAGCAGAGGTGTGAAGGCTCTGCTCAGGTAAGGTCTTGCATCGGGCGACCGAATCAAGTGTTGAGAAACTTGATAGCTAAAGTCCTGTTAGGGTTCAAATGAGCAGACAGGCTTAGGGTTGCAGGTGGGTTGTAGAGGCTCGACACCAAAATGCAACTCTTTCCCTCCACTTGTGATTTGTATCCCGATTTTTAGCTCAATTTTTTCCCTACAGTTGGTGTATTTTTCCCTCCGCTTGGCCAAAAAAATGTATAAAAAATACCTTAGGTTATTTATATTATTGTATGGTATATTAAAACCCTTTAGGCCCTCATTATAACCCCAATATATTATTTTTTTATTTTTCAAAATTTTAATGCCCCAATATGAACACACGTGATATAATATTGGTTTGTCAGTGATGCCCCCGTGGTACATTGGTATGGTTGATGTCATCATGCTTTAAGTTATAGTATGTGTAGTGATATGTTCATGTAGTGATGACTGGACTCTAACTAGAATGATGTTATGTGTTGGTGCACTTAGTTGTTATATGTTTATATGATGTTATGATTATGTTTATACATATATCACGTTGATTCGGATGATCTTGCAGATGAGGTATTCTCCACAAATTATACTAAGGTATGTTGGTTTATTATGATTTGGTTTAGCTAACATATAATGCCTTGCAGGAGAAAGGTCAAAATGAAAAGCAAGATGGTACACTACAAAGACTCTCCCTATGAATCAGATGAGCAACATGGTGGGCACTCTTTTGATTTGGTAGACACATTGAGAAGCTTGAAGGATGAAATAAGGAGTTCTAATGTAGACAATGGTAGGATCATACATGCACAAGAGAAACAAGAAAAGGTTAATGCAATACTCCTTGAAAGTTTGTCAGAATTTTAGCGACAAGGGCCACTTCATACTAGCCATGGACAAGAGGACAAAACTAATGGAGCATATGGTAGTAGGTCTCCTGGTAAACACAGGTCAGATAGAGCTGACATGGTAAGAGATGGCAGGTTGTTGGACACTCAGGATAGGAGGGATGATAAGTATAGGTACTATTCTAGTTATGGTTCATATAGACATCATGATTGTCATTGTTATCATCCATACATGAGGAGTGATAGGGGATAATTTCCAGATGAATTTAAGAAATCAAAACCACCTAATTTTGATAGAGATGTGAAGAAGCAAGAAGATGCAAAGGCTTGGATACTTGGGATGAAAAAATTCTTTGAGTTGCATAAGTACACAAATAAGATGAAGGCCAAAATCGTTATCTTCAGCTTGAAAGGTAAAGTAGACATTTGATGGGAACATGTGAAATGGTTCAGAGACATCAGGATGGATGACTTGAGTATGCATGAGCTCAAGAGGCTTTTCAGGAACAAATACTTGTCAGAAAGGTACTATGACATTAAGGCCAAAGAACTTTAAGAGCTAAAGATGGGGTCAATGACAGATGAAGAGTACAAGACCAAGTTTCTGGAGCTATTGAGGTATGTATCATCTCTTACATATGAGAAGGCTAAAGTTCAATGATTTGTCAATGGTTTTCCATTAGAATTTAGAGATCGAATTGAGTATGATGAGCCTCGTTCACTTGAGGAATTCATTGGGAAATTGAAGCATTTCTATGAACAATCAAAGTGTAAGAATGAATCTCAGCAAATATGGAAAGGGAAAGATAATGGTAAAGGTAAATGGCAGCTTAAGAGAGCAAGGCCTCAAAATGCAGGGGAGAAATAAAATGTGGCACCTCAAAATAAGTTTAATGTAGCTAGACAGGGACATGGATCACAGTAGTAGCACAGAGGTAATGATACTTGATGGTTGGAGTGTTGGACATGTGGTGAGGAACACCTTAGGAGATACTGTCCGCAGAATTAGGGAGGTAGGACTAAGATATAAAGTGAATAGGAGGCACAGACTATTGGGGATGTGGGGTAGAGTATTCCTCATATTTATCTAGGCATGGACAACAGACAGGTAGAGTAGCAGACATCTATCATTAAGATGGATGATAAGCTTTGTGATCAAGTTATTTCTATTTTTATTGACACTGGATCTAATTAAAGATATGTTAGTCTTGACTTGGTGGATAAGTGTGGTTTAAGTAAGGAATTGCATGTAGAATATTGGTTAATGCAGTTTCCTACATGTACAAAGAAGTGAGTTCATCATTGGGTAACAGCTTGTGCATTTGATTTAAATGGTATGCCTACCACAACACATTTGAATGTATTACCGTTCGGATCATACAGTATGTTGTTGGGCATGGGTTGGTTGTACCTTCATAGAACCAAGGTGGATTGTTATGACAAAGCCATTGAGTGTGTGGATGACAATGGGGAACCAAGAGTCTTGTAGGGAAAGAAGAAAACCACATTAGTTAGGATGGTGAAATCTATGCAAGCAAAGCGTAGTCGCAGAAAAGGATGTGTTTTATTCGCAATGCACATATCTAGTGAAAAAGGTAAGGAAGTTGAGGATGCCACCTCATAGATAAGTAGACATTTCTATTGAGTTGGTGCCAAGGGCAACTCCGGCATCTTAAGAACCTTACAGGATGAGGACACCAGAGTTGGTAGAGTTAAAGTTGCAGCTAAAAGAGATGCTTTACAAGGGATACATTATGCCAAGTGTATCACCTTTGGGCGCACCGGTATTGTTTGTGAAGAAGAAAGATAGTACTCTAGGATTGTGCATTGATTACAGGTAGTTGAACAAAGTAGCCATAAAGAATAGGTACCCATTACCGAGGATTGATGATTTGTTTGATCAACCGAAGGGAGCAACAATGTTCTATAAGATCGAATTGAGGTCAGGATACCATTAGGATATCTACAATACCACATTCTAGACCAGGTATGGGAATTATGAGTTTGTTGTAGATCCATTCGGTTTAACTAATGCCCTAGCTACAGTTATGTGTTTGATGAAAATTGTGTTGCGCCCTTATTTGGACAAGTTTTGTATTGTGTTCATTGATGACATATTTGTGTATTCTAAAAATGATGAAAAGCATGCCGAGCATCTGGAAGCAGTGTTGAGATTATTGCGAGAGCATCAGTTGTATGCTAAGCTCAAAAAAAGTAGTTAGGCTGAGGTACATTACTTGGGACATGTTGTCTCCAAGGAGGGCATTGCAGTAGATCCAGAAAATATAAGGGCCATCATGGAGTGGGTAGCTCCCAGGAATGTGGGTGAGGTGAGATATTTCATTGGGTTGGCAGGCTATTACAGATGGTTCATCAGGAACTTCTCATGAATTTCTTATCCTATTACATCATTGTAGAGGAAAGGTAAGAAGTTTGAATGGATAGGGGAATGTGAGGCCAGTTTTGAGAAGCTTAAATAGTCGTTGACACATGATCCAGTGTTAAAGATTGCATATCCAGACAAGGTGTTTGTAGTATGCACAAATGCTTGTAAGATAGGAATTGGTGGGGTCCTTATGCAGGATGGATAGGTGGTACGCTACGAGTCATGAAAACTAAATGATCACTAGCAGAACTACCTGACACGTGATCTTTAGTTAGCAGCATCATACATGCATTGAAGCTGTGGAGGCACTATCCTCTTCTCAAGAGGTTTGTACTAATGAGTGATCACATTAGGTTGAGGTATTTGTTTGACCACCGAATATAAATGCCTAATAGGCTAGATGGTTGGCCACAATCAGTGAGTTTGACTTCAAGATCATGTATATCAAAGGAAAGGAGAACAAGGTGGAATATTCTCTTAGCAGGTGGGTACAGTGAAATCACTTACCAACTATGAGCTCCCATGGGACAGACTTACATGGTAAGATCTTGTAGGGAGGACAAAATGATGTTAAGTACATGGAGATTATGGATAGGTTGTCGTAAAGTACAAGTATAGGTACAGATGGTAACACAGGCATAGGTACAGGTAGTAGCACAAGTACATGTACATAGAATTGTACAGGTACAGGTTCAGGTACACCGGATGGGGACTATTGCCTTACAACATATGGGTTGGTTAGATTTAGAAGTAGGATATATGTGACAGATAGTAGTGAGATCAAGAAGATGATCTTGAGGGATTTTCATGTGAAACCATATTCATGTCACCCAGGCTATCAGAAGACATTGACCGCAGTAAAGAAATTTTATTATTGGTCAAATTTGAAGAAGGATGTAGCAGATTTTGTGGCTAGGTGTTTCGATTGTCAACGTGTGAAGGTAGAGTGTAAGCATCCAGGTGAACTGCTACAATTGATTGCGATTCCAGAATGGAAATGGTCTTGAAAATGGCAACAAGAAATGCTAAAAATAGAAGTGCTAAAAATAGCACTACTATAAATAGCAGCTCAGGTACTAGTGTTGGACATAGCAACAAGGAATGAAAAATGGAAGTGCTAAAAATAGCATTGCTATAAATAGCATTTCGCGATGGATTCCAATTTTAGTTAGTCCCTGAACTAAAATTGAGAAGTAAAATTCGAATTTGATCTTGTCAGTTGTTTTTAAAATAATTAATTAACTCATCCTGAGTTAATTAGTTGAAGAAAATCAAACATGAAGTCTATGTGGGGACATGCAACAGTTTCTCCATTGATTGAGGAATTTATCCTTCAGTTAAATAGATAAGGATGAGTTGTAATTTGAGTTGTAATTAGTTAGCTCAGTTATCTGAGTTAAGTCTAGTTAGATTAGTTCCAACAATTTGTGGAATTAATCGTGCGTTCAGTTAGTTAATGCTTGCATGCATGTAACTGTTGCTCTCTATATAATTGAATATTCTCTCATAAATAACTCATGCATGTCAGTTCAGTCAGAGACCCAATTGAGATCAAAGGAAGGGACATTGTATTATCAGTTGGAGGAATTTTCCTATATAGCAAACTCATCCATGCAGAAGGAATTATATCCTTCAGGATTGCGTAGTTAGATCAGAGGTTAGTGAGTGTGTGAAGTGGCCAATTCACACAGGTGGCAGCACTAGACCTAAGGAAAATTGTGCAAGGAAATAGGAGGCTTGGAGGGCAGAGGAGAAGGTTTGGAGAAGCCTTTGGCTGTCTATGAGCAGCATTGTTTGATTACAAAGAGAGCAGGATAGCTTGTGAGCTGATTCTTTTTGTAATCTAAACATATTTCCACTTATATGATAATACAGAGATTGGGGTTTTAGGCTGAGGCTTTCCTCGGGTTATTCTTCTGTGTTTCATGTGTATGATTTATTATTCTCTGTTATATGTGTTCTCATTTATCTTACTCAATTTGATTAAGCTTCTGCAAAATTTGTTGTAGAAGTAGATCTTGTATTTTGCTTTAGTATATTGCATTTTCTGATGATCTACAGTGGGAATTTCTACAAATGGGAGGTAATTTCCATGGAATTTATCACAGGTTTTCCGAGGACAGTGAGACAACATGATTCCATCATGGTTGTCGTGGACAGGTTGATGAAGGTTGCGCACTTCATTCCAGTGAAGCCTACATTCTCAGCTAACAATGTAGCACATGTATTCATATGATATTTCGTCAGGCTGCATGGAGTTTTAAAGAAGATTGTGTCACACAGGGATGCAAAGTTCACTTCCAAGTTTTGGAAGGATCTGTTTGCAGGTTTGGGCATAGAGTTGGCCTTCAGTAAAACTTATCATCCGCAGACAAATGGACAGACTGAGAGGGTCAACAGGATATTGGAGGAAATGTTGAGGATGTACATGATGCATCAACAACAAAAGTGGGAAGAGTATATTCCAATGGTAGAGTTCGCTTACAACAACGGGAATGAGGAATATTTTAAGATGAGTCTCTTTGAGGAATTGTATGGGCAGAGTTGCAATACTCCCATCAGTTAGAGGGATCCAGTTAACAGGGTGTTGATTGGACCAGACATGTTGGCAGAAATGGAACATGAAATGCATGTTATAAAGAAGAATATAAAGGCATCACAACATAGGCATAAGAGTTATGCATATCGGGACAGGTTGTTCAAGGAATTCTAGGTTGGGGAACAAGTGTACTTGTGCATCAAACAAAAGAAGAGCTCCTTACAAATTGGATCATGTGCCAAGATGACACCATGGTTTTGTGGACCCTTCAATATTATTGAGAGGATTAGGCCAGTAGCCTATCGAATTGCACTGCCTCCGATAGTAAAATTCCATGATTTTTTCCATGTGTCATTGCTTAAGAAGTAGGTTAAAGATGTTGATCATGTGATTGACTGGTATGTATTGCAGTTGGAACCAGATGGAGAATTCCATCCAAAGCCTCAATGTATATCATAGAAAAAGGTGCTCATGCTCTAGAACCGAGCAAACGATCAAGGTAAAGTGTAGTGGAAGCACTTTGATCCCAATGAAGCTACATGGGAGATGGAGGATCAGATGCGAGCTATGTATCCTTCATTGTTTTTCGAGTGAGGCATTGCAGTTTTGGTATGATGTTGGTATATGTTTTGGCATATGATTTGATGTGATGTTTTGATATATGTACATATGTATATGGATGTAAATACCGCCATGAGCTATGTTATAAAGATCCAATAAGCAGTATGGGTGTCATGTTAGTATAATTATCATGTAGTGATGATGTCATGTTGTTATGTTATAATGTTGGTTTACTTTGAGTAGGGTGATCATTGTAAATACTGCATTGAGCTATGTTATAAAGCTCCTTGATAAGTATGTTTTCTTTCTAGTGGTTTTGCTAAGGTATATGTGTAATTAAACACCGAGGACGATGTCCCCCAAGGGGGAGGGTTCTGTAATAGCCCTGGTGAAAATTCCATGTAATAAAGTTAAAAATAATAACCATGGTTGATGAGACACTTATTCCAAGTTGAATGTTGGGCAAGACATCCTAGTGTGGGTGTTCATTTGGTTATTAATGGCTAAGGAAATTGGAAAAGGCAATGGCTAAGGATTTGGAAAGGCAAAATTTTTGGCACATTTATTTATGAAAATAATAGAGTTTAGGACAAAAGGGAGGTGAAAGGTCACAGGTTGCATCTGAGGAGGAAATTGAAGGAAAATAATGGAAAATGAAGTGTTGGCTTGAGGGGGCTTGGACCTAGGTTAGGAGTTAGTTGTGCTAACCAACAAAACCCTATAATACCGTCCCTTTCGACATCAACCAGTGTAGCATAGGCTGCAGTCCCACCTAAGGAAATATTAGGGGATGCTAGAACCAACTTTCTACATCCAGAGGACTATGTGACGTGTTTCTGCCAAACTTAGGGCTTTATCTTGACCTTCGCAAACCCTAATCCTTAAAACCCAGAATTTACAGTAATTAACAGTTAGTAGATTTATGTCCTTCGTCGATTGCATTAAACATGCATAACATCATATAAATAAACATACTTATGTCTTCACAAATATATTAAGTAATTTTCCTAATTAAATGCATTCAACAAATCATAAATATAGTGAATTCAGAGATAAAACAGTAATACGCAAATGCACAGACAATTCTTCAAAATAATTCTTTTTATTATGCTTCAGATCTTCTATTATAACTTCTTCCAACCCTGCGTACACAACTGCAGGGGCACGCGCACTCAGCTACGAACTTACCAAGGTCTCTGCGCACACAACTCCAGGATCCTTCCCCTTCACCCAAGTACAGAATAGATAAAATCAGACTCAACTCATGCATTATTCTTACTTAGCATGGCTATCTTATGACTATTCTATGAATTCATTTTATATTCTTTTTCATTGCAATACCATGGTCCGCGAACCATGGGCAGGTCTCAAAACAACTTGACTTTAACCAACTAAGGGGCTTTGACCTTCCTAAATCCCCTCTGACTCCTATCGACCTGCACTACTTGTGCTCTGCTCCTCAAAATGCGGAGACTTTTCAATATTTAATAAAACTTAAAAGAATTTGACCCAGGGGACCCCATCCCAATAGGCCCCCAACACAGAGTCATCACTCGTCCCGAGTTACTCTGCTAGTATTGCCTCAACCTTTGCTTGCAGGTCGCGGAATTCTATCTTCAACGCTTGAAATCTGATGTTCCCTGTGCAGCGGCTTGGCAAAATTATTCAACCAATTTATCTGTTGTTGGACCTTTGAGAGCAAGGCCCATGGTTCTCTCCTTCTACTGAAGAGCTTTTAACTTGCTCTGGACTGTCTGTGATAGTTGGCTTGCCTCATCGGCCCATGGTTACGTCCTTGAGGAAATAATAGAGGCCTTTTGACATAGCTCATCAATCTGGGTCTGGGTGAACTTCCCTTCCTGAAGTTTGGTGAACCTTTGCACAGGTGTTAAGGTCCACATTGTCACCTTGATCTCATCAAACTGGAGTTTCTTTTCGTGAATGTCTGCTTCGATCGTCTACAAGTGTGGATCCTCCTGCAGTGAGGTCCACATCTCCCTTGTCTGCATGAACAATTGGCTGTAGTCCTTGATTGCAGCTTCCAGAGTGGTCATGTATGCTTTAATAGTAGCCTCGCGCTGCTCTCTAACTTTCGGAGGTGTGGTTGGCTGCAACTTAAGTTGAAGCTCTGAAATCTGTAACTACAAGTCACACCATACCTATTCAATTTCTTCCTTAGATTCCTTCACTGCAGCAACTAACTTGTGAATTTTCTCTATTGAGGCCACCTCTACTAGAATTTGGACCGCAGGGAGCTCGCTACACACTTGGGTAAGGGCTGCCTCTAGCTGCTAGTTTCATTACATCCTCTTTCTCTACAAAAATCTGTTGATTTTTAGTTTTTACCTCATTGATAATCAACAACACTTTTTTCTCCTGGACACGAAGCTCATCTGAAACTCCTTGGTGCAGCTCATGTAGGGTCTGGATAGGTTGTGCTGCAAGGTTGATATTGAGATTTTTCCAGTACTGCATGTGCTCCTATTCATCAATTATCTCAAACTAGAGAGAGCCCCCTAGTAGTGGTACTTCTCGGAGCTCAGATGTGATTTCAGTGGAACTAAATTTTGGGATGCTCACTTGATTTGTGCTCGCTTGTCCCACACTCACCTGGATCACCCCTGTCTGGACCTGCAATTCCTTCAGGACCTGTTGCACATTGTCCTCGATGTGCCCCATTTAGTTTTAATGGCGGAGCAGACAACATCACCTATTGCATCAAGGTCCCCCTCTGTGAGGACCAATGGTGTCGTACTCGCACACTTATCAGACTTCTGCTTCTTGTGAGGTCCAATCAAATTTCACTTCTGCCTCTTCTTGACCCTAAAGGGGGACTCTAAGTCCTTCGATCCGAGTTAGGGGTTTACGCCCCCTTCCTCTTCATCTGTGGTTTCAACCTCAACATCGGTGCGCTATGTCTCAAGTTTTTCAAGCTCAATGGTGACCTGAGATGTTGCTGCTTGCGCAACTTTTTCCTTCTACGCTTCCTTCTCTTTTGTAGAAACCTTTTCCATCTACACTTCCTTCTCTTTTGTAGAAGCCTTTTGTGCTTCTTTGTCTTTCTTAGAATCCTTCTATGTTTCTTTCTCTTTGTCTTTCTTGGTCATTGTTGCAGTTGTTGTTTTCCTTGTATCTCCTTCAGCAGCCTTACTTGTTCGTGCAGCTTCACAAGATGGGGTGAGCCAATCGCTCGGCCATTTGTTGAGGACCCCCATAATATCGTCCACCGCAACCAAATATGGCAACTTATGTCATGTTCCTACGACATCCTTCTTCGCACGTATCAACAAATTGTGAAAATCTACCTTGAAATCTACGATATTTGTGTATAGCGCATGTAGACTAGGTGACAATCGTGGCCATTGGTTGATCACCATCCGCAAATCTGACTCAAACAATAGCCAAAACATATTTGTTTCAATGATGCAGTCAGGATCCTTTGTCATCCAAAGTGAGGAAAACTTTTTAGCCTAGCACAAGTTTGGATCCGATGTTGGGAACTGGATATCCTTAGGCATCCTCTAGGCTACCAACATGATCAGAAGCAATAACCATGGGTAATGGAACACCTTTCCATCCTCCAGGAATTCGTGACAAAGGTACTTTTCCCAATTGAATTGGACCCCGTGGTTGCATTGCGCAGCTAATGATACCACTGGTGTCAACACGACCCTTCCGCATTATTTTTCTTGCCAAAATCTGTACAACAAACAGCATAGCTCCATCCAAGATAGAGCTAATGGTGTAGCCTCGTGACTTCTTCACCAACCCGAAGTCGCTCTTCATCTGATCCGCGAGCTTCTTCTCCTATGACTTCCCCAAAAAATCATCTGCAGGGTTCATGCCCTGATAAGGCAACAAGGTGATTTTTTGGACCAACATATCGTCAATTGGAATGGGCCCTCTATAGTGACCAATCCAGGGGTCTAGATTAGACTAAATTTAATGTCAACCAAGGTAGGTAAACTTAGAGGCACATGTCTACAATCTATAGACCTAAAAGGATCTCATCTACCTAGATAAGTTTCTACTGTGACAGCCTGCAGCACTCTTTTACAAGAGATTGGAATATGTTTCCTTTCACACTTTAAACACTCAGATCATCTAATTTAATTAATTGTTCTAAAAACACAGCATGTTACTAGTCTGAGTTTTCAATCCTCTTACAAGGATATCATTCACCAAAATTCTTTCTCGGTAACACACTAAGCATCCTAACAATCAAATTCATGAAAACTAAAGACTCTTTTAAGCATACTACAACTCAAATGCATGAAAACAGAGTCCACAGAGATACTTCGAAATTCAGTGCTCAATTAAATCTTTTACAAGATCTTGTTCAATAATTTAGCAATTTAAATTTCAAGCTATCACCATGAATCATACAATAACACTCGCAAGAACTTCTAATCGAATTAATTAATTCACAAGAAAAGAAATGGCATCAAACGCTATTCAGATATGAAGTCTAGATGCTATGAAAATGAAATGAAAGTATACCAGTCCCCACGTAGGGCCCGTCCACGCGTTGATGGTACACTTATAAAACTTCAGATGATGAAACCATTAACACATAAAACACTGGAATGATGAAACACTGCCTGTGATTAGAGTCTGGAAATCAATTACATGCAAGAATAGAGTTCTGGCAACAATACAATACGCATTCTTAAGTCTGCTCAATGTCTATTCTCCTTCGTTCACTAACATTCCTTAAGGTTTACAATCGAATGTACATACATTATCACGCAAATGTTTCTGCTTTTACAGTCAAAAAGGAAATTTTTGTTTTTTTCTAATCTTAATTGATTTCGAAAACAAAACGAAATCAGTTTAGGTAACTTTGGCTTTTTGCTGCTTTTATGACCAAAAAGGCTGGGTTTGACCAGCATTGACCATGTATCCAGGAGCTCCAGATGAAATGTTGAATAGATCTTTCACCATGTATGTACATCCGTGATCACGTCCCTATCCTCTGTTTTGATTTTCCTGCCATGCCATGTGTCACAACATAAACCAATTATAGGAAGTCATGACATCCCGTAATTTTGTTGAAAATTTCTAGTTTTTAACATAAAAATACACAAATTAAATTTCATGTAAAATAACAATTATAATGCATAATTGATCAATTTCAATGGACTATGAGGGGTTTATGGGAGAAAATGATAGATGAATGATGGATTTTTAGAAGAAAAGGATGGCAATAAAATAGTACCAACATCTCCCCCAAGCTCAATGATTTAGCATGTCCTCATGCTAATCCTGATGTGCTCCCTTTATATTCTATTCCTGCTTGTGCCTCTGCCGCTTGTAGCAAGACATCTATACTCTTCTGAACTTGGGCATTCTTCTGAACTTGGAACTCATGTTTCAGATTCTTATATTTTTCTTTGAGAGCTTTTTTCTGAGTGTACCATTTTGTCGCCCATTTGCACGTTTCAGTTTGATCAGTCCTAAGTTCTTTGATTTTCTTCTTCAACTTCTCATTTTTCTGCTAAATCTTCTTGCTTTGAGCTCTCAACATTTCATTTTCCTTCTTTATGACCTTCTCCAACATGTTTGCTTCCATCAATTCCTCTTTTAGCTCTTCAATTTGTTTCTCTAACCTTCTATGTTTCTTGTTTGTAGGTACTGGCTCTTTCCTTTCTTCCTTGTTACTCTCAATTTCCATTTCTACTTCCTGTTCTGGCTGTGAATTAGTATTTCTTTCAATGTCCATTGGTGCATCTGCATTCGGCTCTAGTTGATCATCTTGTGTTTGATTCCTTTTTATTCTCCTTGATCTTCACTTATAAGTAGTGAAGATTTTATCTTTTTCAATTTTCTCGGCAGTTTCTTGCCTCATCCTTCTTGTCCTTACACCACTGCTGGGTTGAGGAAAATTTCTTGACTTATGCTCAAGGATTTCTTCATCAATATCAAGCATAAACTCTGTGCGTTCTTGATGTTGTTCCTGTTCATTTTCTTTAATTTGATTGGCAATTAAAAATTATTTCCATGTTTTTCCTCTCCTCTGCAACTCAAATTCAATTAAAATTTTGATCAAACCAAAATGACACAAACTATTATCTTCATTACCTTTTCGTTTCTGAATGGTCTTCGACATTTTAGTCAAACTCTGTAAGAGGAAGTATGGAAACTGATAGTGCATTGACCTTTTAAGTGCAACAGAAGTTTTATGTGATATAGGTATACTATACTGTAACGTCCTTCACATGTAACAAATTTCTAAATAATGTATACCATTTCGTCCCAAGGGTGAATTAGCCAACTTCTGGGAACACCCTTTTTCCAGTTGACAGAGGAAACCCTTGACCTAGACATAAACTGAGTCCATGATTCTTCCTTAAATTGTTTGGTTTTGAAATATTTTTCCCCTTCTGGACTAATTCCCAATGTTTGTGCTATGGTATCCTCTGAAATTCTAAAAGAGAAGTTTCCTATTAATGCTTTCTCTCCATTGAATGTGAATGCAAACTGCTTTGTCACTTCTTCATTGTTTCCATTGAATTTCTCTAGAAAAGATAACCAGTGTTTTCCCTTAAAATCGTGACACATCCATCATGATATTGTGAACTATCAAATGTTTCAAGCTCTGCTCTATTGGTCATTTAAAAAAAAAAAATCTCTATTCTAACCCTTTTGTTTATGCTTAACAATTCAATCAGGGTTTTTTCAATGTGTTACCTCTTTTCCTGCGTTCCACTTAGCCGACCTGGTAACGCCCTCGATTCTCAGGGTTTCCTTCTTTAATTGCTTGGGCGGTGGTAGAAACTCTTGGTAAGCCTGTTTTCTATGCTCTCCCTTTGTAGCGCCTGTTGTCTCGGCCCTCTTTGAAAACTCAGAGTTTGAACACTCACATGGTAACACACTTTATGAGCTGAGAGTTTTATAAAGTGAAAACTTAATAGCCGACCTTCACCCAATTGCTATAATGATAATGCAGAGTTGAAGGCGCATTCACATCATAAAGACAAAGGAGCGGTACTGATTTGCGTAGGTACAATCATGAGAACACCATATACATATAAAGAGTGTTGTAGTGATGATAACGGATATATTTTTCATCAGCCGACTTGGGTCAAAAGACTGTTTTATAACTCCCACATTGAAAATGAACGAAATCATTTAACACTTGTCTTTCCAATGATTTACCACTTGTCTTTCCAATGGAACGACTTATCCACTACGTGTTGGTACTTGGCCGATTGAAAAATGATGGATCGATGACAAGGTTTGAAGAGTGGTGTAGGAAAAGGTTTGAAAATCGTAGTAGGAATATGGCAATAGGCTAAAGTGTGATGGGAAATGATAGCAGAGTGATAGCAGAGTTGAGTAGTTAGGAATGTTACAAGGGTGATGGGTATAGGGGTTTTTGAAATTGATAACAAGCAATCATAATCATCATTTTTAACACTAAAATAATTCAAGAATTTTAAATGTTAAAAATAAAAATTTCACCAATACATTACACTTGTTGGTTGACAATGGTTGATTTGGCGTGCACAGGTAGGACTGATCTTCACTGTCCAAATATGACTGGTCTTCACTGTCCAAAACAGGTCCCTTTGAAATGAAATTGACCTTTAAAATCTGAAGAACTTTGAAGAACTCTGAAGAACCATGTTTGTGAAGCTTCTTTTATCCTTGGTGTTGATGTAGCCTTGATTATAATTCTGATGATAAGAAACCTTTAAAAACTTTGTTGAAGTAGCCTGGTGTATCTTGAATGCAGTCTTTAGCAGGTCCCTCTGATATTGGTGATGTTGATAGCCTTTTGAACAGGTCCCTCTGATATTGATAATGTTGACATAGTCTTCTGAACAGGTCCCACTACATATCTCATTGCTTGAACAGGTCCCTCACTATTTCTTCAATGTTGACATAGTCTTCTGAACAGGTCCCACTGCATATTGCTTGAACAGGTCCCTCTGATTAGAACAAAAACAGCTCTTTTATTGAAATGCTAAATTACTGAAACAAAGTCCTTGAAGATATAAAAAAGAGGAGATGAGATAGGGAAAACAAAATGTTGATTCTTCTCCCCCACTAAAGCTTTGACTTGTCCTCAAGTCATTATTGAATGGATGAAAAACAGGAAACAAGTAGAACAAGGAATTCTTACCAGCCAAATGATTGGTTTTCTAGTAAGAATTCTGGGTTAGAGTGTGCCAGAGTCTGGTTTTCACATCTAAACCATTATTATTGTTTTTGTTTTTGTGGTTTTTATTTTTTATTATTTATATATATATATATATATATATATATATATATATATATATATATTTAAAGAAATGAAATTGAATGAACTAAGGTAGAGATATCACAGCTGAAGGTAGCAATATCTCAACCTCCCTTTGCTGAGAAAAAGTGTGAATAAAATCCTCCTTGCTGATGGGCTTATGATAGAGTTTCAACCGATGGCCATTGACAAGAAAGGTGTTGCCTTCTCCATCAATGGTAGTAAGCTTGATTGATCCATTTTCATATACTTGAACTATTTCATATGGGCCCATCCAATGTGTGGTAAATTTGACTTTATGATATCAGAATTTAGATTCAAAGAGTAAAGCCCGGTCTCCTTCTTTGAACTGTTTCTTTTTAATGTGTGCATCATGCCACTGCTTCCTTTGTTTCTGCATTAGTATTGCTATCTCTTCTGCTTGCTGCCTCATTTCATCTAACTGGTTCAATTGCCGAATTCTCTCTTTTTGTGCTTCATTCAGATCAATTCCTAAATCTGCAGCCATCTTATAAGTATGTATTTGAAATTCAATAGGAAGTAGTACCTCTTTTCCATACACCAACTGATATGGTGTAAATCCTATAGTGTTTTTCCACGTGATTCTATAAGCCCAGAGTGCATCTTTGAGCTTCTCTTCCCAATTCTTTCTATTCATTGCTACTGTCTTAGTGATAATTCCTTCCAATGTTTTATTGGTAGATTCCACCTGGCAATTGGCCTATGGATGGTAAGGTGTACTTTTCTTGTGCTTGATTTTATATTTTTCTGTGATGTCTTTGACCAGCTTTGAGGTAAACTAAGTACCTTGATCCGTCACTATCTCCCTTGGTACTCCATACCTTACAAAAATTTCTTCAAAAAGGAAGTTTACCACTGTTTGTTCAGTTGCCCGGACTAGTGCTTTGGCTTCAGCCCATTTTGTCACGTAATCAGTATATACTAGGATGTACTTTTTACCTTTTGAACTTGGATTGATGGGTCCTATAAAATCTAGAGCCCATTTTTCAAATGGCTCTAAATGTACTTGAGGCTGAAGTGGCATTTCATCTGTAGCTGTTGGTCTGCCCATTCTTTGACAGTTATCACAACTTTTCACATACTTCTTGGAATTCTTAAAAATAGATGGCCAATAGTATCCAAGGCTGAGAATCTTGAATGATGTTCTTTTCGCTGCAAAATGCCCACCACACGGTTCATCATGGAAAGATTTTAAAATATCAATTATTTCATCATTTCTTACACATCGTTTAATAATCATATCATAACCGATGTAAAATAAATCTCCATTAACCCATGAATATCTAGCACTTTGTTTGATCAACCTCTTCTTTTCCTTTGGAGTAAAATATGGAGGTGTTTTTCCTGTTGACAAATAGTTGGCTAAGTCAGCATACCAAGGATTCACTATTGAAATTGCAAATAAATTTCCATCTAGAAAAGAATCTTCAACTGGAACAACCTCACCTAAATTTTGCAGTCTAGAAAGAAAATCTGCCACCTGATTCTCCTTACCTGGTCTATCTAACACTGTAATATTAAATTCCTGTAATAATAACAGCCATCTAGTAACTCTGCCATTAGTGATTGGTTTATTCATTAGATACTTAATCACAGAGTGGTCAGTATGTACAAAAACCTCATAACCAGTTATATAATGTCGGAATTTATTTACAGCATGTATGATTGCAAGCATTTCTTTTTCAGTGACTGTGTAGTTTAATTCTGCAGGTGTTAGATTTTTACTGATGAAATAGATGGCATAATTGAAAGACTCTTCTTTTTGGCCTAATGAGGCACCTACTGCAGTATCATATGCATCTGTAAAGATGTGAAATGGTAGGGTCCAGTTAGGTCCTTTTAAGACTGGTGTGGTTGATAACTTTTCTTTGAGTGTTTCAAAAGCTTTTTGACAATTTCGCATTCCAGTCGAAAGGTGCATCTTTTGCTAGAAGCTTAAACAGAGGTGAAGTTATTTTACTAAAGAGTTCAATAAACCTTCTGTAATAGCTTGCATACCCAAGAAAACTTCTTACCTCTTTTTGAGTCTTCGAAATTGGCAAATTGACAATGATCTGGATTTTTGATGGATCAACTTTAATGCCTTGAGAAGAAATATAGTGACCTAATATTATCCATTCGTTTAACATCATAAAACACTTTTCATTGCTCAGGGACAGATTAGCTTCAATACATCTCTTCAAAACTTTTTCAAGATTTTCTAATGAATGCTCGAATGAATTACCATACACTGAAAAATCGTCCATATAAACTTCAACACATTCATGAACTAAATCAGCAAAAATAGCTAATACAGCTCTATGAAATGTAGTTGGAGCATTGCAAAGTCCAAATGGTAAAACATTATAGGCATAAGTGCCCCAGGGACAAGTAAAAGTGGTTTTGTCCTGGTCCTCTAAGGCTATCCTGATCTGGTTATAGCCACTTAAACCATCAAGAAAAGAGAATGATGATTTTCCAGCTAATGTGTCTAGCACTTGGTCGATAAATGGTAGTGGGAAATAATCTTTGAGGGTTGCTTTCTTCAATTGTTTGTAATCAACACAAATTCTCCACTTGCCATTTTTCTTGGGCACCACTACCAATGGGGATACCCACTGACTGTCAGAGATAGGATAAACAAAGTTGACTTTCAATAGTTTTTGTAATTCATCTCTAACAATATCCTGAAGAATGGGATTCATTCTTCTCTACGATTGCCTCACTGGTTTGATATTACTATCCGTGTAAATATGGTGAGTACATGTTTCAGGGTGAATTCTGTGCATATCGGTGTAATCCCAAGCAAATGCTTTCTGATATTTTCTCAATAATTGAATCAATTTTTCCTCCTGAGATGAGTCTAGGTGAGTGTTAATATTCAAAGTTTTTCCTGGACTAATCTCTATGGTCTTGCTCTGTGTGTTTGTGATAGATTGAATGGGAAAAATTTTCTGAAATGTTGTTTGCAAAGAATGAATCATACATGTTTCCTGAAAATTCTGTGCCAAAAGTTCATCTGCAGCATGGTATTGGTCATTTCTTAATTCTTTAGAAATATCAGGTTGAGAAAGGAACAATTCTACCAAATCATCATTATTATGTTCTTGAAAATCATAGATTTGATTGATGCTGAAAACAGATTGAACTTCTTCCTTATCATTGTATTTATCATCAAGCCATAAATTGTGTGCTACTGTTGGTGATTGTGCTGATGGGTAAAGAGTGAGTTGTTTCCTTTCAGTTCCTCGTGAGATAATCATATTACCTGATCTACATCCTATGAATGCATCAGCAGTTGCTAACCATGGTCTACCAAGGATGATGGGGTGTCCTCCTAAATTAGATTTTGGCTGAAGAACTAAAAATTCCACTGGATACTCCCAAGAGTCCAATGAAACAATTATGTCCTCCAAAATCCCTTCAGGAATCACTTTAGACCTATCAGCTAGTTCTAGAACAATTGTTGTGTGTTGCAAGTTTGTGAGCTGCAATGTCTTCATTGTTTCAAGAGTCATCACATTTATTGCAACCCCAAGGTCAATTAAGGTGTTTGGAATATGTATGTTGTTAATGATTGTAGTGACTCTGGGAATACCAGGATCAACATACTTTTCCATTGAAATGGTGTTTGTCATAAGGCCAGCTAAATGTCCAATAACATGAATAGTTTGTGGATCAATTCTTTTCCTAGTAGGCTTCTTGAGGCACAGTTCTTTGATTGCTTTAGTATATATTGGAATGTCTTTTATGGGTTACAATAGTGGAATTTTTATATAGACATTCTTTAGCTCATCTAAAACATCAAACTTTGGTATAAACATGGGAAGTTTTGCTTGGACCAATCGTTCTGGAAAAGGTGGTGGATGCAACGGTTGCATTTGTTTATTTTTTATGTCATCATTTTGTTTCCTTTGAGTTGGAGTTTCATTTTCATTTTCTTCGTTTTCTTCTTGTTTTTTAGCTATTGGAGGTTATTTTTGAAGTACCTTACCAGACCTCAAATTGATATTTTGTAAAGGTAATGTGGGATATGATGGTCCCTCATCTACATCATAAGCTGGTCTCTCTGCTCTGTTATTCGGATTTGGTACAGGCTGAGCAGGAATCTGAGTGGGTCTAGGAGGTTGTTGGTTAGATGGGAGTTGTAAGTGAGGTGGAGTTATTGGTGGAGGAGCAGGCAATGCTTGTTGAGTGTTTTGGGGTTGATAAACAACTTACTGTTGAGGACATTGCTGATATGTTTGAAGATATTGTGAATGTGGCTGATGATACTGTTGATATGGCTGAGAATATTGTTGGTATGGTTGAGGATATGGTTGATATTGTTGAGAGTACTTATGAAATGGTCTACATTGTTGTTGTGGGTAATTTTTGTGTTGTCATGGCATGGGCACATTCCAAGAATTCTGAGCATACATCTGATCTTGTGCAGGAAATTGCAAATTTTGGTTTGGAAATATACCTGGAGGTGGAGGTCTAGGTTGCGACGGTCTCTTGGCGCCCATGAAACACACATTCTCCATATCTGTATTAACTGCTTCCACATTACAATTCTGCAAAATCTTGACTTTAGAGAAATTAAATATATCATGATTTTCAGTACAAAAGGCGCAAACTTGAATGTTTTCTAATGGGCAGTCTTTCAAGGCATGTTTCTTCCGGCATTTTGGACAAAAGACAGCCATTATTTGATCTTCCTCTTCTTGTCTTTTCTTGGCTTTCAGAGTGTCAATTTAAGTTCCTAAGGTACTTAATAGATCTATTTTGAATTCTTCTAACAGGTTTCCTATTTCAGCCCTTGTGACACTTGTTGAAGCAGATTTTATGGCTTTAGATGATAGAGCTCTTTTTCCATATCTGGCTTTGCTCCTTGAATACTTTTCACATAAATCGGCAATTTCTTCGAAAGGTAAATTGGAAATATCACCTTTGCCCATCAAATTAAGATCATCTAAGTATTCCTCTTGAATGCCCTTCAAAAATATTGTTCGAATCAGATCAAGAGACATGGTCCTATGTTTTGATTTTTGCAAATTGTAAACAAATCGTTCCAAATACTCCTCTAAATTTCATCCTCTTGTTGATTCATCCTAAAGATATCATCTTTAGAATTTTTCGATCTGCAATAAGGTTGGTATTTCTTTAGGAATATTCTTCTCATGCCATCCCAATCAGTTATTGCATGTTCACCAAGTCCCATGAACCATCTTAATGCTGCTTTTAATGTTGTTGGGAAGAGTCTAAGCCTATGGGCATCATCTGTGTAACCATATGTTCGACATACTATGTCAAATTCAAACAAGAATGAATCTGGATCTTTTGAAGCCATGCCATAAAAGTTTGGTAGCACAGATGGAGGTATGTTTTTCATTTTTATTTCCTCATTATAATTTTCTCTTGTTTCTTGAATAGGAAATTTAAAGGTTGACTCTTCCTCCTCTCTTTAACCTTGATTTTGTGGTCCTCTTGCTAATCCATCTCCTTCCTCAGCCATTTTGATAGGTTCCTCTGTTGATTTAATTTCTTGTTCAGTGTCACTTGTTTCAAAGAGAATTTGTTCTAGTGATTTTTATCCTTCTTGAGATTTTTCAAAGTCAGTAAGTTCAAGGAGAGATTGTTGAGTTATTATGCTACGTTCTCTGTTATAGAGGATTCAGGGAGATGCTTCTTCTGTTATTCGTGTGCCAATAGAATTTGTCTCTCAATGAGTGTGAGTCTTTGCCCTGATTTCAGTTTATCCTCTAATTTTTGTATGGTGACTTTCCCAGCTGGTGTTGTGTGTTCAACTTTTCCTAAAGGGTCTGCTCCTAGTGGTGAATTAGTTTTTGGATGGGGGGATTTTATGAATCTACCTTTATCATCTCTAGATCTAGACATAAGTAAACATGACTTCTAAAATGATGAATCAAAATTAAATCTATGTTTTTGTTTGTTTTTGTTTATTTTTAATTTTTTTATTTTTTATAAATCCTCTAGTTGCGCCTCCCCGGCAACGGCGCCAAAATGTAGTGACCAATCCAGGGGTCTATATTAGACTAAATTTAATGTCAACCAAGGTAGGTAAACATAGAGGCACGTGTCTACAATCTATATACCTAAAAGGATCTCATCTACCTAGATAAGTGTCTACTGTGACAGGCTACAGCACTCTTTTACAAGAGATTGGAATATGTTTCCTTTCACACTTTAAACACTCAGATCATCTAATTTAATTAACTATTCTAAAAACACAGCGTGTTACTAGTCTGAGTTTTCAATCCTCCTACAAGGATATCATTCACAAAAACTCTTTCTCAGTAACACACTAAGCATCCTAACAATCAAATTCATGAAAACTAAAGACTCTTTTAAGCATACTAAAACTCAAATGCGTGAAAACAGAGTCCACAGAGATACTTCGAAATTCAGTGCTCAGTTAAATCTTTTAAAAGATCTTGTTCAATAATTTAGCAATTGAAGTTTCAAGCTATCACCATGAATCATACAATAACACTCGCAAGAACTTCTAATTGAATTAATTAATTCACAAGCAAAGAAATGGCATCAAACGCTATTCAGATCTGAAGTCTAAATGCTATGTAAATGAAATGAAAGTATACAAGTCCCCACGTAGGGCCCGTCCACACGTTGATGGTACACTTAGAAAACTTCAGATGATGAAACCGTTAACACATAAAACACTGGAATGATGAAACACTGCATGTGATCAAAGTCTGGAAATCAACTACATGCAAGAACATAGTTCTTGTAACAATACAATACGCAGTCTTAAGTCTGCTCAATGTCTATTATCCTTCGTTCACTAACATTCCTTAAGGTTTACAATCGAATGTACATACATTATCACGCAGATGTTTCTGCTTTTACAGTCAAAAAGGCGATTTTTGTTTTTTTTCTAATCTTAACTGATTTCTAAAACAAAATGAAATCAGTTTAGGTAACTTTGGCTTTTTGCTGCTTTTATGACCAAAAAGGTTGGGTTTGACCAGCATTGACCATGTATCCGGGAGCTCCAGATGCGATGCTGAATAGATCTTTCACCATTTATGTACATCCGTGATCATGTCCCTATCCTCTGTTTTGATTTTCCTACCATGCCATGTGTCACAACATAAACCAATTATAGGAAGTCATGACATCCCATAATTTTGTTGAAAATTTCTAATTTTTAACATAAAAATCCACAAATTAAATTTAATGTAAAATAACAATTATAATGCTTAATTGATCAATTTCAATGGACTATGAGGGGTTTATGGGAGAAAATGATAGATGAAGGATGGATTTTTTTAGAAGAAAAGGATGGCAATAAAATAGTACCAACACCCTCCCAGCCAAAGGCACCCAACATGAACCAGTGCCAACAATTGACACACACAGATAGTATTAATTATGTTGCGGCTAAAGTGTGGGACCCGCAACATATTGAGCAATCTTGCATGCTCAATTCCAGTCACCCACTTCATTGGCTCAAGCCTCATGACACCTGCCTCCTCGTAATAGACCGATTTCAAGTATTTGTTGGGTTCTAATTATGTAAACTTCACATGATCACCTAGATCCTATTCCTCCATATTAAGAAATAGTACCCGGGCCAACAAGTTGCCCTCAACAGGTACTTCCTCTGGCAACAATGGCGTGAATACCTTATATTTCAATGAGTTAGGGTCCTTAGTGACCTTGACAGTGAATTTTCTAGGGGTACATAAGGTGGTAGTTGAGTAATTGGCATTGCTTCCTTTGCATCGATATCTTCAACCCCCATAGTCAATTCTTCTTTGTCCAAGTCTAGGGGTTCCGTTGTTTGCTTACTTTTATCCATATGTCCCTTCTGTCTAACCTCCGTTGGGATTTTGTGCAACGATTTCCAAACCAACGCTTGTTGTGGCTTCTTTTTCTTTTTCTCTCCTACCGCAAAGGCAATAGGTTTTGGCCTCGGCAACCTAGGCATTGTGGTAGGAACTAGTGGTATTGTAGTCATCTTGTCAATTCTCTCCCAGAATAATTTCTTCTGCCACGCTGACAAATCTGTTGGCATTATGATATAGGTAATACAGGTGTTGTACTTGATGGCAACTCTCTCAGATGACAAATCACAGTTCAGGCCACATAGAATGAAGAAAGAAAGGTATACGTAGGTTCATCTTGACCAACCCGCGTACACACGCAGGTTCATTAAACAAAAGGAGCATATGCGTACACATGCACTTTCACGGAAGGAAAGGCACGTACATATTGGAAAACTAAATTTTGGTCCATGGTACTTGATCCATGGTATTTCAGTATTGATCCATGGTATTTGATCCTAAGTGTTGACCCCAAGGTATTCGATCCACGGTATTGTTTCTAAGTGGTTTTGGTCCATGGTATTGAGTAAGGCCTAGGACTATAGAAGGAGGAGAAGATCATTAGGCAAAGACACTCATGAATTGAATATCTAATGAAGAGCAAGATCTAGAATACTGGTTATTGGGTTATGGTGCATAGTTGGATCTGAATCAAGGAGGAACCTGAGTGCTTGATGAAGGATAAGTTCTATTGAGGGTTCAAAATCTTAAGGTTTGATGAGAAGTATCTTTGTGTGTTTTTGATTTCTTATCTGAAATAACTAGTGCATGTTGTTATCTATAAATATGATGATTTGGGTATAATTGATGTCTGAAGTTGTTGTAAAGTTTTAAATCATCATTTACAGAACTGTACACATATTCACTTTAGCAAAGGCACGTATACACGCTGGGTCTACATATCAAAAGTGCATATACGCAAGTTTTCCTTGAGTAAAGTGCATATACGCAGTTTTTCCTTGAGTAAACTGTGTATGTATGCAGGTTTGACACGTTGCAGTAGCGTATACCTAATCAAATATGCTTTAGCTACTTCTATTTGTTGTTGTAGTGTTCTGGGTTATAGCATGGATTCTGGTTTCTATTTTTGCATTCTGGTTACAGCATTCTAAGAAGTGATTGTTTGATTCAGTTGGTGCAGAGGAGTTTAATTGATGCAGATATATTTGATGGTTGATTGACGTTATTGATGGATCCAGTCTGAAAATGTTGAAAAGTGTGCAACAAGAAATGCTTGTTGATAATGCAACAAGATGATGGAGCTTAGTGAAAAGAGTCGCCTTCACTAAGTGGGCCCGTAGGCAAATTATGGCGCAAGTTCTATTTTTGATCACAGTGTGGATGATCACAGTGTGGGTGACCACAGTGTGAGTGATCACAGTGTGAGTGATCAAAGTCTATTTTTAGACTGGTTGTCAAAAATAGAAAAGTAAAATATTATTGTCTCATAATAATATTTGGACTATAAACTTGATCTTATTCTCTTGGAGCACTTCAGGATGATCTACGGATGTGGTACATGCAGATCCCAGAAGGAAATACGTGGTTACCTATGGGATGAATAATATTTGCATGCAGGACTTCAGTTAGAACTCAAGTGAGTTGAGTTTAGTGGACTGGAGGTGCAGTTGATGGAGTTGTGTTCAGTTTAGCTTTGTTAAACTGGTTGTATTTAGTCTAACTAATCAATATACTAGAGATGAGTTGGGTGAATTAGTTATTAATTAATTCACAAGTTATTAACTCATAATGCAACTATAGAATACATCAGTTAACTCAGTTGCATGTCAGTGCATGTTCAGTTCAGCAGGGATAGGTGTTAGAGGATCAGATTGCTATCAGTTGTGACTATAGCTGTGCATGATGATTTGCACAATCAGAGGGATTGAGTATGCCAATGAATTGGCCAATACCAAGAATTGTAGCCTATGCTCACGTCCAACACAGTGTGAGTGATTATTTGCAAGTCAAATACGAGTTTGGTAAACCATTCTCATCAATTCTTGAGCAGGTATTGAGCTGGAGAGGCAGGCAAGCAGTGGAATAGATTTGGAGATCAGATCTGAGTTGTATTGTGTGTAACAGGTGGAGATGGTACTGGATTGCTTGTGATAAGCATTGTACTTTGTAATGGTACATGATTCAATCAATATAATATACAGATAGTGTGGGGTTTTTAGCGAGATTCTTTCCCCAGGATACATACTATGTTAATGAGTTTGATTGATGCTTCTATGTGTGCCTGTGAATGTTTCTGCTTCTGTAAATTGATGATCAACGTAGAGGAGATTATGTATTATATATGTTCCGCTTATATTTGTATGATCAGGATAATCTCTGTGAATATGTGTTAAATTATTCAAAATTTCTACATGGTATCAGAGCTGCTTGATTTGTAGAAGAGATTTCTACAGGATATCAAAGCGAGTATTGATCATCAGATCTATTATTCAGGAAGTGTTTACATTTTATTTCTTCAGGAAGAGTATGTGATCGGGCCAGGTAGCCTCTGGATTCATCCTTCTTTTGGAAGGTGAGATATCCGGTGAATGCCCAGACAATCAATCTCTGTACAAGAAATAATTTGTTCTCACGAATTCTAGATTCGAAGCGGTTGAGTTTTGTGCTGGTGGAATTCGAATTTAATTCCAAAGCAAGAGATAAAACTCAGAGACATTAAGTGTGAGAATGGAGACAGTATGCCCCAGTATCTCACGAAGTTCACCCAATGCCGGGATGAGCTGGGAAGTGTGGGAGTGATTTTGGATGAGGATGGTGAGTCTAGCACTCCTTGACCTTCCTAAGAGTTGGCATAGCTACCAGGACTCAGTGAATGGAAGGGAGAAACTGCCAGGATGGGAGAGACTTTGGTCGGATCTTGTGCAGGAGGAGATTAGATGGAGCACCAGAGACAGTTCTTCATCTATGCATGATGAGGAGAACTGTGCCTTAGCGAGTAAGGTGAAGAAGGGGAAGGAGAAGGGTTCTCTTTCTGAATCCAATTCTTCCAATGATGGGAAGAAGGTTGACAAGTCGAAGGTGAGATGCTTTCGTTGTCATGAGGAGGGTTCACGAGTCAAGAACCTGTATGCTCTTGAGGTTCAAGATGCATGTGAAGCCTTGAGCAGCGAGGCAATTGATGGAGACTTGGTGGTTGAGAGGGAGGGTATATTACCTCTCAACATGCAGAGCCAGAAGAAGTCTCAGACGATTGTGGAGGAGCCACGATTGGTGCAGCAGCTTCAGGAGGTTGTGGAGGAGCCACAACAGGGGAAGCTGAGAAGAGATTAAGTAGATACATCTACTCATCCAGAGACCTCCAGTAGGGGGAAACTTCGAGCCAAGTGGACTGAGGGATCGCATGCAGCCATACCTCCAAGTAGGAGGTGGGGTGATGTGGATTTATCGTCCCAAGGAGGAGGGGCAGGATCCTTGAGGTACCCAACCTCTTGGATGAGACCTTGCTACGGGAGCCCCAGATGTGTAGTAGCAGGAACTGATTGATTGGGTAGAGACAGTTGCGGATGGAGCGACAGTGCAGGGAATCCGAGGACAGCGCATAGCTAGCAAGCTGCAGCAATGCGAGAGGCACAAGTGTTTTGCACAGTGCTAGGTGGAACAGAGAGGTGTGCAATGGTGTGAGATGCATGGAGATGTTGCAGTAGCGCAGATGTCAGAGAGGGAGCACTTGCCAGCAGCAGGTAGAGCTTCAGCATCAGAGGATGTTTCTAGCCCAACAGGGAGGTCAGTTGGGAGGTGCAGTGCGGATGCAATGCTGGGAGATAGAACTAGCAGCAGCACGGATGCAGTCAGAGATCAAAGTGACAGAGGCTAGAGAAGTCAGATACTGAAGAGCACAGAGATGCAGAGTTTCAGTCGACAGAGGCAATAGCAGTCAGAGACTTTGATGACAGAGCAAGTGGACCGGCCAGATGTGTTGCATGGAGAACATTCCAGAGTTACAGGATCGGGTTTGAGAGGAAGCCTTTCTTGTTGAGAGGGAGTGTTAAAAAGTGTGCAACAATAAATGCTTGTTGATAATGCAACAAGATGATGGAGCTTAGTGAAAAGAGTCGCCTTCACTAAGTGGGCCCGTAGGCAAATTATGGCGTAAGTTCTATTTTTGATCACAGTGTTGGTGATCACAGTGTGGGTGACCACAGTGTGAGTGATCACAGTGTGAGTGATCAAAGTCTATTTTTAGACTGGCTGTCAAAAATAGAAAAGTAAAATATTATTGTCTCATAATAATATTTGGACTATAAACTTGATCTTATTCTCTTGGAGCACTTCAGGATGAGCTACGGATGTGGTACATGCAGATCCCAGAAGGAAATATGTGGTTACCTATGGGATGAATAATATTTGCATGCAGGACTTTAGTTAGAACTCAAGTGAGTTGAGTTTAGTGGACTGGAGGTGCAGTTGATGGAGTTGTGTTCATTTTAGCTTTGTTAAACTGGTTGTATTTAGTCTAACTGATCAATAGACTAGAGATGAGTTGGGTGAATTAGTTATTAATTAATTCACAAGTTATTAACTCATAATGCAACTATAGAATACATCAGTTAACTCAGTTGCATGTCAGTGCATGTTCAGTTCAGCAGGGATAGGTGTTAGAGGATCAGATTGCTATCAGTTGTGACTATAGTTGTGCATGATGATTTGCACAATCAGAGGGATTGAGTATGCCAATGAATTGGCCAATACCAAGAATTGTAGCCTGTGCTCACGTCCAACACAGTGTGAGTGATTATTTGCAGGTCAAATACGAGTTTGGTAAACCATTCTCATCAAATCTTGAGCAGGTATTGAGCTGGAGAGGCAGGCAAGCAGTGGAATAGATTTGGAGATCAGATCTAAGCTGTATTGTGTGTAACAGGTGGAGCTGGTACTGGATTGCTTGTGATAAGCATTGTACTTTGTAATGTTACATGATTCAATCAATATAATATACAAATTGTGTGGGGTTTTTAGCGAGATGCTTTCCCGGGATACATACTGTGTTAATGAGTTTGATTGATGCTTCTATGTGTGCCTGTGAATGTTTATGCTTCTGTAAATTGATGATCAATGTATAGGAGATTATGTATTATACATGTTCCGCTTATAATTGTATGATCAGGATAATCTCTGTGAATATGTGTTAAATTATTCAAAATTTCTACAGAAAATTAATGAAACGTGGTCCTTGGAAGAAAAGAGAAGTTTGTAGCCTTTTGTAGGCCTGCACCTACGTACTAGTAAACACAACAGCTAGTACAAGAGATAGGGGGGTTGTAGATCCCTTCTAGGAGAAGCTGGAGAATGAGAGAAGGTTGCAGCCTTTGTAGGTAGAAGCCTGCATACTGGTATAAGTCTGCACCAGTACAAAATTGTAAAAAGAACTTTCTAATTTAAAAGAAGATAGAGACAATTGTAGCAGGTGGTTTTCACCCACATTGGGTTTCCACCTTATATATTGTGTTCATGTGTGTGACTGTATGTTCTGTTTTTCTGCTCCTGTTCATTGTTTATATGGTTAATGAAATTTTGATGCAAGATCAAAATATAATGGATTAACTGAATCATAAGTTTACTGGATATACGCTGGTTGCATTAAACACAGTTGCGTATACACGCGGGTTTCCTTAACTGAAGTAGCGTATATGAATCAGAGTATGAAATGAAAATGTTTTATTGATCTGATAATACTGATTCACCCCCCCCAGTATTATTTCCAACAATTGGTATCAGAGCAGGTCCTTCAGAAGAAGCTTGATCGCTTGAAGGAAGATCTATCATCATGAGTCACTACGAAAGAGAGGGATCCATTAGACCACCAATCTTTGATGGGAGAAACTTCGTCTATTGGAAGGTAAGAACCACAACCTATCTTCAATCTCTTGGAACAAATGTTTGGGAAATCGTGGAAGGAGGATACACATTTCCATCAGCAATTCCTACAGATACGGCAGGTAAAAAGCAGTATGAAACAAATGCCAAGGTTGTCAATACATTATTGGGGAGTTTGTCACAATCAAAACTTGTCAAGGTTATGCAGCTCAAAACCGCCAAAGAAATATGGGACAAGATCGTTCTAAGCTATGAAGGAGACGATCAGGTAAAACGTGCAAAATTACAATCTCTCAAAATTCAATATGAAACTCTCAAAATGCACAATGATGAAAGTATAGCTAATTACTTCTAACGTATAGAAGAGATTGTTAATGGCATGAAAAACTTGGGTGAAGAGATAAAAGAATTTACTATAGTTGAAAAGGTTTTAAGATCCTTGTCTTCTAAGTTTGAATCAAAAGTTTCTGCCATAAAGGAAAAGTAGAATCTTCAGAGTATTACTATGACACCACTGCATGGAATCCTAACTGCTTTCAAAATGAGAAAATGGGGTCCATTCAAAGCTTCAGGAAGAGAAGAACTCAATGAATCAAGACATATTTCAGAAGGAGAGGAAGAAGCAAACTTTTTCAAGAACCTTCAACGGGGTTCTGGAAGATTTAGAGGTAAGCTACCTTTCAAATGCTTTGCCTGTGGAAGAGTTGGTCATTATGTGGCCAAATGTCCTCATAAAGATAAGATTGATAAAGGTAAGGAATCAGCAAAATGGAATAGAAAATAGAATGTAAGTAAGAAGAGCTATTATATACATGAAGATAGCGATGGTTTATCAAATAGTGATGAAGATGAACATGGTAATGACTATAGACTTCTGATGGCTTTTGATGATGATGATTTCTTGGATGCTTTAGATGAAGATGGTCTTTATGAAGAAATTTCTAAACTTAAAATTTGTTTAGAAGAAAAGAATATGATTATAGATACTCTGACATTCCAACTTACTGAAAGGGAAAAACACAATGAAAAATTAGAATGTGAAATTGTGGGTCTAAGAAAAGATATTAAAAAACAAAAGCTCTCAATCTCAGATTTGCTAAAGGATCATAAACTTTAGATGAAATTATCGAAGTACAGCGTTCTCCTCTGATAAATACAAGTCTTGGATATACTGAAGAAGCATCTCAATCACAGAAGCCATCAACCTCCAAAAGCTATCTTGATGTAGCAAGGAGAAGTGAACAGTTTGACAATTGTCAGCAAAGGCATAAAGCAGATCACCAGGTAAATCAGGTTCAATCTACTTTAAGGATGAACAGAAGCTACAACCAACCTCAGGTAAATCATACTCAATTTACTTCAAGGATGAATGTCAATGGAAACTATAATCACCAGGTTAGTAGGTTCGATAATCGCAGGAATTTCTTTAATGGCCAATGTTTTTCATGTCATAAATTTGGACACAAAGCTACTCAATGTGTTGCTTACAAGACCATCATGACTAGAGAAGCACAAATCAAAGGAATGTGACTGGGATCATGAAAAGGACCTACAATAAATTTTATGCCCTTGAAAATGAAATAGAATGCTCTATCTGTACAACTTCGGTCATGAAGATTTTGAATGTAGGAGTAAATTTCGGCAAACATATCAGAAGGAGCAAACTTCATTAGGTTCCAAAATATGGAGAAAGAAAGAACCACAAACAGAAAGATGTGGTATAGCCTTGTATGTAGAAGGACAAGAAAATCAGTGGTACATCGACAGTGGATGCTCGAAACACATGACAGGTGACAAAGAAAAGCTTCAGCCATATAATGCCTTAGAAAAGGAAAAGAAGGTCTCTTTTGGAAATGACACTCCTGCTATCATAAAAGGTAAAGGCTATGTTCTCTTAAAAGAAAAGGTTAAAGTTGGAAATGTTATGTATGTTGATGGTCTTAAGCATAACCTATTAAGTGTCAGTCAAATGTATGATCAAGGAAATGAAGTAGTATTTTGATCAAATGGATGTGTTGTTCGTGAGCTTGATACAGGAGAAACAGTTTCAAAGGTGTAAGAACTCCAAACAACTTACACATACTCAAGGGAGGAAAACAACAGTGCTATCTAAGCAAAAATGATGAACACTGACTATGGCACAGAAGACTGGGGCATCTAAGCTTCCCTCAAATAAGAAAAGCATGCAGATACCAGGCGGTTCGTGATCTTCCGGACATCCATATTCCAAAAAATACAATATGAAAATCATGTCAATTTGGTAAGCAAACCAGAGCACATTTTCCTGAAAAGGAAGGGTTATAAAGTAAGCCTCTTGAACTTGTTCATACTAATTTATGTGGACCATCAAGGAAAAAGTCACCTCGTGGAGAAGAATATTTTATATTGTTCATTGACGATTTTTCAAGAATGTGTTGGATAGGACTTCTAAAGCATAAAGATGAAGCATTTGAAAAGTTCAAAGCTTTCAAAGCTTTAGTTGAAAATGAATCAGATCACAAAATCAAATGTCTCAAATCTGATCGAGGAGGAGAATTTACCTCGGATGAATTTTTCGATTTTTGTGAAGAACATGGAATAAAAAGGGAATTCTCCACGCAAGGACACCTCAGCAAAATGGAGTGGTAGAAAGAATGAACAGAACTGTTCAACAAATGGCTTGGGCTATGGTAGATGAGTCTGGAACTTCTGCAACCTTCTGGGTTGAAGCTGCATTCGCTGCCATCACTATTCTTAACAAAACAAACATTCAGGTAAATAGCACTCAAACTCCACATGAACTTTGGTATGGTAAGACTTCTACTGTAAAATACTTCAAAATTTTTGGAAGCAAATGTTACATCAAAAGGACTTATGAAAACCTTGGCAATTTTGAACCTAGAGCAGATGAAGGCATTCTCCTTGGTTACTCTTCCCGAAGTAAAGGATATAAGTGTTATAATAAAAGACTTGGGAAAATTGTTGAAAGTATTGATGTTGTGATTGATGAAGCAGGAAAAACCCCAAAGTAGGTAAAATTGAAGATTGTGAAGAAGATGAGGATTATCCTTCCACATCAAATCAGACTAATTCTGAAGAATAAGAAATAAATGAAGCACCAGAAGAACAAATAACGGTAGAAGAAAAGACTCCATCTAGGTATGTCTAGAAAAATCATCCAAAGACTCAAATTTTGGGACAGAAAGAGGCAGGTGTGCAGACAAGAAGAACTATTACAGAATCCTCAAGCTATCTTGCATTTCTTTCCTCCATTGAACCTCAAAATGTAAATGAATCATGCAAAGATGAATGGTGGGTCAAGGCCATGAATGAAGAGCTTGAGCAGATTGAAAAATATAATACTTGGGAATTAGTTCCTAGACCTCATGATAAGAATATCATAGGAACCAAATGGATATATTCAAAAACAAACTGAATGAAAATGGAGAAGTTATTAGAAACAAGGCCAGACTTGTTTCTAAAGGGTATGCTCAAAAAGAACGTATATATTTTGAAGAAACTTTTGCACCTGTTGCAAGACTTGAAGCCATAAGAATGTTTCTTGCTCTTTCTAGTTTTCAGAAATTCAAAGTATACCAAATGGATGTAAAATCTTCTTTTCTTAATGGGGACTTAGAAGAAGAAGTATATATTGAGCAACCAGACGAATTCATCCTTGGAAATGATCCAAAACTTGTATGTAGACTCAGAAAGGCTCTCTATGGTCTAAAACAAGTTCCAAGGGCATGGTATTACCGTCTTGACAAATATATCCATCAACAAGGTTTCTCAAAAGGATCAGCTGATAGCAATCTATATATAAATATTGACAATAATAAATTGCTAATACTTGTTGTGTATGTTGATGATATCATTTTTGGTAGCAATGAAGAAGCCATGAGTCAAAATTTTGCTTTGGTAACGCAGAAAGAATTTGAAATGTCCCTGCTTGGTGAGCTCACATATTTTCTTGGTCTACAAGTTCAACAAAAGAAAGATGGTATTTTTCTGTCACAAACCAAGTATCTCAAGCAGATCTTGAAAAAATATGGCATGGAAGATTCTAAACCAGTATGTACCCCCATGGTAACAAGATGCATTCTCATCTCAAATGACGAATCAGCAGCAGTTGATCAACCAACCTACAGATCCATGATTGGTAATTTGCTTTATCTAACAGGTACCCGACTGGACATCATGCATGCAGTAGGAATAGCTGGAAGATTCCAAGCAATTCCAAAGGAATCACATTTTTAGGCAGTCAAAAGGATCTTCAAATATCTTCAAGGAACTTAGAATTTTGGTTTATGGTATCCTAGGGATACAGATCTTACACTTCATGCATATACATTTGCAGATTCGGCAGGAAGCGTGGATGACAGAAAAAGCACTAGTGCTAGTGCATTTTATATGGGTTCCATATTAGTGTCTTGATTCAGCAAGAAACAAAGTTCCATTGCTTTATCTACAGCTGAAGCAGAATATGTGGCTACTGCATCTTGCTACACGCAACTCCTTTGGATGATGCAAACATTGCAAGACATTCAGATCACATGTACTCCACCCATCTCCATTCTATGTGATAATACAAGTGCAATTAGTATTTCAAAGAATCCAGTCATGCATTCCAAGACCAAGCACATACCCATCAAATATCATTTTCTACGTGAACAAGTGCTTGAACAAAAGGCCAAATTGGAGTATGTTCTCTCCAAAGAATAGGTTGTTGATATATTCACCAAACCACTGCCCAGAGAGACATTTGAATATCTCAGACAAAAGCTGGGAGTAGTTGATGCATCATCTTGCTGTTAAAACTTATCTATTTCAGAGAAAAGTGGGTGTACACAAGTTTCATGAAGCGTATCCGCGTACATACGCCAGTTTCTGTGGATACAGTCACGTATACGTTGGTTTGAAGAAAAACAATGGGCCAGACTCGGGATGAAAAGAGTCTGATATGGGTCTGGCAGTGATCATCTGGCACAGGTTCAGGGGGAGCATATACTTATAGTAATGCATTGTTGGCATTATCTTATAAGGTCTTGGTACATATTCACAGTGGTTTTTTATTTAGGTGGAACAGGTTCAGGGGGAGATCATGATTGCTAGTCTAGATGCTGATTGTTAGATGATGTTGATGATAGTTGCTAATGACTATCATGGTCTTATTTCAGATGTTTGATCTCTGTTCTATATGTCATGTATATCTTTCAATAAGGTCATATTTTGTCACCCCTCTATGCATGGGATGGATGATGTAATGTTCTTGTTTTTGTCATATATAAACACTTGGTATATCCCCACTTGGTTGGTTGGATGAGTCAAAATTGGTATATCCCCACTCGGTTGGGAGATGGATGTATGTATGAGTCTTTGGTAATAGGAAGGTCCTTGGTAATGTATGTATATAGTCATGTTATCTTTTTTCAAACCTTTCTTATGCTCTGGGGGAGCATGGATCAATCAGCATTTTAGCATATCAGAGACTTCAGTTGGTACTCAGAGGGAGCATGACCCTTTTCCCTTGATGACAAAGGGGGAGAGTGATTGGTGTTGTTTCCATCAAGTCCAAAGGGGGATATTGTTGGCATTATGATACAGGTAATACAGGTGTTGTACTTGATGGCAACTCTCTCAGATGATAAATCACAGTTTAGGCCACATAGAATGAAGAAAGAAAGGTATATGCAGGTTCATCTTGACCAACCCGCATATACACGCAGGTTCATTAAACAAAAGGAGCGTATGCGTACACATGCACTTTCACGGAAGGAAAGGCACGTACATGTTGGAAAACTAAATTTTGGTCTGTGGTATTTGATCCATGGTATTTCGGTATTGATCCATGGTATTTGATCCGAAGTGTTGACCCCAGGTATTCGGTCCACGGTATTGGTTCTAAGTGGTTTTGGTCCATGGTATTGAGTAAGGCCTAGGAATATAAAAGGAGGAGAAGATAATTAGGCAAAGACACTCATGAATTGAATATCTAATGAAGAGAAAGATCTAGAATACTGGTTATTGGGTTATGGTGCATAGTTGGATCTGAATCAAGAAGGAACCTGAGCGCTTGATGAAGGATAAGTTCTATTGAGGGGTCAAAATCCTAAGGCTTGAAGAGAAGTATCTTTGTGTGGTTTTGATTTCTCCTCTGAAATAACTGGCACATGTTGTAATCTGTAAATCTGATGATCTGGGTATAATTGATGTCTGAAGTTGTTGTAAAGTTTTAAATCATCATTTACAGATCTGTACATAGGTTCACTTTAGCAAAGGTGCGTAGACACGTTGGGTCTACATATCAAAAGTGTGTATACGCAAGTTTGCCTTGAGTAAATTGCGTATGTACGTAGGTTTGACACGTTGCAGTAGCGTATACCTAATAAAATATGCTTTAGCTACTTCTGTTTGCTATTGCAGTGTTCTGGGTTATAGCATGGATTCTGGTTTCTGTTTCTGTATTCTAGTTACAGAATTCTAAGAAGTGATTGTTTGATTCAGTTGGTGCAAAGGAGATTGATTGATGCAGATATATTTGATGGTTGATTGATGTTATTGATGGATCCAGTCTAAAAATTAATGAAATGTGGTCCCTGGAAGAAAAGAGAAGGTTGCAGCCTTCTGTAGGCCTGCACCTATGAACTAGTAAACACAACAGCCAGTACAAGAGCTAGGGGAGTTGTAGCTCCCTTCCAGAAGAAGCTGGAGAACGAGAGAAGGTTGTAGCCTTCTGCAGGTAGAAGCTTGTGTACTGGTATAAGTTTGCACCAGTACAAAATTGTAAAAAGAAGTTTGGAATTTAAAAGAAGATAGAGACGATTGCAGCAGGTGGTTTTCACCCACATTGGGTTTCCACCTTGTATCTTGTGTTCATGTGTGTGACTGCCTGTTCTGTTTTGCTGCTCCTGTTCACTGTTTATATGGTTAATAAAATTCTAATGCAAGATCAAAATATAATGGATTAACTAAATCATAAGTTTACTGGATATACGTTGGTTGCATTAAACATAGTTGCGTATACACGCGGGTTTCCTTAATTGAAGTAGCGTATATGGATCATGTTGGCATTATGATGCATGTGTTGTACTTGATGGCAACCCCCCTCATAGAAGACCATCTCACTTATATACATTCAGAAGAGATATCAGATGTAACATAATACATAGATGCAGGACAGCTCAAAGGAATCAAATGGCAAGTTCTTAGTAAGCTTTGCCATCAAGTCCAAAGGGGGAGATTGTTGGCATTATGGCTAAAGTGTTGTCCTTGATGGCAACCCATTCAGGTGGTAGTTCACTATTCTTCAAGTCAGCAGCAGAAGTTGATGATCAGCTCTCATTTTATTGAAAAATTATGAAGGACGCAGGAAGCCAGTTCAGAAGGTGCGTACCCGCAGGTACACCATGCAGAAACTGCGTCCAGGGACGCAGGCCAGCCGTTCAGGGGGTGCGTCCACCCAGTGCACACATTTCAAGGCAGAGAAAAGCACGTGGGGGTTTCTTGTGTGGTATCTAGCCGACGGTTTTGTGGTTCTATGGTGTCGGCTCGTGGTATTGTTCCTTGATTTGAGGAGGAGATTGCCTATATAAAGCAAAGGAGATCATTTGGTTTGTGTATGTCTTTTGTTGAATATCTTATGAGGTGAGATCTGGTCTAGATCTAATGAAGGCGAATCTATTAATGGACCGAGATCTCTTGGCGCATGTTCAGATCTGTGGATCTGATTGTCTGGGTTACTTCTAAAGTCTTGAAATCATCCATGCCCGGAGGGACGCAGGTGCAGTAAGGGTTCAGGTGCGTCCGGGACGCAGGAGCAAAGAGTTTCAGGTGCGCCGGACGCAGGCGCAGAAGGGTTCAGGTGCGCCGGGACGCAGGAAGTTCAGTAGACTCAGTGCGAGGGACGCAGGCTAGCAGTTTAGCAAGGTGCGTCCAGGGACTCAGGCCAGCAGTTGAGCAGGGTGAGTCCGGGACTCAAGCTAGCAGTTGAGCAGGGTGAGTCCGGACTCAGGCTAGCAGTTGAGCAGGGTGCTTCCTTCTCTTAAAATCTTTGTTTATCATTGTTGTATTCTGGGTTTGGTCCTATTATTGTTGATCTGGTTATTTCAGTTGATTGGGTGTTTCAGAAGGTTGTTTGAGCTTCAATGTTGTTGTTGGGTCCAGTATGAAAATTGGATGAAATGTGGCCTTTCAGTTTATGGGTTGTGCTTCAGTGTATCCAGTATGAAAATTGATGAAACGTGGTACTTGGAGGAAAGAAGATTGTAGGCCGGCGCCTACGTACTAGTATCTAAGCTAGTACAAGAGCTAAAGAAAATCTTTGGAGCATTATAGCAGGTTGTAGCCTGCGTACTAGTAAATGGATCGGCTAGTACAAGAGCAAAGGGGGTTGTAGCTCCCGTACTGGTATAAGGTTGCACCAGTACAAATATTGTAAAAGAATTTTTCTTATTAAGAAGAAGATTGAGATGACTTGCAGCAGGTGGTTTTCTCCCGCATTGGGTTTCCACCTTATATCATTGTGTTCATGTGTGTGCCTTATGTGTGATGATCTACTTTATGTTACTGCATCTATTAACTGATAATATGGTTGATAATGCTCTAATGCACTCATTGAAGATCGTTTAACTTAATCATAAGAAGTTGTGGTAGTAGGATATATGAATCTGATTATGGAAATGAAAAAGTCTTATTAATGTGATAATACTGATTCACCCCCCCCTCTCAGTATTATTTCCAACAGATCAGAGTATGAAATGAAAATGTTTTATTGATTTGATAATACTGATTCACCCCCCCCCCCCCTTCTCTCAGTATTATTTCCAACAAAGTCTGCCTAAAACCCAAGCCCCTTCTACAAAAACTCCTTATGTACCTCTTGCTAATCTTGTCTAGACATGCAACAATAGTCTTGGCTCAAACTGAGGTGAAAAATCTTAAGGAAATCTCTCTGGAAGCAAAGTGTTCGAATGTGGAGTGGGATGTTGTATTTATAGCCCTTTTTGAATTCAAATCTAGCGGTTCCCTCCAAATCTCCCTCATAAATGGTATTTTGGTAGCATATTTCCAAATATATGCTCCTTAAATGCTTTTCCCCCATTCCCTTTAATGGAAAAATAACCTTCTAATCATCTATAATGCTTTCAACGATCACTTTCGAGCCAAGTTCTATGAGACCCACCATTCTAGCACTACTCCTTCATCGCAGTTCCCATCTGCGCCTTTCTCCTAACCATCGTGCAGCCCAATCTCTTTGTTAAAATTTTCTCCTAATAGCATAGTTTATAGTCCCACACTTACCTGCGACTACCTGAAGTACTAAGATTTTCCTGCATCCATATAACCATTTCATAGGAGTAGGATCACCCTTGTACATCTTCAACCGACTCCCATTGATTCTTCCTGGAAATAGCTCCCCATTCAACTTCACGAGTTGAACTACACCTCCATTCGTAATCTCCTTGATGATTTATGGTCCCAGCCAATGCATCTGAAACTTTCCTGGAAAATTAGTATACTTGCTATGATACATCAACACTAAATATCCATTTTTAAAGGTGTGTTTCTTGATGTGTCAATCATGCCACGCCTTTTCTCGAGCCTTCTGCACTTGCCAAGGAGTGAACTTCTTCTAGCTCAAGTATCTGCTTGAGGCATTCTTCCATTATATCCCGATCTGCCATCTCTTTGACTGTAGCAATCCTCAAACTAGGCACTATGTACTCCATCGACATCACTTCTTCTTGTCCATAAACTAGTCAAAATGGTGTCTATCTAGTCAACTCCTTATAGGTAGTTCTATATGCCCAACGAACAAATGGTATACACACATCCCAATTGTTCCTATTCACATTACAGATCTTCGTCAAAGCATTCTCTAAGCTTTTATTGAAAGCTTCAATGGTTCTATTTTCTTGAGGATGGTATAGCATGCTTTTCGGATGATACATCTGGAATTCTTCAAGCAAAGCAACAATCATTTCATTTAGGAAATGCAAACCTCTGTCACTCATCAAAATCTTAGGATAGCCAAACCTAGACAGAATGTAGTCAAATATAAACTTCGCAGCTATAGTTGCACTGCAATCCTTCACGGGCTATGCCTCAACCCACCTGGTCAAGTATTTTGTCGTCGTGATGATGTAGCATGCTCCTATCTTCCTTCCTGGTGGTTGAATAGGTCCCACAAAATCTATTGCCCATTTGTCAAATTCTTGTAACGAGACTTACAGGTTAAGAGGTAATTCATCCCTTCACGATCACTTCGTGGTCCTCTGACAAACATCGCATGCCCTACAATACTCCTTGGGATCCTTGTGCATAGTTGGCCACCACAACCCAGCTCGTAGGATCTTCTACGGAGTCGTCCTTCCATGATAATGTCCTCCATCAACTCCATCATGTGCTTCAATGAGGATACTTTGTCTTTCATACTCTAGTATATACTTGCACAGAACTTCATCCGACCCCATTTTATACAAGTGCCCTGCAATTACGGAGAAATCCATAGCCCTGACCACCAATTCCTTCTTCTGTTGCGTCGTATATCCTTCAAGAGTTATACCTGTAGACAGGAATTGGATTATATCCACAAAATGTTCGTCTACAACGCGCACAAAAAAGAGTTGCGCATCAAGCAATCCTTCATCAATACATGTAGGTTCTTCTCCATTTTCAATTCGCGAAAGGTGATCAGGGCCAGGATTTAATTTTCCTGGTTTCACAATTACTTTGAAGTCATACTCCTAAAATAGCAGTAACCACCTACAAATCCCCCCCCCCAACACAGGCTTGTTGACCAGGTACTTCAAAGCTTAATGGTCTATATACATTTTGAAGTGCGCACCCAACAGATAATGTCTGAACTTCTGGAGCGCATATACCATCACCAATCCTTCGCGCTCTGTGGTTGAATAATTCTTCTCTGCCTTAAGCAGTTTTCTACTCGAAAATGCAATCAGATGGTCGATATCCCCTATGCTTGGTTGGGTTAAAACTGCTCCTAATGATATGCAAGACACATCCACATGTACATGGAATTCTTTCTTCCAATCGGGGAACACTAGAATAGGTGTTGTAACCATCTTTTCCTTCAAAACATCTAAGTTTTTTTGGCAATCATCATCCCAGCAAAATGTCTCATCCCTCTTCAATAATTTTTCCATGGGTGCAGTGATCTGTGCATATGCCTTGATGAACTTTGTTAGGGTCCAACCCGAACCCCCTTATTTGTGTAATAGGGTTGAGTCATAGTTATAGTTAGTTAAAGAGTCAATAAAGCCCATATTAATAATTGTAAGTGGTTGACCTGCATTTAAAGAAGGGACCACAGTTAGTTGCAAATGGGCCCTGGTATTAAATAGATGGTATTAATAAGAACCATGGTACTGACCCATGGTATTGCATGTATGAATCTTATATAAAGGATAGAGACTCCCCTTGAGGAGCGTCGTGTCTTATTTTGTAATTGAGCCTAGCTCTATTGGAGGTTTCCCCCTCGAAGAGGCAAGTGAACATTGCTTTCCTTTCTGAATAATAAAATACATGTTGTTATTTCTCATTGTTCTGTGTTGTGGGTATATTTCTTCGCATATTTGGTATTCTGGTATCTTCTCGCGGGTCAAGAGCATAACAAGTGGTATGAGAGCACTTTCCAGGGCCGGTGGGATCTCCATTTTTTAGCAGAACTTTTTTTTGGCTAGAGACGTGTTCCGGCGTCTTTAAACCACGGGATATGTCATTGAGCACATAAACCTGCAGATTTGGGGAGGCATGCATGCAAGAAATACAAGAGGTAGTCATGCTTGTTGGACTCCCTTGTAACCCCTGTGGGTGCCCCTTCGAGTAGTAGCGCATTAGACAGAACCACACACGGACTGTCTTCCAAGTACCCTCTGGGTATATTGGAAGCCCCCTAGGCTCACCCTAAACCTCGCCATAGATAAACCGTCAGCCGTCTTGCTGCTACAGTACATCGAGAACAGCACTCGGGGAGATTACTCGCGCATACGATAGGGTAGTCGGGTAGTATGGCTAAGGGTACAGTTGATCCTCCTTGGTTAGTGCCCTGAAAGATTGGGCTGAGTACTACTATTGGACCCTTATGTATATTGCGATTTGTAGCACCTGACACTCCTTGAGACCATAGTTCCCTTGTCTCTCTCTAGATCACGCATCATCTTTGCCAAATCAGATCTAGCAGGTTGGGTTCTGTCGTAGCCGCAACAATCAGATCTGCCATTCAGATCTAGCAGCAGGGGTTCGATCACTGCCACATTCCTATTCATTCTCTGTAGTTGAGGGTTTCACCAAAAGATCTGACTATTTGTGCAAGGAGACTTGTGGCTCCTATACCTAGGCATGATTCTCGCAGGACATTGGGCAGAATTAACTTTTCTGGGAATCGGCTACTGCAGTATTCCTAAGCGAGGAGTAAAACTCCTTTCGGAGTAAAAAAAAAAAGTCTGAGACCCTCCTGGGACGCTTATAGGAGACTTAACCCATAAGAATCAGGTCGACAGGCTGAGCAAGGTGGTACCATTCACTTGTCAGCATCAAAATTTTGGGTGGTCCCAAATTTCTTTTTTCACAGTAACGACAAGTGCACCGGATCTGTGCATGGTACAAACCAGAGCTCAAGCTATGGCCAATGAGAAGATAGACACCCTTGAACAAAAGTTGGAGGAATTAACGAAGCAGATCTAGTCCTTAAATGACACAATCACAAAGGGAAAGTCGGGGGTACAATCGGAGGCATATGCTTTTAATGAAAACCTTGAGGGTGAATCTAGCCATTCTCTTCACTTGTGTGGAGACCACCAACAGTCCCAGCCTTGACCACCCAAGCTAGACATGTATAAATTTTATGGCTCTCATCTGGCCATATGGCTATCACAAATGGAGCAATATTTCACATTGAATCACATCAGAGATGATGCGACTAAGATAAGTGTGGGAAGCCTGTACTTGGACCAAGAAAGATGGCAATGGTGGTAGTGGCATCAACGCTGTTATGCAAGGCCAATGACTTGGTAGATATTCTCAAAGCCCTTTCTAATTGCTTTGACCATGAATCTAACTTTTTGGGTCATCTCACTAAGCTCCGACAGACAGGCATAGTGCAAGAATATATTAAAACCTTTGAAGCATTAGCCTTCCGCACAGGGTTGAAGTTTACTCTCAGCGCAAAACAAAGGGATATGGATGAAGAATTCATAAAGAACGTAGTTTGGACTCCTAGGATCTGGTGCCTTTTGGAATTTTTTATCAGTGGTCTCAAAGATGCCATACAAGCCCACGTCCGGATGCACCACCCAGTCACATGGCTGGTAGCTTGCACGACAACTCATGAAGTAGAATGCACGTTAGCGGCCTAGTCAACTCGTCCAAATTTCATAGCCAAGGGACGCCCCACCCAGGCTCCAAGCACTACCCAAACACTTAAGGTTCAAAAGGTGTCACCAGCGGAAATGGCGGAAAGAAGAAAGCAAGGATTGTGTTACCACTATGATGAGAAATACTCCCCAGGGCATAAATGCAAGGAACCCAAATTCTTTCAAATTGATGCAACTAATCACAGTTCATTTGAGGAAGCCCCACCATTTGAGGGACGAGAGGAGGAAGATGAGGGCAACCAGCCAGACAATGAGCTCCCAACTACACCAAAAGAACCAGTTATCTCACTCCATACTTTGGCAGGAATTTCTTCTCCCCAAACTCTCAAAATCAGAGGTTTTATTAAACATCGCCCTATAGTAATCTTGATTGATAGTGGCAGTACGCATAACTTTATCCATCAAAGAGTCGCCGAAGCAGTACATTATTTTGTCAGAGTAGTCTATAATTTCCAGGTCCAGATTGTTGATGGGGGGACAATGAAATGTGAAGGCCGCTGTGAAAATGTCAAACTTCAGATGGGGGATTATCACCTAAAGACCCACCTGTTTGCCATCAACATGGGTGGGTGTGACATTGTCTTGGTGTTGAATGGCTCCACACATTTGACCCAATCACAATGGATTTCCAAGAGTTATATATGAGCTTTAAGCAGAATGACCACATGCATACCCTCCGCGGACTCCAGATAGGTGCTCCTTCTATCATCAGCTCGCATAGGATGGAAAAGTTGTTAAAAAAGGGCCACCATGGAGTTATAGCCCAATTTAATTCCATCCAGGCCTTCAAGCCCACTTCTCTTCATATTCATCCTGAGATGCAACAGGTCTTAAACAACCATCTGTAGGTCTTTGACAAGCCTCAGGAGCTTCCACCCTCAAGAGGGGAACATGATCATAGCATTACTTTGGTCCTAGGGGCACAACCACCAAATGTGCACCCATATAGATATCCTTTCCCCCAAAAGAATGAAATTGAAAAACTCATCAAGGAACTCCTGGAAGCCGGTGTCATTCGTCCTATCATTAGTCCTATTCATCGCATGTGGTCATGATGCTCAAGAAAGATGGGGAATGGCGTATGTGTCTAGACTTCAGGGCCCTCAACAAGCTGACGATCAAAGATAAATTTCCCATCCCGGTTGTTATTGATTTGTTGGATGAACTAAATGGGGCTCAATTCTTTACTAAGCTTGACCTTCACTCGAGCTATCACCAAATTCACATGAAAGAAGGAGACATTCCAAAGACTGCTTTCTGAAATCTTGAAGGTCATTATGAATTCTTGGTCATGCCATTTGGTCTTTGTAATTCTCCATCCACTTTTCAGAGCCTCATGAATCACCTACTCAAACCATATCTCAGAAAATTTGTCCTTGTTTTCTTTGATGACATCCTCATCTACAGCCTCACCTGGGAAAAACATTTTCAGCATGTAGACCTACTCTTGCAACTACTCTGAAAGCATAAATCATTTGTCAAATTGTCCAAGTTCTCTTTTGGCATGAAAGAAGTCGAGTATTTGGGCCACATTGTGGGGTGTGAAGGTGTTAGGGTGGATCCCAAAAAGATCCAGGCAATGCAAGATTGGCCTCAACCAAAGACCTAGAAGAGTTTGAGAGGATTTTTGGGTCTCACCGGCTACTATCGCAAATTTGTCCACAAGTATGGTCGCATTGCTAGACCCCTCACTTACCTTCTCAAGAAAAATTCATCCCTCTCGAATGATGAAGCGCAACAGGTATTTATAGCTCTCAAACATGCCATGTGTTCCACTCCCGTATTGGCACTACCCAACTTCACCAAATCTTTTGTGATTGAATGTGATGCTTCAGGTACAGGTATTGGGGTTGTATTAATGCGGGAAGGTCGACCCTTGGCCTTCACTAGCCAAAAACTAAGCCAGATAAATTTGGGACAATCTACCTATGAGAAGGATATGATGGCCATCTTACATGCAGCGGATACCTGGCAACCATACTTATTGGGGCGGCGTTTCTAAATCCGCACAGACCATCAAAGCCTTAAATATTTTTTGGAGCAACACCTATCCTCACCACAACAAAATAAATGGCTAGCCAAAATGTTGGGATATGATTATGAGATAATTTACAAGAAAGGTCGCGAAAATGTCGTAGCGGATGCTTTATCACGCCAATTTGAGGAGGAAAGCACCCTGCTAGCAATCTCTCTTCCCATTCTAGAGTGGATTGAAGAGGCTCACAAGGAATGATTTTCGCATCCTTCGCTCTCCCAACTCATTAATAAATTGCAGGCAGACCCAAATTCCACAGCGAGCTACTCTTGGCAGGATGAAATTCTTCACTACAAGGACAAAGTAGTGATATTACCAAAATCCACCCTCAAAAGTTTCATTTTAGCAGAGTTGCACTCATCTCCCACTGTAGGCCATTCAGGCTTTCAGAAGACTTATGCTCGCACTCAACGTTCATTCTTTTGGACAGGCATGAAAAAGGACATTCTTACTTTTGTAGCTGAGTGTGATGTGTGCCAATGCCACAAAGGAGAAACAGTCAAATCCCTAGGCACCTTACATTCATTGCCCATCCCTGCCTCAATTTGGATGGAGGTTTTTATGGATTTCATTACTGGTCTTTCGAAGTCAGGCAACAAGTCAGTCATCATGGTGGTTGTCGACAGACTTTCTAAGTATGCTCATTTTTGTGCCCTACCCCACCCTTTTACACCTGCTTTGGTGGCTCAATCTTTCATGGACCAGATCTTCACATTGCATGGCATGCCCACTTCCATTATGTCTAATCATGACCTGATCTTCACCAGTAAATTTTGGCAGGAACTCTTTAGGCTATAAGGTACCCAACTACAACTTAGTACTTCCTATCATCCCCAAACTGATGGTCAAATTTAAGCAGTCAACAAATGTCTAGAGACCTACCTCAGGTGTTTCACTTCAAAAAAGCAACATCTATGGGTACAATGGTTACCTCTAGCCGAATGGTGGTATAATACTAACTATCATGCCACCACCAAGATGACTCCATATGAAGCAGTTTATGGTCAACTCCCCCCTTCACCTACTTCTTATATCCAGGGATTCTCTAAGGTACAAGCAGTGGATCAACTCCTACAGAACCATGCAACTATGCTTTCCCACCTCAAAGAGAATCTCCATCAAGCTCAAAATCGCATGAAGCAACAGGCAGACCAACATCGTTCAGAGTGCAAATTTCAAGAAGGGGATTAGGTATTCTTGAGGCTGCAACCATATAAGCAAACATCACTCAAAGACAAGGGTTGTTAGAAATTATCTCCAAAATTCTACGGACCGTATCAAATACTTCAGCACATCAGAGAAGTAGCCTACAAGCTAGCCTTGCCACCCACTACAAAAATCCATCCCATCTTCCATGTCTCATGCCTCAAGAAAGTGGTTGGGAACAATTGCAGCATTCAAACCAGTCTACCGGAATTGGATGAAGAAGGTTCATTCTGGCTCCAACTTGAACAGGTTCTTGACATGCGAGAATGGCACCTGCACAGCCGCACGATCAAGGAAGTCCTCATTAATTGGAAAGACACCTCTCTAGAAGATGTGACCTGGGAACCAACCACTGTTCTTCAGCAGTTTCCGCAGCTTCAGCCTTGAGGACAAGGATATTTTTATGGGGGAGGGCATGTTAGGGTCCAACCCTAACCCCCTTATTTATGTAATAGGGTTGAGTCATAGTTATGGTTAGTTAAAGAGTCAATAAATCCCATATTAATAATTGCAAGTGGTTGACCCGCATTTAGAGAAGGGACCATAGTTAGTTGCAAATGGGCCATGGTATTAGATAGATGGTATTAATAAGAACCATGGTACTGACCCATGGTATTGCATGTATGAATCCTATATAAAGGATAGAGACTCCCCTTGAGGAGCATTGTGTCTTATTTTCTAATAGCCCATCTCTATTGGAGGTTGCCTCCTTGAAGAGGCAAGTGAAAATTGTTGTCCTTTCTGAATAATAAAATACATGTTGTTATTTCTCATTGTTCTATGTTCTAGGTATATTTCTTCGCATATTTGGTATTCTAGTATCTTCTCGCAGGTCAAGAGCATAACAAACTTTCTATAGTATCCTGTATGGCCCAATGTTACACGTAGCTATTTTACATTCCTTGGGGTCTCTAAATTGATAATCACTCCAATTTTAGCAGGGTCGACCATCAACCCTTGCTTACAAACAACGTGGCCCAAGTATAGCATATGGTATGCAAAATATACATTTCTTCATATTTAGGATGATTTGATACTTCCTACAATTATCCATCATTAGGCGAAGACTTGCAACATGCTTTTTAACTAACCCAAACACCATCAAATCATCAAAGTAGATGTTGGGTCCCTATAATACTAGTGATTACCCCATTACTATTGTAGTTATACCCCTTATTTATATTGTTGTGCCCCCATTGCCCCCATATTGTTATTAATGTGCCCATAGAATCCCTCTATTGTTATTTTTGTGGCTTTATATTATTATTGTTAGGTCGGCTGGATTATATTGTGACTCCTTAGACTCCTATATATAGAAAGGAGGTTTTGTCATTTGAATCATCCAAGAATTGTTCATTTATGTAATGTAAAGGAGGTTGCCCCCTCGAAGAGGCTGAATTCTAAGGCGTTGATCTATCTTTTCTATCTTTTCTTGAGCTGGTTTCATAACATTTGGTATCAGAGCTTTGGATTCTAGGGTTTCGCTGCTCCAAACAGGTCATCGTGGCATTTTCGCTATAACTTTTTTTCTGTGATGTTTCAGAAGTCGCAAAAAAACCCATTTGAGAAGAAATCGTGCTGAACCTTGGGTCCGAATTTCAGAGCTTTTTGCGCGATATTTTCGGAGATATGATCTGAGGAAGTTGGTCTTTTTGCAGACTCCTGAATTACACTCAAAACAGGTGACCTGGGGAAAATCGTCATAACTTTCTTTCTGAGCATCGGATTGAAATTTCGTAAGAAGGTACAGAAAGAGGACGGACTGTAGTTTTCTTTTATATATTTTTTAGAGTCAAAGGTTGAAACAGTGACACGTGGCACTTCATACAAGTTCGCTCTATTGAACTAGTCTATAATCAGGTCACTGCGGGAGATTGTGCATAACTCTTTCTTGGAGAATCCAATTTGGATCAGACTAGTGGCATTGGAAAGAGGACATAGAAGGCTACTACAGATCACAATTTCAGAACTGGATGATTCAAAATTACAGAGATACATCAGATTCAATATCAGGCTTCTACAAAGTAAAAAAAAGGTGTGTAGTTTTTTTTTTAATTTTTGCATAAGCTTGGTTTGAAGGAATTCAAAGGGCATAGTAAAGCATTATTATCGGTAACTGATGCCCCGAGGAAAGAAAATGCAAACACCTAGTAAGGAACCTGAAAGCTCTAGCATGACTCATGAAGAAGAGGAAGAAATGCTACATGATATATCAAAATTACAAGAACAAGTGCAACAAATGTCACGCTCACAAAAGCTAACAGATGCTAAGATAAATGGCGTGGAATCTAAGATAAAGGGCATGGAAGCTAAGATGGATGATCTGAAGGCAGATTTGAGGACAGATTTGAAGACAGACATGGCAGATTTGAAGACAGATTTGACAAATTTTCTACAAGAAATACTTACTAATGGTGAAAAGGTTGTAAAGGAAACTCATGATGTGAACAAAAGAAATGTTAATCATGATTCCATAGACTCTAATGTTGGATCGAAGACCCACCATATTCCAAAAATCGATATGAGGAAGTTTGATGGCAAGGATCCCGCCACATGGATATTACAGATGGAGCAGTTCTTCGATCTCAATAATGTGCAAAACACACAAAAGGTACGTATGGCAACTTTATATTTGGAACCAAATCAGTTTGTATGGTATCAATGGCTTTGCTCTCGTAAACAATTTATCACTTGGGCAATTTTTACGGAAGAATTGATAGCACATTATGAGGATACAAAAAGCAACACTTTTTTTAGCCAATTGATAAGTCTCAAACAAAAGGGTTCAATAATGGAGCACATTGAGGAGTTCCAAAAATTGAACATAAGGGTAAAAGATATTCCAGAGGAGCATAGGGTTGATGTGTTCATAGGGTCTTTAAAGGATAATATCCAACATGATGTTCCACTTTGGGAACCTGATTCATTAGAGAAGGCATTCAGGTTAGCAAGAAAAATGGAAAGCAAAATTATGGCAACCAGGAAGCATACCACTCACAACTATAAAGACGGAAGTGCAGTTGCCCCTAGTCTTCCACAACCTATAAGGTTGACACCACAACAATTGGAAGAAAAAAGAGCAAAAGGGCTTTGTTATAGTTGTGATAGCAAATACACTAAAGGTCATAAGTGTGCTGAGAAGAAATTATTCTACATAGATTGTGAAGAGGAAGAAGAAAAGGAGAAAGAAAGGTCAAAAGAACAGGATATGCTCCAGGAACAAAGCCTAGATGAAGAACAAATAAATCCGACCATATCTTGTAATGCATTGGCGGGAATTACCACTCCTCAAACCATCAAGATAGAAGGACAAATCAAGAAGAAAAAGGTAATAGTGTTGATTGATTCAGGAAGCACCCACAATTTTATTCATTGTAGGGTAGCAAAAGAATTGAATTGCTTCCTATATCCAGCACCAGAATGTCAAGTGATGATTGCAAATGGAGGAACAATAAATTGCTCTGGAAAGTGCCATAATATCAAGCTATCCATGGGAGAATATGTATTGACTAGCCCAATGCTTTCCATTCCAATGGGAGGTGCTGATGTTGTACTAGGAGTCCAATGGCTACAATCCTTGGGTACAATAGCTTTTAATTTTCAAGAACTTTTCATCAAATTTTCTACGGAAGGAAAGGAAGTTGAATTAAGGGGTATTGCAGGGAAACCAGGAAAGATAATCAGCTCTAATGGTATGACAAAGCTTCTAAAAAAGGAGCAAAGGGGTGTAATTGCACAATTATGTTCGCTAGATGTTTCCACATTAGAATCATCTATTTCTCCAGATCTCCAAAAAGTCCTGGACAATCATTCCAAGGTATTTGAGACTCCCAAAGGTCTCCCACCTATGCGTGATCATGATCATGCTATTCATCTGATTCCAGGAAGTGTTCCTCCAAACATCAGGACGTACAGATATCCCTATGTCCAAAAAAGTGAAATTGAACGTATGGTTGCAGAAATGCTAGAGGCTGGTATAATTCAACCGAGTCAAAGTTCTTTCTCTGCTCCAGTAGTATTGGTGCACAAGAAGGATGGATCATGGCGCATGTGTCCGGATTATAGGGAGCTCAACAAGCTCACTATTAAAGATAAGTTCCCCATTCCTGTCATTGATGAATTACTGGATGAATTGCATGGATCAATTTACTTCACCAAGTTGGATCTTCGTTCAGGATATCATCAAATCATAATGAAGATTGAAGACATTCCGAAAACGGCATTTAGAACTCATGAGGGTCATTATGAATTTTTGGTCATGCCTTTTGGCCTTACCAATGCACCTTCAACATTTCAAGGTTTGATGAATTCAATTTTCAAACCATTCCTTAGAAAATTTGTGTTAGTATTTTTTGATGATATACTTATCTACAGCAAGTCTTGGAAGGATCATGTTGAACATGTTGACAGGGTGCTACAACTATTGGAGGAGAAACAATTATATGCCAAAAGATCCAAATGTTTTTTTGGAGTCCAGGAGGTGGAATATTTGGGTCATATTGTATCTCATGAAGGAGTTAAGGTAGACCCTAGCAAAATTATAGCCATTAAGGAATGGAAAATCCCCACATCCATAAAGCATTTGCGCGGATTTCTTGGTTGACAGGGTATTATCGCAAGTTTGTTAAGAATTATGGGAGAATAGCAGCACCTCTAACGACATTATTGAAGAAAGATGCATTTTCATGGACTCCGGAAGCAACAAAGGCCTTTGAACATCTTAAAGAGGCAATGTGCCAAGCACCGGTCTTAGCTACACCGGACTTCACAAAAACCTTTATTGTGGAATGTGATGCTTCAGGAAATGGAATTGGTGTTGTTCTAATGCAAGATGAAAGACCCATTGCTTTTGAAAGTCGTCCAACCAAGGGAAAGTTTCTAAGAAAAGCTATTTATGAGAAGGAAATGTTGGCAATACTCCATGCACTTAAGAAATGGCGACCCTACCTAATGGGAAGACACTTCAAGGTAAAAACGGATCATGATAGCCTTAAATACTTTTTAGAACAAAGATTATCCTCTGAAGAGCAACAAAAGTGGGTCACAAAGATGTTGGGTTATGACTTTGAAATCATCTACAAAAAAGGGAAGCAAAATGTGGTGGCAGATGCACTCTCAAGAAAGGATGAGGATGTGGAAGCATTGTTGTGCGCTATTTCTATCATCCAACCAGATTGGATAAATGAAGCAAGGGAGGAATGGAAGAATGACGAAGAAGTGTGGGCACTTATTCGAAAGCTACAACAAGATTCCAGTACGTCTGATACATTTAGCTGGAAAAATGATTCGTTATGGTACAAAGATCGCTTATACCTCTGTAAGAATTCCCAGCTAAAACAAAAGATTCTTATGGAATTGCACACTTCTCCCTTAGGAGGGCACTCAGGATTTTTAAAAACTTACCACAGGGTTAAGAAGGAAATTTTTTGGGATGGCCTTAAATCAGATATTCAAAAGTTTGTGGCAGAATGTTTGGTTTGCCAACAAAATAAAGTTGAAACAATTAAGACACCGGGTCTATTACAACCTTTATCCATTCCAAGCCAACGTTGGGAGGAGGTATCAATGGATTTTATCACAGGTTTACCCAAGTCTAAGGGAAAGAGTGTCATCATGGTGGTAGTTGACAGACTTACCAAGTATGCACACTTTTGTGCATTATCACATCCATTTAGAGCCAGTACAGTTTCTACTGCATTTATGGAAACAATTCAAAAGCTACATGGAAACCCAAAGATTATTGTAAGTGACAGAGATCCCATTTTCACTGGAAATTTTTGGACAGAATTATTTTCTCGTCTTGGTACTCAGTTAGCTCATAGCTCATCTTATCATCCTCAATCTGATGGGCAAACTGAGATAGTAAACAAATGTTTGGAAGGATATCTTCGTTGCTTTGTATCTGATAAACGGACACAATGGGTCAAATGGTTGCCTCTGGCTGAATGGTGGTATAACACTTCCTTTCATACAGCAACAAAAATGACCCCATTTATGGCACTTTATGAGTATCAACCACCATCCATCACATCATATTTAAGAGAAAATTCTAAGGTTCAGGCAGTGGAACATCACATCGAACATCAACAACAAGTCCTCCAACTCTTAAAGGATAACCTCGTGTTGGCACAGAATAGAATGAAACAACAGGTAGATCAACATCGCAGTGAAAGAAGTTTTGATGTAGGTGATTGGGTATTCCTATGGCTACAACCATATAAGCAAATGTCCCTCAAGCAAGCTAAGAAGGATAATAAATTATCACCAAAGTATTATGGTCCGTACAAGGTGTTGCAAAAGATTGGTACTATGGCATACAAATTGGAGCTTCCTGCAGCTTCTCGATTGCACCCAGTTTTCCATGTTTCTTGCTTAAAGAAGGTTATAGGCGACAAGCTCCCAGTTCAAACAATATTGCCAGAACTTGACGAGGAAGGAAAAATTATATTGGAACCGGAAGCAGTTATAGAAATAAGAACTCGACAGCTACGAAATCGATCAATTTCAGAGTACCTTATCAAGTGGAAGAACTTATCCGCTGAAGATTCCACATGGGAGGATGAGAATTTTATGCAGAAATATCCAGAACTACTCAAGCGTTGAGGACAACACTTTTTTGAAGGAGAGGGGCATGTTGGGTCCCTATAATACTAGTGATTACCCCATTACTATTGTAGTTATACCCCTTATCTATATTGTTGTGCCCCCATTGCCCCCATATTGTTATTAATGTGCCCATAGAATCCCTCTATTGTTATTTTTGTGGCTTTATATTATTATTGTTAGGTCGGCTGGATTATATTGTGACTCCTTAGACTCCTATATATAGAAAGGAGGTTTTGTCATTTGAATCATCCAAGAATTGTTCATTTATGTAATGTAAAGGAGGTTGCCCCCTCAAAGAGGCTGAATTCTAAGGCGTTGATCTATCTTTTCTATCTTTTCTTGAGCTGGTTTCATAACAGTAGACCTCCAAAAACTTATGAATAAATTCCTTAAAGGTTGCGACTACCACCGTAGAAAAGATATTAGGGTCATTCTTAAGTCCAAATGGCATAACTATATACTGAAAAGAGTCTTATTCTGTGGCAAAGGTAGTCTTACTTCGATCTTTTGGTGTGATATTGATCTGGTGATATCCTAAGAATCCATTTCTAAAAGAGTATGCTTCTTTACCACCAATGTTCTCCAAGTTACACTTCATCTGTGAATGGCATAGGGAGTTGACCATTTACACAAGCATTGTTCAACTTCCTTATATCTACATAGATCTTGATTTAGCCCTTTGTCCTCTTCTCCTAATCCACCATAGGACTAACCCAGTCTAATTCTTCTACATGTTGGATACTTCCTACAAGTATCTGGCATTAGGAGAAGGCTTGCAACATGCTTTTTAACTAACCCAAACACCGTCCAATCATCAAAGTAGACCTCCAAAAAACTATGAATAAATTCCTTAAAGGTTGCGACTACCACCCTAGAAAAGATCACAGGAGCATTCTTAAGTCCAATGGGCATAACTATATACTGAAAAGGGTCCCATTCTATGGCAAAGGTAGTCTTACTTCAATCTTCTAGCGTGATATTGATCTGGTGATATCCTGAGAGTCCATCGTAAAAGAGTATGCTTCTTGACCACCAATGTTCTCCAACACTTCATCTGTGAATGGTGTAGGGAATGGATCATGTACATAAGCATCATTCAGCTTCCTTAGATCTACGCAAATCTTGATTTCGCCCTTTATCTTCTTCTCCTGAACCACCATAGGACTAACCCAGTCTGATTCTTTTATAGGATCAATAATTCATGTTGCGACATATTATCCAGTTCTTTGCACACATTTTATTTGTAGTTAGGATTCAATCAGTATGGGCATTGTTTTACCGGCTTTCCATCTGGCTTCAGATTGATCTTCATAACCTAGAACACCTACTATCCCTTTTAAATTAGATAACTTTGTTGGAAACAAGTCCTGATATTCCCGCAATAACTCTGCGACCTTGTCAACTATGTCCTCATCCCAGTAATCACCTATATTCACAAACTTCGGTTGTGCTTCCGACCCAATGTTCACTTGCTTGGTCTTCAATGGTTTTGAAATATCAGGAACTTCTACCTTAGGCCCAATGACTTCGTGTTGTCCTTCTAACTCAGGGATACTAATGTTCCTAAGGTCTTCCTCGCCCTCTTCTATGGTAACATTGTAACACTCCAAATCATCCTTCAGCTGCGTACTCTAGTCAGGTTGTACCCATGTGATAGGCTCTATAAGCATTTGGAATATCACAACCTTGATTTCTTGTAATGATTCATCAATACATTTGAATCTGTCCTCAAAATTGAATGTTAGCATAAAGATTTCCTTCAGAACGTCCAATTCTGCGGTCCCATGTCGCGGCTCTATTTTTAAATACCAATTCATCGGAATAGTATCCAAGGTATGGTAGAATATATGTCCCCATTCAGGTTGTGGTTCATCGCCCCATGCTTTCATCAAATGGGCCACATGTTCATGTGGATCATCCTTCCCTATATATTTTTTTCAGTAATGAGAATATTTGCGTAGCCAAATCACAACTTCATCATCCTTCAATACTCCTTCTAGTCTACAAAACTGTTCTTATGTGTACCCCACCATCTGGTAGGTGTAGCTCTCAGCACGATGTCCAATGCCTGGAACCAATGCTCCTCTGGTACATCCCTTTCAAATTTATCAAGAAATAAATTTACATCTTCTAAGCCATCATAATATGGTAAATTGTGTACCTCAGTGGATGTACACCAAAGTGATTTAGCATCGCAGTGTTGATACTTCATGCAAACTATGATGCCAATGCTCAATCTCCTCATCTGAATCTGAGTTGCAGGAGTTGTCCTTTTCCCAAGTAATTATTCCATCCGCCGTAGGATTGATCCAATCCTCATTCCATGTAGTAAGATTATAAATATGTTCAATATCATCCTCCTCGTAGTAATATCGGATTGGTTCAGTATACCATGCATCCTCAGCTGGATCCAATGGAACAATGACTCTCAATTCCTTCTTATCAAAGTTCATGTTGTGCTTCTTCAAGTTGATGACAGCATTCATATCACACACCCAGTCAATTCCAAGAACATTGGGTAGGGATTACTATCATCCATTATTTCGATTACCTCAAAGTCAGCTATAGCGTGCACCCCTTCAATGTCTACAGTTACTCCATGTAAGTGTCCCATAGGAATAATCTTATGTTGGTTCACCATTCACAGCTGAATTGGGGACCACTATAGCATCGAATTTCCCATTCTTTCCCAGGTTTGTTTAGGCAAAACATTCGCATCAGATCCTAAATCTAGGATCACCTGATCCATTTCAAATTCTCTGATTTGTGCAGTCAATCTCATCTCCTGACCAACCCTTTTCTTACTTTTGTCTACTTTATGCAATGCGCATTGTTCAGGGAGCGGCTTACCCTTGCTAGTGCAGTTTTCAATCAACTCTTATAGTCCCTCCACCTCTTTCTAGTCCCGTAAGAGCTTCATGCAGGTCTGTAAGAAGGATTTCAATACTGAAGGATCCATTTCCTGCACAGTAATGACTTCTTCAGGCTTTTTTGTTCGTGAACTCTGATTCTTTGATGTGGAAGATCCTAAATCGACAAATCTCTTCTTTGCCTCCATAAATGCTTCTTTTTCCTTATCCAAATCAAATTCAGTATCTTTGTCATTAGCCCTTCGCATCCACAAATTCTCTTTTGGTTGTTTCCCTATGACTTTATCTTCCTCGGTAGCGATACCACTCCCCGTAACTATATTAACATTGGGGTCATTCTCGTGTGGTTTGGACTTCATCATTTGGATGTTCTAAGCGGGCTGCTAGTTCTTCTTCTCTTGCATTTTTGCGATGAGTACAGAAAAATATTCTATTACATGCTCAAATTGTCGACATTATTGATAAGATGGGTGTGTTGGGTTCTAAAAATATCACGCATAGTGGCCTGGTTCCCCACAATTGTAACAAATAACTTGTCAATGACCTCTTCCATCTCCTCCCCCTCGTCCTCTTCTTCGTCCCTGGAATCCTCCACATGTTGTAGGTGCGCCTTGATCCTACTGTGGATGAGTCTCAACCTATACTCTATATGTCAGGGTTCTATCCATCATTAATTCATAGCTTCAACAATTGCGCTCATCATGGCCTACAGATTTATAGAAATTGTAGAATAGTTGTTGGGGAGTCTACATGAACTTCTGCAACAAATGGAAATTTTTTGTTGAGTGTTTTCTTGTTATTTGGTAGATAGCGCACCATGGCACTACATCGTTACTCGATCCAGTGGTATTTTTTGGCTTCACAGGGATAGGACCTCCCCCATTTAGATAGTTCTTATATACCAGGTAATGATCCTTGTCATGACCATTTCCTTTGCACTTTAAGCACCATACTTCAACATGGGTCTCATTTTGGACCTCTTTCCCCTTTTTGAGACCCTGCAACTCCATATGCATGCTAGCCAACTGCAACTAAATCTATTGTACTCCCAGATTCATATCCTGAATAGGTGAAGCCTCCAACTTCATAGAAATTTCCAGCACTTCAGCGTGTGATCCAAGCTTCTGTTGTGACAATGGTAATCTCAAATGAGGCAACAACGAAGCAATATACCAATCCTTATGTTGCTCGTCCAAGATCTGTAGATTAGTCATTTCAACCTTTGATCAAAATCCCATATAGATTATTTTGTGTCTTTCAATGACATAGCTGGATGAGTCATACTATACTTAATATACCAACTCAACACCCTTCCTTATAATGTTGTGACCAGCTATGCTTTCTTCAAATCGTCATACGTTATCTGCTATGACTTCCACACAAAATCTGCTACAAACCATAATTGATCAGGGTCTTCTATCCCCATACTCCTGAATATAGCCATCTTCAAAGTGTTCGCCATACTGAATAGTGGAGGTGGAGGTGGAGGTGGAGGCGTAGGTGTGTGAGGCAGAGGTGATGGCGGAGGTGGAATGGATGGATGTGGTATTCCCACAGTGCCCTGATCTACCGATTGTGGTGTCTTTGGACTATTACTTTCTTCTTCGCTATCGGATGCTCCCAAGAGTGGATTGTACTTAGCAATTGTATCTAGATCTTTTGTGAACTATTTCCCACTTCATGTAGCTCTCGTTGAGTCTCGTCTAAACATCAATTTAGTAGCATAACATGTTTCTCACACAATAACATTTTGATCCAAGTTTTCAGAGACTTCAAATACTTACCTCTTGTTCGCTTGAAAAATCGACATTCAACTTCGTTATAACTGGCAGACGTATCAATAGTGAACTCAGTAATAAATACACCTAGAATACTATCGATCCAATAATCGACAGCCTTCGCAACCTTATTTTATGATCTTTCCAAGCACTTCACTAACTGTAGAGTCCACACAATACAGTTATCCAACTTCCATGTAGGTTGACCATTTTCCAATTTAGCCAACCATTCATATAATTCACACGGAGAAGAGGAGAAGCAAACTTCGTGTTCCTCTGTATATAGATATCTCTGTAACCACTCTTCTTTCGACAGGCATGGATTCATGTTTTCTTGAGATGAAAACTCGTGTAGCTTCCGATCTATCCACTGCTTAGTCTCGTTCTTATTCAATATACACTTATGCCACATCACACATTCTTCACATAAAACCCAGTCCCGACAACATAACCATTTGTTGGCTTGAGGGGGCTTGGACCTAGGATTAGAGTTAGTTGCGCTAACCAACAAAACCCTATACTACTGGCCCTTTCAGCAACAACTTGCATAGCCCAGGCTGCAGTCTCACCCGAGGTAGTAATAGTGGATGCTAGAACTAGGTTTCTGCATCCAAAGTACTATGTGATGTGTTTCTACCAAACTTAGGGCTTTATCCTGACCTTTGCGAACCTAATTCTTAAAACCAAAAATTTACAGTAATTAACAATTAGCATATTTATGTCCTTTTCCGATTGCGCTAAACATGCATAACATCATATAAATAAACAGATCTATGTCTTCGTGAATCTATTAAGTAATTTTCTTGATTAAATGCATTCAATAGATTATAAATATAGTAAATTCAGAGATAAAACAGTAATACACAAATGCACAAACAATTCTTCAAAATAAGCCTTTTTATTATGCTTCAGATCTTCTATTATAACTTCTTCCAATCCTGCACACACATCTATAGGGGCCCATGCACTCAGCTACAGACTTACCAAGGTCTCTGTGCACACAGTTGCAGGAGCCTTCCCCTTTGGTCAAGTATAGAATAGATAAAATCACACTCGACTCATGCACTATTCTTACTTAGCTTGGTTATCTTATGATTCTTCTTTAACTTCCTTTTATATTCCTTTTCATTACAATATCATCGTCCGCGAACCATGGGCAGGTATAACAACAACTTGAATTTAATAAACTAAGGGGCTTTGACCTTCCAAAAGCCCCTTTAATTCCTATCGACCTGTGCTACTCGCGCTCCGCTCCTCAAAATGCGGAGATTTTTCAAATATTTAATAAAACTTAACAAAATTTGACCCATAGGACCCCATCCCAACATGAATAAAATAGAGGCCTAATTTATAAAAAGGCTTATGAGGATCAATTGGTACCTATTTTCAGTTTAGTTATGGAGTTCTCTAATTATTCTCTCTCTCTCTCTCTCTCTCTCTCTCTCTCTCTCTCTCTCTCTCTCTCTCGGACACTTAGAGTTTTCTTGGAGCACTTTGGCATTGAATCAAGAAAGGAAAAGAAGGTAAGAGGAAGGAAAAAGCAAGCAAGGAAGAGCAAGATCAAGCAGCTACAACAAGATTATTTGCAGGTATTGATTTTCATTTGTGATTTCCTTGCTATATTTGGCATGCGCAACATTACATGTGGTTGTTTTTTTTCATGGTATGGGTTTTAGTAGGTGTGACAGTGTTTTTAGCCTAGCCTTGCCATTTCGGGATAGCCTCGATGAGATGGGTTCTCATACTTCAGTTGAGCTAGATTGTCGGATGGATTTGAAGCTAAGTGGAGTGGATCTATGAAATGAAAAACAAATGGCCTAGTGGTCCCTAAACTGGACTATGGATTATGGTAAAACCACCAACCTAGTAACCCTTGAGCCAAATTGTGGATTGCGGTAAAGCCAGGATTGTGTGCCTTGGTTGGCCTGGGAATCCTTGCTGGTGAATGGTGGGATATACAGTAAAGCCAAGAGGTGGATTGCTCTTCATTGGGCCTAGTAGTCCTGGGATGGGATGTATGGTAAAGCCTGGAGAGTGGGTCTCATTGTAGGGCCTAGTGATTCCTCAATTAGATTGTGGATTAGGGTGAATCCTGAGAGACTAGGAGGCACTCAAATTCCTCACGATGTAGGTGAAGAACTATGGTAACATCCATGCTTGTTTGGTTCTTTTGGTTGGCTATGAGTCACATGTTCATGATTGGAATATGGCACGAGGTGTGATTGGCTGAAGAGAGATTTGGCTTAGCCAATCTATGGTCGGGTGGAACGTGGTAGTCCCATCCCCTGTTGGTTTCTGCATTCATTAATGAGAAATTTATTCCCTTGTTTTTTCATGTGTAAATGTACTAGCTTATATGTGGATTCTATCGCTGATGTATTCATGGTATTTGTGTTGTTATTATGTTGGTTATGTATATGTTTTATGACAACAGCTATGTATGGCTCTCATCATGTTTTTACTTTTAAATGAATGAATAATGTACCTATGACCTAATAGAGGATTATGCAACTAATGATATAAGGGAACAATGCTTCAAAGTGATTCTAAGATAAGCATAAGGACCCCATGTTTAAATCCGTTGTTTACACCTATAGATTACATATTCATGACATGTTTGATAAAATGTCTGTCAAGGCTAGTAGAGGTATGATTAAGGGCTTATTAAAGTAATTGCATTTGCATCATTATTTCCTTGACATCTTTTTGTTCTGAAGGTGTCATTCAATTCTCAGTAGTGACTTGGGCTTTGGGCCTGAAAAAGTGGCTCAAATCCCAAGGATGTTGGCACAACACTAAGAAAAATAGTGCTTGGACACTGGCATGCCTTGTCATGAGAGTGTCCAAAGTCTACTGGATGTTCTCAAGCCCATAGCATGGGAGCGTCCAGAGGTCAAGTGACCTAAAACCTCAGTGGGACCCAGGGGTTGGTTACTAGAAGTGTTGGGATGGTTCTTAGGCTTTAGCTGATGGGGAAGGTTTGTATGATGTGTTTACGTCGATTCCATTTCCTTAATATCACCTAGGGGGTTGAATCCAATTATAGTAGCCTCTCGTCACATGTTTGCCCTGGCTGGTCGGTTACTTGGGTAGATATGGGAGGAGGGTGTTACATATTTATTCTTTCCATGGTTCTAACTGGATTCTGCCTCGCCTTAGGCCTCTTTTCCTTTGACATCCATTCCTTTTCCAACTAGAGCATAATATTCTTCCTCATCAGATCTAGATTAGACTCCATCTCTAGTGTTTCTTCTAATCTCCTCCTGCACCAAGTCAGACCAAAGTCTCTCCCAATTTGGGAGCTTGTCTCTTCCATTAACTGAATCATGATAGTTATGTTAGGACTTAAGAACTTGAAGGAGTGTTAAGATCACATGATCAAATGGCGGCACAATCTCTCCTACTCCTCCAAGTTCATTTATGACTAGAGTGAATGTGGATAGGTACTAAACAATGGTTTCATTTTTTTGCATTCGAATGTCCCTGAGCTCTTTTAATGCTAATTTCCTGACATCACTGCTACTTTGAATAACTATGTGATGGTTTTCCACATTGTGTAAGTAATCTGCTTGCCATGCAAACACGAAACCACATGGTCTTTGACTCCCTCTAGGATAATCCTCCTATATTTTACAGTATCTTTCTTTCACTGAGCCAATTGTTGTGCATCTGATGCTCCTAGTTTTGGAATATCATTTTGTGTGTACTCCAATACTCGATTGTCATCCAGTACAAATTCCATCCTATCTTTCCAAGCACAGAAATTTGAAGTGCCCTCCAATTCATACTCAGGCCTTAATCCAGAGAAAGACATTGTTCCTGCACTGAAGAAAATACCTGCACCACAAATATGTTATTAGAAATTTCTTTGAGCTAGGACTTTCTAGTGACTCTTCATATTCCATGTGGGACCCTTGGTCTTCCACACATTTTACATTTTCTCATTTTAGAAAATACAATAATTACATTCCACAAATGATGTGGCAAGATACATTGACACATATGACTTTGTGATGACACTTAAACAAGCCATGACTTGGCATTGATTACATGGAACTTTTTTGTGATGTGTCTATGCCAAGCCTTTCTTCTTTCTACAGTGAATTTGACCTCTTGATAATGGATATTTGCTTGTCCTTCATCTTCACCATCCAAAGGATCTAGACGACTGCCAGAACCTTCTAAGTCAACCTGAGGTGCCACCATTTTTTTATGGTCCAATATTTCTTCATGTATTCATGATGATTCTTCCAATGCTTCTTCTCCATAATTTCTCTATCCTAGCCTCTTCTTGATGACCTCCCTTGTAAAATTCTTACATTTGTTTAATATTCATCCTCCCAGGGCTTGGATGATATGAAGTCTTATTTGTTATTCTTACCTTCAATATTCTTTCATGATCTAGTGTCCCTTCATCTTCTTTCTTGATAGTCTCTTTGTCTCTTCAAATTTACAAGTGTGTTCTTGCATGATCTCCTTGGAATCCACCTTGAGCATCATCCTTTCATGTGAAGATGCAGTACCTATAAATGAAATTCACTCATGACAAGATGACATCAATTCTAATTCTCCTAGTCTATTTTATTCTTCATGCAATTCATTGATTGGTTTAGGATAGAGTGCAGGACGAAGGACGAGGCTCATAGATTGCACATTGTAGTTCCAAGAGGCAACCACTACAAGGAAAAGACCTTCTAGCGGAGGTTATAATGGATATTTTTAATGTTATAAAATTGGAAAATTTTTGGTAAAAAAACATCCGCTAAAACATATGTTTGGGAGAGCTGAGGTTTTAAAAAAAATATCCAGTTTTTTTTTTAAACATCCGCTAAAACATATGTTTGGGATGGCAGAGGTTTTAAAAAAAATCCCCCTTTTTTTTTTGCACTTAGTGGAACAAGTAGCACCATTGAACTACATACATAAAAGCATCAGGAAACATACATAACTAAAATCACTGAGGTGTTGAATGCAAATAATACCGGTGTTTAATATATGCTACACCGATGCTAATAGCTACAAAAACCCTGAGACATTCTTCTAAGGAATGACACTAGGGCACGCAAAAAATAATTGTTGTCTAGATGATTTTTTTAAACTTGCAATGTCAATGCATATCGTTAGTACAAAGGCCCTAGTGCATTGGTTATACAAAAGGGCCAGTGTTGGTCATTCTCTTAAAGCACTAGGCCAGAAATAATATTTTGTAGGACTGAGAAGTTAGTTATATGAAAGCACTAGTGCGTTAAGAATTACATTCCACCGGGGCATTAATATCAAACATGATCGGTGCTTGAAGGGATAAACACATCGTTTCTCTTGTTTTCTTAAAATGCATTGGGCATGCAAAAATATGTCATCACGATGCTTTTATATAACACAAAGCATAGCAGCTTTTATATGTTATAGATGCACCAATTTTTTGAATGACATTTTCTCTTTTTGGAAAGATCGACATGTGACAATGCAATTATTGTAATTTTATACATATGTTATTCATCAAAAAATCAACATATATCTTATAATAATATTCATATAAATTAAAATTTGATTATTGCATTTATATATGATGTTTTGATTAATTTGTTATATTATCATATTTCACATTTCTTCATTATAATATTTAATTATCCATATATTTAATCAATGGTGTAACATTTCATGACGACATTGGATAACACAAGATAATAAATTAAAATGTATTTTTATTATATATCAATAATAGGATCTTTGTCATACAAAATGGGATTGTTATTGGTAACCCCTTGTCTTTCAATGGGGACGCTATGTCCATTACATTAAACAAAATGTTTGATTTTCACAGACAATTATTTCAAAAAATACAACATGTTGCATTGATATCCACATCAATCATCATTCTTCGATGGGACTATGGTCAGCGCTCAAGCTACTTCCATGACTTAGGTTATTTGGAGGAAGGTTTTTTTTATTACATCGATTGTTTTTGTCTTCTTGATCTTTCATTTCCATCTGCAAACATAAAATAAAGTGTAATGAGTGTATCTACATTGGTGAGAATAATGAAAATTGAAATAATAATATACATCAATGTAAATCGAAAAGCAATGTGCCATAGTAAGAAGTGTTTTGTAAATTATACACATTCTTTCAAAACCAAATCTCATACCTTATTTCAACAACTATTATGTTGGTGTAGTTCCATACTTTGTTTCCTGTAAGTTGTATACCCCATAATAAATCATATATTTAATATAAATGATTTTTTTGTTCTATTAATTATAAACTAAGAGAAGTAAAACAACATAGATACTTACAAATTCCACGATTAATTTTGATATGCCAACATATACTCACAATCATTATTTAACCCAATTTGAATCAATTCTTCTGATGGCACTTGTTTGTATGTTAGCACCTATTTGAAGACATTCAAGGATGGTTGTTGTAAAGCAACTTAAAATATAAAAAAATGAAACCTTAAATTGTTATAAGGAAATATTAACAATTACTCACAAACTTCGAAATTAACCCTTTTCTTCCATGTCGTCTTGTTTTATGTGCCGAATGAGTTCCATCTTATTTTCTTTTCTGCAAGAAAATACTTAAAAAATAACATTTAATGCTAAATTCTTTTTTTATATGTACAAAGTCAATCATCATTATATACATTTGAAGCATGTTGTTGTTGAGATGGCTCCTACTTTGTTGCAATTAAGTCGATTTCTTTAACCGTCTCATTATACACTTTTTAGACATTCCTACTAGCATGTTTCACATATCAAAGTGTTGATCATTTGGGATTTTCATAATCTTCCTGAAAACGGTAATAAACTATTTTTATCTAAATATAACAAAATCGATACTAATAAATGAATGGTTTGTAGTAATATATACGTATAATTCTAGAAAATCATTTTATACAATTAGGAATATTACCTTTTAAATGATTTTTTTTCGTTGTTGTACGTTTTTTGCTATTGTAAGTCTAATATGTCTCATTGACCATTGCTTTGCAAATGCTTCATATAGTTTAAATATAATTTGGTTCTTGGAATCACTAGATTGATTTTTGTATTATAAGTAGAAAGTACATTTATACATTTGTTCCACTAGATCCCTCATAGTTCTGTAAAAAAATTCCCCTCTTTCATTAACCTCCACCACTACTCTGGATGAGCTAAGGACCAATTCATCATCATTTACATGTTCTATAATTTTTCTTTTCTTAGAAGGACATTGATAATTTCCTTTGTTGTTTCTCCATGTAGAACATTAAACATATATGAATTAATATATTGTTTGAAAATTGGTATCTAATATTCTTAAGTATATTATTAATGAAAATTAGAAATAAAACTCATATTGAATAGTATTTTTTCATTCACCTCATTCATAATTCTGCAATTTTTTTATCAGGTTTTTATGCTTTTCTACACTTAGATTAGAAATAACTTTATTGACCTTGTTCATTTTGTGGCTCTTCATGACACACACGAACCAATACATATTAGTTAAACTTACATATAGATCAAACATATTAATTTTGTAAAGAATGTACAAAGAAATTGCTTTCTCTGTTTTTTTTTATGTGTTGTCACTGTGTCGATCAGTAGTTTTGTTACTTGACACCTTCTGAGACATTTTTTATCAATATACAACCTGTAGCATTCAATATTGAAGTCATTAAATATATTTTACAAATAAATCAAATAATTTTCAGCCGAAAAAGCTCTTGTAACTAATGTGTTTATCTAAATAAATGCATCCGTGTGTTTAGAACATTAAACACATTGGGCATTTAATTGTAATTCAGTCGCATCGTCATGGAAAAATAATTTAAATTATTACGATGTGATTTGTAAGGATAAATGCACCGAAATTATTTAACAGTGTTATTTGGAAGAGGTGTGTTGGTGCATTATATTACGCCGACAGAAATGATTAACAGACTAGACATAATCGAGAGCGTTCTAATATGTTGGTGTGTTGTATTACACAGGGAGCATTGGTGTGTCATATTATAGAGGGCGCACCACGGAATATTTGATCGTTTAAAAAAAAATAAACAGAAATGGTCGATAGGGTTTGAATCTAATTCAATAATTGATCCCCCTACTTTACATGCCAAACGTCCTATATATAGTAAATACACAAACCCATTAAATCTAAAATCCCTAAATTGAAAAAACCCTAATTTTGAAGTGGTAGAGGAAGTTAAACCCTAAGGTGAAACTTTGCAAAAAGAAGCAAGGGTTTAAGGTAAATATTGATTTTTTTTTGTTTTTTGTCTGAATTTAATTAAATTTAAATAGAAAAACATATCATAAAGAAAATTACTTGTAAAATCTATAGTGAATTTTTTATTATATAGTGTTTTTAATTATTATTTTTCTAAATTGTGAATAAATCTAACAAAGATTGTAAAATATTTTAACAGTAAAATTTAAAATTTTTGTTATCTACGGTTTTGAGTGAATCACCATACCTTTCAACTTCTGATCTTTCGGTGGATCCAAAATATTTTGTAGCTCCATAGTTCTCTCAATATGTCTCTCTTGCAAATGATATCTCTTTTAATTAAACCCTAACAAAAATTATAAAATTTTATTAGTAAAATAATCCATAAATTTAAAAAAAAAAATATTATGCAGGTTTTTTTGCTGAATCACCATACTTTTCAGCTTCTGATCTTTTGAATAATTCTATTGCTCCAAAGTATTTTGTTATTACACAGTGCTCCTCTTATGTCTCTCTTGCAAATCACTCACTTAAAATTTTGGGTAAAATAATGAAATGGTGAATAACTTTTTACTATTTAAAACACTTTATGATATTAGATTTCGAAAAATCAATTGTTGCTCTTTTTTAAATTTTGAAAAAGAAAAGAAAAAATTGCATTTTTTTTTGCAATTTTTCTGCACATCGGTGCATTTGATAGTCAAGTGCATCGGTCCGTTTATAAAAAAAGGCGCACTAACATTGCCAGGGCGAAAAAGCTTTTCAACGCACTAACATGATATAATTTTTTATTATTTTTGAAATTCTAAAATGGTGCGATTATTTTTTTTAACGCAACGATGTGGTTTCTATTTAAAAGAATCAGTGCTCTAATTGTTATAAGAACATTGAGTTGGTTGAATTTTTTTTTATTTTTTTAAATCGGGAAACAGGTGCATAGTGATGCTGTTTTTTTTAACGCCTCGATGCATTTTTGTAGAAGAGCAATGATATGATAACATATTTTATTCGGAATGTCAGAAACCGATGTGGGTATTATTTAAACGCCCTGGTGCTGGTATTATTTAAACGCATCGGTGCGCTTTGTTCTAATAAGTGCACCAGTCTGGTTTAAAAACTATCTGAAATTTTATTTTCACATAAAATGACATATTAATCTCAAATTATCCTTTAGGATGCATACACATGAATAATAGTGCTCCATAGTATACATTTTCCGCTTAAAGTCGCCTTATTCTTGAAAAAGTGTTTGAAAACTAAATTGAAATTCAGATTATGGTTATATGGTTCTCATAGCCCTGGTAGAAGAAAAATGAAGAATATAGGTGTTTACTTACAACCATTGGTATATGAATTGAAGGAATTATGGGAAGAGATACATGTGTACGATGCATCAAGACCCATCGCAATAAAGAGGAGTTTTACATTGTATGGCATATGTGCTTACACCATACATGATTATCCATGCTTAAGAGTTTACTCTTGTAAATTGCATTCTTATTGACATGTTTAGTAATAATATTGTTTCGCATATTAATTTAATTAGTTGCAATTGTTAAAATCTTCATGGTTGCTATTGTGCGAGCCTTTATACAATAATTTTGCAGGTCCTTTAACAAAAGGGTATCATGGATGTAAATGTTGTGGACCTTCTTTGAAGGCTAGGTATTCTGACCACCTATGAAAGCCAGTGTATGACTACTCCAGGGTATTCCTCCCAAAAGCACACCTGTACAAAAGAGCAACATCTGATTTCAATGGTAAACCAGAGGGAACCCAAAAGCTTATAATAATGACACCAGTTGAATGGCTTAGAGCATATGAGAGAGAGAAGGAGAAGGAGTTTACAAAAATGTTTGATTCAAATGGGGAGCCTATGTTCGATGATCTAGAATTCTTCGACACCTATGTTGAGAAATTTACCATTAGATGAAAAGTAAATCTGTCTTTTATGAGCTCCCATATTGGGAGCATCTTAAGATTTCCCACTTACTAGATCAAATGCATATAATTAAAAATGTTTCATATTCTTTATGGAGGCACATATCATCGAAAGAAAGTGACACATTGGTTGTTAGGATAGTTCTTATTTCTTCAAAAACTAAAATTAAACATTGAGAAAGACAAGAAACTAGAGGAGAGGTTGGTCCCTCTTAGTCTCTCAAAGAAGGTGATGCCCCATGGATTTTAAAGAAAGATGATATTTCTTTGGCAAAGGAAGTTATAATGATTGTGAGGGTGCCTTCTTTATATGGGTGTTCAATATGGCGTTGCTTCACTGTGGAAGATCATTTGCCGGGGTTTAAATCGCATGACCATTTGAACTTTCTAAGAGTATGTATGTCAAAAACATGATTTTATTATTATTATTATTATGTAATGGGATATTTTATACTTATTTTTTTTATAATGTACTATTTATTGTGCAGTGTCATTATCCTCTTCTCATGCATGGGTGAGTGAACCATGACTTCCCCCAAGACCTACAGTGTGCCATATCTAAATTACCTGCATTTGGATGTTAGATCACATCAAAGGAGATTCATATAGCTAGCATTCCACGGTGGTGTCAAGAGATAACTGAGATTGTTTGTATGTTTGAGAAGGGATTTCCGATGAGTTTCATGGACTTGTAGGTTCATCTTCTAATTCACCTACTACATGAGGTTGAATTAATTGGGGTTGTTTCTTGTTGTTGGATGTTCTTCTTAGAGAGGTACATGAAGAAATTGAAAGGTTTTGTTCGATAAAGGGAAAAACCTAAAGGGTATATGGCAAAGGGGTATATATCGTATGAGTCTTTCTATTATGCCAGTGAGCACATCCAGCAGATCGAAAACACACCAGTTGCAGCAATTTGGGACAACAAAAGGGATGAAGAGAAAAGAGAAGGGGAGCTTCTTGAAATGAATGGAAAGAGGTGCACGATAAAGAGTAAGTTCAGGCTTATCATTTATCAAATTAAAACATAGTAACTATTCACATTGAAATTCATATTAATGCACCCCGGATGCGGGTGGCATTAAGACATACAATGGCGAGCCACATGCCGGGCATGGGCTGCCACGTGATAGCGCTTGGGCTTTTAATGCTGCAAGCCGCCGAAACTTCACAACTGAAGCGGCTTCTGGGCATCCTTAATGGAGCCGATGGAGGGAATGGCTAACCTGCGAGGGGCATTCAATGCAGGTCTTTTCAGTGGTAATGTTACGCGGTTTAAGTATGCAGATGGCTTGGGGAAGGGAGCTCATCGTGATGAGAGGAATTTTCAGAGTGTTGAGCGTCTATGCTGTGAGCTGGTGGTGGAGAGTTGGGCCGAGGTTCGTTTCACACCTGCGTTCTCTGGGCTGTGTATACGCCTATTTAAGCTTTGCTCTCTCCCGAATTGGGGATTGCACGTTGTGGGGAGGGCTCAGATCCAGTGCCGGACCTCGTCTGCTGGGGAACGGAATAAGGGGCTGGTGGCTATCATGGTGCGTGAAAGGATGCCTTGTCGCAGAGGACCCGGGCGCGGAGAATCCTCTCGTCCCCCAGCTGCGGACGTTCATCATCATTGTTGCTGTTGTTACTGTTACAGGAGAATGGGAGCCACCCCTATCCCGGCCTGTCAAGTCATGGAAGTGGGCAGCTCTAGTGGAGGGGAGCCCAAGCTACCTGCATTTGGTTCAGTTATCTTCACACTGGGTAGCTCTGGGGATAATCCAGGCATTAATGCACATATCTCTGTGCTTTTTACCCAAATTCAAGAGGAGAACGCAGAAGAATCGTCTCTGGTCCTGGCTGAAGATAATACTGCGCGCGGTAAGGGGAAGCTCCCATTGGGGGAGCCGTCAACTGAAGCGGAAGGCTCAGCAAGTGGTCGAGGGAAGCTCCCAGTGGAGGAACCGGCGAGTGAGGAGGGCAATTCAGGGACAGAGCGCTCTCAATCCACCACCCAACGTCGAGCTCCCGAGCAGCCAGAACCAGCGCATAATCCTACGGCTATGGAAGAAGAGCCAGAGGATTAACTCTCAGCGGCGGTCTTGTGTTTATGCCTTCCTCTCTCAGGTCGGGTTTTGGGGTATGAACAATTTCAATTTTCTGTTTCACATGGTGGTCAGTGTTCTTTTTGTTGCTAGTTATTGTATGTGGTCTCCACCGTTGCAGTGGGGACGAAGTCTTATGTTGGGCACAAATCTTTGGTGGTTGCCTCGTTTCTGTATGTTCACGGTTATGTATTCAGTTTCTACAGTTTGTCTGGGTTGTATGTCTTTTTGGAAATGCCCCTGCGTGGGTCGTTATGGGGCCATTCTGGAAACTCTTAACGTTTTGAATTTTGATCCTTCTGATCCTATCGCCCTGCGAGGCAAAAATACAAGTCTGAAAATGCCACCCATGAGCCGCAGTTGGCCTTGGGCAGCCAGCTTCTATGGATGTAAAGTTTTCTGTACATATTAATATAAAAGTAGTTAGTATTGCCGAGAAAAAAAAAGAAATTCATATTAATGCATATTTTGATCTCATATGTACTAAAGATATATATATATATATATATATATATATATATATATATATATATATATATATATATATATATATATATATATATATATATATATATATATATATATATATATATATATATATATATATATATGTTGGTTTGATTTGATCATCAGTGAATTCAGAAATTAAAGCCATCAACAAATTTATTCTTTACAATATGGCAGTGACACAACTGTGGGTCGCATTGTATGAAGAGAAGAGAAGGAAATGGGACAGTGACAGGAAAAAATTCAACCAGTTGAATGGTAGAAGCGTGCCTTATCCTAATCATTTAAAATAAAATATGCTAATGACATGCCCTAACAGTTGGATTTATGAGCAAGTCAGAGAGATATACGATGCATCTGGTAGTTACTCACGTGCTAAAGAGGATGCACAAAACATAGGCATTGGGTGCAACAACTTGGTAATTGTTCTCTCTTTTTGTACAATTTTAACTTCATATTGCACCTTTGAATTGTAACAGATATATATATATATATATATATATATATATATATATATATATATATATATATATATATATATATATTATTTTTAATTATGTTCGGGTTATTAAACAAATGACATTATGAATTTTTTGCTTTTTTACAGGTGCATTTGTTCCCATCTATGTAGGCATATGGACATCATTTTCGCACAGAGGATGTCGATGATGGAAGCATGACATAAGACTGGAGTGGACTTCGAGTTCGACCAATCTAGTCGTGCTAGCCACTGTGATCAAAACCTAACGCAATTGGACATTATGTTATGTTGGAAAGATACAAGAGATCATTCAAGTGGGCTTCTATTCATTCTAATGTGTTATTTTTAGGTGCAAGTGGTTGGACACCTTTGATCAGAATATTGTAAAGGAAGATTGTGATAGTAGGTTTATATCTATCAACTCTAGAAAAATGTGGCATGAAGCTAGGGAGCCTTATGTTTTCCCAAGACACTACATGTAGGTGTTTTTTTACCTAGATGTGTTGGATAGGGATTGGTGGTTCATATTAAGACACAACCCTAGATCAAATATAATTTTTAATTGAAATAGTGTTATCATGCCAAGCGAGGAAGATAACCAAGGTGATGACAATTGAGAGTGATGTGTACTTGTTATTTCATCACTTATATTATTGTTGATTGTTTTCGTTGCCATTATTTCGCTAATTATATTATTTTTTTATTCATGTTGTTGACATTTTATAATATAATTGGTAAGATTCACAAACATTTTTACACATTTTTTTGTAGTGGAAACATTTTTACTATTATTTCCAATTGTGTACATTATCTATGATAATAAGGATTCAAGGTTGCAACCCTTCTCAAATAGAACATATCAAACACACCAAATTTGTGATGGTGATTAAAGGCATTTGTTTGAATTTCAAATAGATTTGGTGATGCATTTTTGTTTCATATTTATATTAAGTGAAATAAATATCTATTTTTTTAATGTATTTATAACTAAATTATTTAAAGTAGACATGTCTTTATCATTGTGAACATGATGTAATAGTAGCTAGGAGGAATATAAAAAACATGGATTTTAGGGACTATCTCGTGATAATTATGTGGAAAAAATAATATTTTTTGAGTTGCTCATTAAGAAATAATGAAATATATTATTTGTCAAAATTTTAAATCTAATTTATTATCATTTATGTATTATTTAACTCATATTTATTATTAAAATAGTTAAATTTAAACCAGTAGCAAATAAAGAACCAAAATAGCATCAAATTGTTATATCTTTATTAATAGAAAGAAAGAAAAAATGTACTTACCTCTTTAACGGAGAACTCCCAATAGAGGAAATCTCCAATTACAAGTAACTTCACATGAAGCCTTATCATACTACATTTCTTTATCTTCATCTTTAGAGAGAAAAATTTCTAATTTAAATTGGTAAGAATTGCAATAAATATTAAATTTGAATTGGTTGAAAATCTCATAACATTAGTAATAAATTAAATTTTAAAACAATAGAATTTTTTAAGTTATATTAAATCTAAATTAATTGCACATCTACAACTCACCATGGGAGAGATGTTGTCAAGTAACGTTACATTTAAAAATAGTAAAATAATAATTTAAATTAACAAATTAAAAATAGTAATAAAAAAGGAAATTAATATCAACCATAATTACAACCCTTCAATTTACACCTTAATTTTATATAAATTTATATAGAGATATAAAGTAATTGAAAGTAAAAAATTAATAATTTAGCTTTTATTGTGAGAAAGAAATGTGAGTAAAAAAATATAATTTACTTTTTACTACAAGGAAGAAATGTAATTTTTTCACATGACAAGAAATAGTATTATTGATATTACATTATGTATAATTCATTCTATGTTCCATTTACATGTGATATTTAAAACAAAAATATATTTATAACAAAAAATATTTCATTAACAACCATAAGTAAAATATTTCAATGTCCATATTAAATAACATAATTTTATAGATATTTTATATAGAGAAAAGTAAAGTAATTTAAATTGAAAATTTTCTTATATTTTCACTTTAGTGAGAAAGATTGAGAGAATTCTTATTCTATGTTTTCAATGCCTAATATGGATTTGATATGTAATATTTTACAAAATATTAATAATAAAAATAATTAAATGTATACATACAGGAAAATATTATGAGGGGGCATATTTTAACATTTTAATGTGGAGAACGTGAATTATAAATAAAATATTTCAATGTCAACTACATATATATTATACCAGCCTAAATCCATATTAGCCTATTATATTAGCCTACTTTTACAATAGTGTCAATCATACTAAACTTTGTAATTTATAAAAATATATTTGCATCTTTTTAAAGTAAATAGTTTTGCATGTAATTTCATATATTAAAGTTTGATATAAGTTCACCAATACATAATCTATAATAAATATTATTTCATAAAAATAAAAAGCATGATGATAACCATCTAACAATCATAAACATCATTTAAGATACTCATTCGAATTCACTACCATCATCTAATTATATACACCTCTAGCACATATAAACATCATTAGCTAGCACACAAATGTAATAATCTAACAGGGAATCATCATCGTGAACACATCCAACAAAACACATACATTCTAATCTAACATCATCACCACACACATACTCAAATTAATATAAATCTCATGTCAAATAACTGTTATCACATACACATCTTTCTGCAAGAACATTGAATGAACATATCCAACATGACCTAACAATCATCAGAGTTTTGTCAACGCCTTTTGAACCATCGAGTGTGGTTCATCGCTAGGACAAGATGAAGAACAAGATCTTGGCATCACGTTAAATAGATGAAGATAAAAAAAGTTAACCATTATAATATAACAATTAGATTTGACTAAATAAATAATATTATTGATAACTAATATTTTCATATAAAGAAAATGGTTAGATTTGACTAAATAAATAATATTTTAATATAAAGAAATAATTGTTAGAATATAATTGTTAATATTGAATTGAGGAAAATAATTAATCAAAAGGAAAATTTTAATGAAATGAATATATAAAGAATTAAATAAAAATAATATTTAAATCAAACCTAAATAAGCAAAACAATAAAAAAATTAATAAAATCAATATAATAATATAATAAAATAAAAATAATATTTGGTTCAAACTTAAATAATCAAAACAATTCATTCTAAAAACTTAAAAATAATAAATGGTCAAACTTAAATAAAAATATCTGAGTTAAACCTAAATAATCAAAACACTAAAATAAAAATAATTTTTGAGTCAAACTTAAATAATTGAAACAATTAATTCTAAAAACTTAAAAATAAATAAAAATAATAAAAGGTCGAACTTAAAAATAAAATAAATAAATCAATCAATCAATAATGAAAAGAAAAAAGAAAATTAATCGTTTATTAGTAGTCAAGATAAAAATACAAATAAATAATAAAAATTAGGAAATTAGAAATATATATATGTATATATATATAAACTTAAGAAAAAATTGCAGGGATCCAACAACTGCTAATTTTCCAACCATCGTCTCTATTCAGATTTCTTGGACTCTTTTCAATCTCTATAGCTTTCCTAATCTTACAGTGATGGAAATGATCTATCTTAGCAGTGGCTCGGGCGTCTTCAATGCAGATGTGGTGTTTTGTCTTTTCCGCATGTTCTATTAATGCTGAGGAGCGGGTCCTCCCATGTTTGATGTCTGTTGCATGTTCCTGAATCCTCTTATTTATTGAGTGGTCAGTTTCATCAATATATGGTGTTCCAAATGAACAAGGGATTACATAAACACCTTTCATATTCTTAGGGTTTGCCGCGTCTTTTACAGATCTTAGGTAACTTTGAATAGTGTTAAGGGGCCTAAAGTTTGAGGGAACCTTGTGCTTTCTTAGGATCCTTGCAATATTGTTAGTGGTTCCTTGTATAAAAGGAAGATGTACCCCATAAAATCGATCATTGGGTTTTTTTTTAATCTTGGAACCGTTGCCATCCTTAAGGAAAGCCCTAAGACATTAGAGCTTATTATAACCATTATTTTTTAAAACCTTGAGGAGATGGGTTTTCTCATCTTCAAGATGACTTTCATCATAAACTCTAAACGCACGAGTGGCTAAAGTGTTGAGAACACCCAACTTTTGAGCAGGGAAATGATGGGACTTAGCGTGAAGATATTGCTTTGTGTGAGTTTTCTTCCGAAAGACCTGGTGTGAGAATGATCCATCATCTTTCTTTGAAATAAGGATGTCAAGAAAAGGAAGGCTCACATTGATTTCACATTCCATGGTAAACTTTATGGGGCTAGACTGATTATTAAGATGATGGAGAAAGAGATCCAACTTATCCCGACCATGAGGCCAGATGACGCAGGTGTCATCCACAAATCTCTTCCATAGATTTGGTTTGTATTGTTTTGAGGACAAAGCTTTGGATTCAAATTCCTCCATGAACATATTAGCTACAACAGGGGAAAGGGGTGAGTGTAGGAATTTACAGGGTAAGTTCCTCAGATAGAACACCAAAGGACACCACTCACAAACAGATCACAGATCAATACACCAGTATTCTTGACGTGGTTAAAACCCTCAAAGAGGGAAACAGTCCACGGCCTGAGCCAACGTGGCCACTTCAGGCAATTTATTAATGTAAAAGAAAGAAAATTTATATAAGATTCTCTCATGAATGGTCACCCTACAAATGACCCTCCATACTCTTTAAATAGAGATCATGGACGAATCAGGTGTTAAGCCATGGAGCAAGTGTTGGTTATACCGCGGAGAGAATGAACTGTCAGATCACTTCATGTCTAGAACATATCATGACCATTGAATTGTAAGTTACAAAAGTACATAGTAAAGAAACACACTTTACCTAACTCTATACTAGACCAAGTTATACTTAACTATTTCCTATGTGTCGAAATATCCTAACATCCCCCCTTAAGAACAACTTGGGATAGGATTGAAGGATTTACAAATATGACACAATAGGAGAAGGAAGGAGGCATTAGAGCTTATCCCCCCTTAGTGACAACTTCCTGAACTCCAACCATAAATCGAAGTTTAGTAAACTTCACCTCCGTGAGAGCCTTTGTGAAGATGTCTGCAACTTGATCATCGGTTGAACAATATTGCACTTCAAGAACATGATCATGAATGAGCTTTTGATGAAGTGCATGTGTAGTTCAATGTGTTTGTTGCGCTGATGTTGGACTGGATCTTTGCATAGTTGAATGGCACTTTGATTATCACACCAAAGTGTAGTCGGATGCTGCTGCTAAAAGCCAAACTCTAACAGGATCTAACGAAGCCATGGAGCTTCCTTACTAGCTTCTACGGCACCACGATACTCTACTTCTGTTGAAAAAAGAGAAATGGCACTTTGTTTCTTGCAAGCCCATGTAATAGGTCCATAACCAAGAGCGAAGACATAACCTGCAGTATACTTTCGATCATCAGGGTCACCAGGCCAATCAGAATCAGTGAAACTAACCAATAGAGGAGATGCTTCTGCACTGTAATGAATCTCAAACTGAATTGTACCTCAAACATAACGAAGTATTCTTTTAGCTGCTTTCCAATGAATTTCATGTGGGTTTTGCATAAACCGATCAATAAGGCCAACAGCAAAGGAAATGTCAGGATGAGTATGGGTCAGATACAAAAGTTTTCCTACAAGCTCAAGGTATAAGGTAGAATCAACTTCAGGGGAAGTACAAGTGAATGAAAGTTTGGCTCCAGACTGAAAGGGAGAAGGGGTTGGGTTACAGTCTTCTATGTGAAAGTGGCATAGAAGATCACAAGCATACTTGGAATGGGAAAGGGAAATACCTTCCTTGGATTGCAAGACTTGAAGACTAAGAAAATAATGCAAGTGTCCTGAATCTGTCATTTCAAACTGCTTTTTAAGGCTGGAATTAACATGATTTATAAGGTTGGGATCACTACCAGTAAAGATAAGATCATCAACATAAAGAACAAGAATGATAAGAGACTTACCCACCTTCTTGGTGTAGACAGTGTCGTTAGAATAACACCTAGAAAAGCCAGTATCTAAAAGAAAGCTAACCATTTTGGCATACCAAGCCCGAGGGGCTTGCTTGAGACTATAAAGGGATTTCTTAAGCTGGCATACAAGGCTGGAGTCTATTTGTATAAAGCCAGGAGGTTGTTCCATATATATTTCTTCATGTAAGTCCCCATGCAAAAAGGCAAATTTAACATCCATCTGATGGACTTTCCATTTAAAAGAGGTAGCAAGGGAAAGAACAAGGTGGATAGAGTTCATTTTGGCAACAAGGGATAAGGTTTCAGTATAGTCAATGCCTTCAACTTGTGAAAAACCCTTAGCAACAAAACGAGCTTTATGTTTATCAACCTTTCCTCTGATCCATACTTGGTTTTGTAAACCCATTTACATCTAACAAGTTTTCGTCCCTTTGGAAGAGGAACAAAATCCCATCATCATTTTCCAATAATGAACGATATTCTTCATTCATAGCTGCATCCCAATCTGGATGGCCTGAAGTTTCTGCAAAGGTGTCAGGATCATAATTCGTTGGAGCTTGAGCCAGTAAAAAAGAGGCTCTATCAAATTGAGAACGAGTGCGACGTTGATCTGTAGGATCACCTGTTGCATCCCAAGTAGCGCGGACCCATTTTGGAAGTTGAGGAGCTGAAGGAGGATCCCGAGAAGGTGGGGAGAATTTTCATCCTTGCTGCCATCATCTGAAGAAGAAATATTTTCAGAAGTAGAAGGGATAGAGAGAGGTGGCACATCCATCAAACTAGGCTCGTAGGCTGATATATTTTCAGCAAACTTTACATCTCTTCTAATGATAACATTTTTGGATTTAGGTGAAAGAAGTCTATATCCTTTGGCGTCTTTAGAATATCCAGCAAAAATACATTTTTCACTCTTAGGTTCTAAGGCTTTATGTTTCTCATTTGGAATATGGGCCCATGCTTCACTTCAAAAAACACGAAAGTAACTGACATCTGGTTTAATTCAGCTCCATGCTTCTTCTGGAGTGATATTCTTTAAAACCTTAGTACGAGTGCGATTTACTCTATAATTTGCACATTTAATTGCTTCTGCCCAAAAATTAAGACTAAGTCCTTTAGATTAAAGCATACAATTAGCCATTTCCTTTAAGGTGTGATTCTTTCTTTCAGCTACACCATTTTTTTGTGGAGTATATGGAACGTATGTTGCATTTGAATTCCATGTTCAATGCAAAAGTTGATGAATTTGTTGTTAACATATTCTCCACCATTATCAGATCTTAGCTTAAGAATTTGATGTCCATATTGTTTTTCAACAAAGGCCTTAAACGCCAAGAACATGTTAAATACTTCACTCTTGATTTTTAAGAAGTATACCCAAGTGCGTCTAGAGAAATCATCAATGAAAGTTAAGAAACACTTGTAGCCAGAGAATGAAACCACTAGAATTGGACCACATAAATCACTATGCACAAGATGTAAAGCGGCTGAGGCATGCCAAGAGGCATGTTTTTCAAAACTATCTCAATGATGTTTTCCGAGTACACATCCGGAACAAACACCATCTCTGCAAGATACCATAGGAAGACTTGTCACCAAATTTTCTTTACATAGATTTTGAAGGGAGCGATAGCTTAAGTGACCAAACCACTCATGCCAAAGTTGGCTCACTTCATCATTATGAGCAACAAATACCAAGGGAAGATTTGGTGATCCAAATTTGTTAAACTTAGACAACCTTGTAGAATCATCAGCAATGCCAGGAGCTAAAATATGTTTAGGATCTCTTAGGTCCTTAATTACAACATCGTGAGGTGAAAATTCAACGATTTTACCTTCACCTAAATGAGTTATCTGATATACAAATAGAAGGTTGCAGGATAAGGTTGGAACACATAATACATCATTAAATTAACCATTGTCTAGATGAACAGTTCCAGTCCCTACAACACTAAGAGATCTATCATCACCAACATATATATTTTTGGTGTTACAATCATTTAAAGAAGAAAACATGGCTTTGTTTTTGGCCATGTGATAAGAAGCTTCAAAATCAATGAGCCACTCATGAGAATGAGAAGAAGAAGATACATTTAGTGCATAACTAGACCGAGATGCTTAACAACCACACGCAGAAAGTGTTATTCCTGAAGATGAAGTTGAAGTTAAAGAGTGCTCCAAATGGATGTTATGCTTCTTCATTACTACTTCCAAGGCTTCCATCTTCTTAAAGAATTTAGATTCTAAGTGGTCATCTCGATTACAAAATTTGCAATGTCTATCAGTATTCTTCCCTTTGTTTTTATTTTCCTTATCATTTTGTTGAATTGATTTTTCATTTTGAGACTGGAATCGCTTAGGACCCTTGTTTGGTTTCGGACCATTCTTTTTAGGATACTGCTCCTTAGGATTCTTTGACTTTGGTTGTTGCTGGGTGGCTAAGGCTTTCTTAGAAGAGTTTCCAAGATTAAGAAGACCAAGATGTCAGAGTTTTTTTTGTTCTCTTATTAAAGAATCACAAAAGGCATCAAAAGAGGAGGACTTGTAGTCTTGCCCTTGAGAAATAAAGGCTTCTCTAGTAGAATGGAAGGTGGAAACAAACACAAAGTAGGCTGGTCCCAACTTAGTAAGAATGGAATAAATAAGGCTACCATCTTCTTTCTTAACCTTGACACCTTCCAAGATAATTCTGAGGGTCTTGAACTTGGACAAAAAATCTCCAATGGAACAAAAATTATTGGGGTCCAACGTAAGCAACTCATTTTCGAGTTGATGGGCTCTAATTTCATTTTTAATTCCAAAAACTTTATTGAGCTATTTCATTGCTTCATTAGGGGTATCAAGTTTTGTGATATGGAGTCTAAGGTATGGAGAAATAGGCTTCCCTATCAACCCAAGTGCTTGATCTTGCCTATTTTCTCATTTGGTTGCCTTATCTTCATCTTTAGGTTTAGTTTCTTGGCCTGAGGCTATTCTGTAAAGACCTTTACTTCTAAGTAAATCCACAACGTAAGACCACCATTGGAAGTAGTTGGTGCTATAAAGAATAACTTGGCATGGACTTTCCATTTTAACAGAGACTAAAGTTCTAGATAATGAAACTAAGTGTCCCAATGGAAATATCTCAAAAAATTATGTCGATTCAAAAAAAACGGCTCTGAAAACAGCTTCCTGATGAAGAAGTTATGGCTTTTTGAAGAAAAGTTGTTGAAGATGTCGACGAAGTGTGTGAATGTGCGGAAGTGAATAATAATGTTATATTCAAAAATAAAATAAAAAATCCTCCCCTGCCACTCCCCCAACCCCCCCTTTCCACCCTCCCCTTCCCCTTTTCAAAATTAATCTAATTATCTCACTTTAAAAAAGATTTTATGTGACACACTTTTATAAATAAGTGAAAGTCACTTTTACAATAGTATTTTATGAGCTACCCACTAAATTGTAACTTAAATAAAAGATAAAGAGATTTTAGAATTATAAGTGACTCGCTTTTTATAATGGGTGAGAACACTTTTACATAAAATAACTTTAAAACATAAGTCACATGTGCTTTTTGAAAAAGTGACTCAACAAAAAGGAAGACTTGAACTCAAGGCCTCTATTCTCATAAAGTAAATTTGGACCAAGTGAGCTAGTTTAAAAGGTTAGTAATTTTTGGAAAAGATAAAGGTTTTTTGTTTTTTGTTTTTTTTAGTCATTGAAGCTTTGGGGTGCATGCTTCTTGAGAAATTTATTTTTGCCTACAAAACAAAAAACCACGCGACCCAACACGAACATGCAAAAAAACGGAAACCTTATGCTTTAAGTTAGCTTTTGCCATAAACTAAATATTTTCCTCAATATTTCTGATTTTCCGAAATCACACTAAGGCGTGGTGGAAAAAGGCATACGCATCAAAAAAAATCATTCATTTATGTTTTTTATTTGCCCAGATCGCACAGAGTCGCAGGGCAAAGAGCATACATAGAAATGAAAGGTATAGATCCGGTAAAAAAACAGAGAGCTAAATAAACTGAAATAAATAGAGAGATGAATAACTAAAACTACAAATAAAGACGGTATACCTCCAGACCTTAAAAATGATGTAGCTAGAGCTCCTGGAAACCTTTTCACGTGAAACAAAAGGGGTTTCTCACTGGAATAGATGCTTCTAACACAATAGAGCAATCCTCTTGGCCCAAAAGTAGTTAGAAATAGTAGATCTAGGAAACAAGAGTCACATGCACTTGTACCGGCTTCAGATTTGGATCACCAACAAATGCGGCCCTTATATAGCTTTGATACCATGTAGGAATTTACAAGGTAAGTTCCTCAGATAGAACACCAAATGACACCACTCACAAATAGATCACAAATCAATACACCAGTATCCTTGACGTAGTTAAAACCCTCAAAGAGGGAAATAGTCCACGGACTGAGCCAACGCAACCACTTCAGGCAATTTATCAATGTAAAAGAAAGAAAATTTACATAAGCTTCTCTCATGAACGCTCATCCTACAAATGACCCTCCATGCTCTTTAAATAGAGATCATGGACCAATCAGGTGTTAAGCCACGGATCAAGTGTCTATAATACTGAGAAGAGAATGAACTGTCAGATCACTTCATGTCTAGAACATATCATGACCGTCAGATTGTAAGTTACAAAAGTACATAGTAAAGAAACACACTTTACCTAACTCTACACTAGACCAAGTTATACTTAACTATTTCCTATGTTATGGCAACACCACACATTTGTTCATAGAATTCCAAGTTGACAAAAGTAGAGGTAAGACAAATCTCAACCAATTTAGCAGTATCAGGATTCGTGATACGATTTATGACCTCAATGTTCTCATTAATGGGGATATTAGTGTAAAGGGACACCACGGTGAAACTCACAAGAAAATCCCCAGGCTCAAACCTTATAACCTTTAACTCATTAACAAACGATGAAGAGTCTTTGATAAAGGACTATGTAAGACAAACAAAGGGTTTTAGCTTTTGGGCTAAATACTTTTCCAGAAGATAGGTTGGTCCTCCTATAATGTTGACAATGGGTTTTAGGGGAGCCCCCTCCTTATGCATCTTGGGAAGACCATAGATCTTCGGATTGATAGGGTTATTGTTGATGCGTCTATGGCTCAAGGAGCTAATAGTGCTGCTGGATTTTATAGCTAGAGCCAATTTTTTTAGAGATATTATTTAAGGATACCTTAAGAAAAGACTATGCAGTTGTTCATAGAAAGGCAAAGCCCCCTAATAACAACATTAGAAAGCTTGAATTCGATGCCCTCAAATATTTGAACAATAACAAGGAAATTGTTATTCTCAAAGTAAACAAGGGTGGAGTTGTGGTTATCTTAGATAAGGAAGATTACCGGAGAAAAATGTTGGACCACCTTTGTAACAATGGAAGCTATAGAAAACTCAATAAGAATCCCTTAAAGAATATCTCTAAAAAAGTGGCTCTAGCTATAAAATCCAGTAGCATTGTTAGCTCCTTGAGCCATAAAATCATTGGGAGTAAACCAATCACTCCTAAGATTTATGTTCTTCTTGTTGAAAATGCAACAAGATGATGGAGCTTAGTGGAAAGGAGTCGCCTTCACTAAGTTGGCCTGCAGGCTATTTTTGGCGCAAAGTCTATTTTTAGACATATGGATCATGGTCTATGAGCTACCCACTAAATTGTAACTTAAATAAAAGATAAAGAGATTTTAGAATTATAAGTGACTCGCTTTTTATAATGGGTGAGAACACTTTTACATAAAATAACTTTAAAACATAAGTCACATGTGCTTTTTGAAAAAGTGACTCAACAAAAAGGAAGACTTGAACTCAAGGCCTCTATTCTCATAAAGTAAATTTGGACCAAGTGAGCTAGTTTAAAAGGTTAGTAATTTTTGGAAAAGATGAAGGTTTTTTGTTTTTTGTTTTTTTTAGTCATTGAAGCTTTGGGGTGCATGCTTCTTGAGAAATTTATTTTTGCCTACAAAACAAAAAACCACGCGACCCAACACGAACATGCAAAAAAACGGAAACCTTATGCTTTAAGTTAGCTTTTTCCATAAACTAAATATTTTCCTCAATATTTCTGATTTTCCGAAATCACACTAAGGCGTGGTGGAAAAAGGCATACGCATCAAAAAAAATCATTCATTTATGTTTTTTATTTGCCCAGATCGCACAGAGTCGCAGGGCAAAGAGCATACATAGAAATGAAAGGTATAGATCCGGTAAAAAAACAGAGAGCTAAATAAACTGAAATAAATAGAGAGATGAATAACTAAAACTACAAATAAAGACGGTATACCTCCAGACCTTAAAAATGATGTAGCTAGAGCTCCTGGAAACCTTTTCACGTGAAACAAAAGGGGTTTCTCACTGGAATAGATGCTTCTAACACAATAGAGCAATCCTCTTGGCCCAAAAGTAGTTATAAATAGTAGATCTAGGAAACAAGAGTCACATGCACTTGTACCGGCTTCAGATTTGGATCACCAACAAATGCGGCCCTTATATAGCTTTGATACCATGTAGGAATTTACAAGGTAAGTTCCTCAGATAGAACACCAAATGACACCACTCACAAATAGATCACAAATCAATACACCAGTATCCTTGACGTAGTTAAAACCCTCAAAGAGGGAAATAGTCCACGGACTGAGCCAACGCAACCACTTCAGGCAATTTATCAATGTAAAAGAAAGAAAATTTACATAAGCTTCTCTCATGAATGGTCATCCTACAAATGACCCTCCATGCTCTTTAAATAGAGATCATGGACCAATCAGGTGTTAAGCCACGGATCAAGTGTCTATAATACTGAGAAGAGAATGAACTGTCAGATCACTTCATGTCTAGAACATATCATGACCATCAGATTGTAAGTTACAAAAGTACATAGTAAAGAAACACACTTTACCTAACTCTACACTAGACCAAGTTATCCTTAACTATTTCCTATGTTATGGAAACACCACACATTTGTTCATAGAATTCCAAGTTGACGAAAGTAGAGGTAAGACAAATCTCAACCAATTTAGCAGTATCAGGACTTGTGATACGATTTATGACCTCAATGTTCTCATTAATGGGGATATTAGTGTAAAGGGAGACCACGGTGAAACTCACAAGAAAATCCCCAGGCTCAAACCTTATAACCTTTAACTCATTAACAAACGATGAAGAGTATTTGATAAAGGACTATGTAAGACAAACAAAGGGTTTTAGCTTTTGGGCTAAATACTTTTCCAGAAGATAGATTGGTCCTCCTATAGAGTTGACAATGGGTTTTAGGGGAGCCCCCTCCTTATGCATCTTGGGAAGACCATAGATCTTCGGATTGATAGGGTTATTGTTGATGCGTCTATGGCTCAAGGAGCTAATAGTGCTGCTGGATTTTATAGCTAGAGCCAATTTTTTTAGAGATATTATTTAAGGATACCTTAAGAAAAGACTATGTAGTTGTTCATAGAAAGGCAAAGCCCCCTAATAGCAACATTAGAAAGCTTGAATTCGATGCCCTCAAATATTTGAACAATAACAAGGAAATTGTTATTCTCAAAGTAAACAAGGGTGGAGTTGTGGTTATCTTAGATAAGGAAGATTACCGAAGAAAAATGTTGGACCACCTTTGTAACAATGGAAGCTATAGAAAACTCAATAAGAATCCCTTAAAGAATATCTCTAAAAAAGTGGCTCTAGCTATAAAATCCAGTAGCATTGTTAGCTCCTTGAGCCATAAAATCATTGGGAGTAAACCAATCACTCCTAAGATTTATGTTCTTCTTGTTGAAAATGCAACAAGATGATGGAGCTTAGTGGAAAGGAGTCGCCTTCACTAAGTTGGCCTGCAGGCTATTTTTGGCGCAAAGTCTATTTTTAGACATATGGATCATGGTCTATGAGTTGCAGGATGCTATTTGTGGATGATTAGTCATGTTGGTAAAAATAGATGGAATTCTATTTTTAGACATATGGGCGGAATCTATTTTTAGACTGCCAGGCTAAAAATAGAACAGTCGAATATTATTAGCTCTTAATAATATTTGGACTATAAACATTATCTTATCCTCTTGGAGCACTTCAGTTCGAGCTACAGATGTGGCACATGCAACTGTCAAAAGGAAATACGCTTTTCTTATGGGTCAATTGAGCTATTGCATGATGGACTTCAGTTAGAACTCAAGTGGTTGAGTTTTGGTGGAGTTGATTGAGGAGTTGATGGAGTTGTGTTCAGTTTGACTTAGTTGAACTAGTTGTATTTAGTCTAACTGCAGAATACACTAGTGATGAGTGATGTGAATTAATTGTTAATTAATTCACTAATTATTAACTCATAAATCAACTAAAGAATACATAAGTTAACTCAGTGCATGGACAGTTCATTGGAGACAAGTGTTAGAGGTGAGTGAAAGGGCAAGACAGCTGTCAGTTATGACTATAGTTGGGCATGAGATCTTGCACAATCAATGGGATTGAGTTATGCCAATGAGGACTGCGCAGTGTGGGCATATACCAAGGTAATTGTAGCCTGTGCTCACGTGATTTTCACTTTGGATTGTGCAGTGGATGCAGGAAAATCAGCGGTGGAGATTTGAACCTGTGACTTGTTCGGATCTGATCTAGTTTTGTGTGTAACAGGTGGAGATAGTACTGAGTACTTGTGAGGAGTATTGTACTATGTATTGTTACATGTTCTCAATCAATATAATATACAGATAGTTGGGGGTTTTCAGCTGTATGCTTTCCCCGTCATATATTGTGTTGATATGTGTGATTGATGCTTCAATGTGCGCATGCGATTGTTTCAGAATACTGCAAATTGATGATCAATAGTAGAGGAGGTTATGTATTATGCATGCATTCCGCAAATAGTGTATAATCAGGATAATCTATGTAAATAAGTGTCATATTATTCAAAATTTCTACATGGTATCAAAGCAGAGTTGATCATCAGATCTATTATTCAGAAAGTGATTACATTTTATTTCTTCAGGCAGAGTCTGTAATCGGGCCAGGTAGCCTCTGGATTCATCCTTCTTTTGGAAGGTGAGATATACGGTAAAACCCCATACAGTCAATCTCTGTACGAGAAATACTTTGTTCTCACGAATTTTAGATCAGAAGCGGTTGAGTTTTGAGCTGGTGAAATTCGAATTTGCAGCAGTGTTTCCTTGGTGTCAAAGTTGAAATGTCTTTCAACAAATTGCGATTGGAGTATGCTCTTGAAGGCATCTCAAATTATATTGCATGGAAAGACAGGATGGAGGTGGTCTTAGATGACAATGGGTTGAAGGAGTTCATAGAGGCTGAGGTCCCAAAGCTTACTGATGTTGCTCACGTTGAGGTTTGGCAAAAGAAGACAGCAAAGTGTCGAAGGATTCTGTTGGAGGGCGTGAAGGATCACGTTGTGTCCAGCCTACATGGAAAGGATTCTCCATACTTGATGTGGAAAGTGTTGACAGATCTATTCCAAAGCAAGAGCGACGAGAGGAAGTTGGCGCTCAAGGATAAACTCAGAAACATTAAGTGTGAGAATGGAGACAGTATGCCCAGGTATCTCACGAAGTTCACCCAGTGTCGGGATGAGCTGGGAAGTGTGGGGGTGATTGTCGATGATGAGGACTTGGTGAGCTTGGCTCTCCTTGGTCTTCCGAAGAGTTGGCTTTCCTATCAGGACTCTTTCAATGGTCGAGAGAAATTGCCAGGATGGGAGAGACTTTGGTCGAATCTTGTGCAAGAGGAGATTAGGCAGAATACTAGGGACGGATCTTCATCAAAGGCATCTGATGAAGAAAATTGCGCTTTGGCTGCCAAAGCAAAGAAGAGGAAGGAGAAGGGTTCTCTTTCCGAATCCAGTTCTTCCAATGATGGGAAGATGGTTGACAAATTGAAAGTGTGATGCTTTCGTTGTCATGATTTGGGCCATTATGCTACTAATTTCCCAAAGAAGAAGTCCAAGAAGGGATCTGGGGAAGGATCTGAAGGTGAGGCACTTGCTTCACAGTTTGAGTTGGATTTCACACTCTTTGCATGCATGGTTTCATCCATGGTGGGAAGTGGTTGGTTTCTTGACAGTGGAGCTTCTTTCCAAATGACCAGTGACAAGAGTTTGTTCAGTACTTTGGAGGAGAAAGATCTCCAGATACTCATAGTGATGGGTAATGATGAGAAGTATAGTGTCTCAAGTGTAGGCACGGTTATTTTTCAGAGGGAGCATGGAGCTCGCCTTACCTTGACCGATGTCAAGTATGTACTAGGACTGAAGAGAAACTTGGTGTCGATCGCGATGCTAGAAGATAGAGGCTATGATGTAGTCTTCAGTAAGGGAAAGGTTTTCCTTAGACACATCATCACTAGACAGGTGAAGCAGATTGGTTCACGGGTCAAGAACCTGTATGCTCTTGAGGTTCAAGATGCATGCAAAGCCTTGAGTAGTGAGGCAACTGATGGAGACTTGGTGGTTGAGATGGAGCGTATATTACCTCTCAACATGCAGAGCCAGAAGAAGTCTCAGACGATTGTGGAGGAGCCACAATTGGTGCAGCAGCTTCAGGAGGTTGTGGAGCAGCCACAACAAGGGAAGTTGAGAGGAGATCGAGTAGAGACATCTACTCATGCAGAGACCTCCAGTAGGGGGAAACTTCGAGCTAGGTGGGCTGAGGGATCACATGCATCCATACCTCCAGGTATGAGGTGGGGCGATATAGAGTGATCGTCCCAAGGAGGAGGGGCAGATCCTTGAGGTACCCAACCTCTTGGATGAGACCTTGCTACGGGAGCCCCGATGTGGAGTAGCAGGAACTGACTGATTGGGTAGAGACAGATGCGGATGGAGCGGGAGAGAGAGCGATAGTGTAGGGAATCCCAGGACAGCGCATAGCTAGCAGGCTGTAGCAATGCGAGAGGCACAAGTGTTTTGCATAGTGCTAGGTGGCACAAAGAGGTGTGCAATGGTGCGAGATGCATGGAGATGTTGCAGTAGCGTAGATGTCAGAGAGGGAGCACTTGTCAATAGTAGGTAGAGCTTCAGCATCAGAGTATGTTCCTAGCCCAACAGAGTGCTCAGTTGGGAGTGTTTTTGTTCCAAGTGTTGTTGGACCAAGTGGACCGGGCAAATGTGTTGCATGCAGAACATTCCAGAGTTGCAGGATAGGGGTTGCAGATAATCCATATCTTGTTGAGAGGGAGTGTTGAAAATGCAACAAGATGATGGAGCTTAGTGGAAAGGAGTCGCCTTCACTAAGTGGGCCCGCAGGCTATTTTTGGCGCAAAGTCTATTTTTAGACTATGTCTATTTTTAGACATATGGATCATGGTTTATGAGTTGCAGGATTCTATTTGTGGATGATTGGTCATGTTGGTAAAAATAGATGGACTTCTATTTTTAGACATATGGGCGGAGTCTATTTTCAGACTGCCGGGCTAAAAATAGAACAGTTGAATATTATTAGCTCTTAATAATATTTGGACTATAAACATTATCTTATCCTCTTGGAGCACTTCAGTTCAAGCTACGGATGTGGAACATGCAACTGTCAAAAGGAAATGCACTTTTATTATGGGTCAATTGAGTTATTGCATGATGGACTTCAGTTAGAACTCAAGCGGTTGAGTTTTGGTGGAGTTGATTGAGGAGTTGATGGAGTTGTGTTCAGTTTGACTTAGTTGAACTAGTTTTATTTAGTCTACCTGCAGAATACACTAGTGATGAGTGATTTGAATTAATTGTTAATTAATTCACTAATTATTAACTCATAAATCAACTAAAGAATACATCAGTTAACTCAGTGCATGGACAGTTCAGTGGATACAAGTGTTAGAGGTGAGTGAAAGGGCAAGACAGTTGTAAGTTGTGACTATAGTTGTGCATGAGATCTTGCACAATCAATGGGATTGAGTTATGCCAATGAGGACTGCACAGTGTGGGCATATACCAAGGTAATTGTAGCTTGTGCTCATGTGATTTTCACTTTGGATTGTGCAGTGGAGGCAGGAAAAGCAACGGTGGAGATTTGAACCTGTGACTTGTTCGGATCTGAGCTAGTTTTGTGTGTAACAGGTGGAGATAGTACTGAGTACTTGTGAGGAGTATTGTACTATGTATTGTTACATGTTCTCAATCAATATAATATACAGATAGTTGGGGGTTTTCAGCTGTATGCTTTCTCCGTGATATACTGTGTTGATATGTGTGATTGATGCTTCAATGTGCGCATGCGATTGTTTCTGAATACTACAAATTGATGATCAATAGTAGAGGAGGTTATGTATTATGAATGCATTCTACAAATAGTGTATAATCAGGATAATCTCTGTGAATAAGTGTCATATTATTCAAAATTTCTACACTTCCCAATATCCATAAGGAGGGGACTACCCTGAGACCCATTGTCAACACTATAGGAGGGCCAACCTATCTTTTGGAAAAGTATTTAGCCCAAAATCTAAAACCTCTTGTTGGCCTTACGAAGTCCTTTATCAAAGACTCTTCATCATTTTTTAATGAGTTAAAGAGTATATGTTGGCATTATGACACGGGTTTGGGACAGGTTTGGCTCTATGACATAAGTGTTGTCCTTGATGGCAACTCACTCAAATGGAAAATCACGGTTCAGGCGCTCAGAATGAAAGAAAATAAGGTATACGCAGGTTCCTTGTAATAAAGTCGCGTATACACGCGGGTGTACTGATCAGAAGGCGTGTATATGTATGCACGCACTTTCATGCAAAGAAAAGCGCGTACATGTGGGAAATCATATGGTTGGTCCATGGTATTTAGTCCGACATATTCGAACCTATGGTTTTGGTCCTTGGTATTACATTCTAAGTGTTAAACCTAGGAATTGGGTCCCTAGTATTGGATCTCTATGGTTTTGGACCATGGTTTGAGTAAGGCCTAGACTATAAAAAGGGGAGGAGATCATTTGGCAAGGGCATCGACTTATGCATTGAATATCTTAAGAGGAGCAAGATCTGGAATACTGGTTGGTGAGATATAGTTGAATCTAAATCAAGGAGGAACCTGAACATTACAAGATGGTTAAGTTCTATTGATGGGTCAAGATCTCAAGACTTGAAAAGTAGTATCATTATGTGATTTTGATCTGTTATATTTGACGCATGATTAGATCTATAAAATATGGGTATAACTGATGTCTGATTAAGCAAAAGGATAAATTATCTTTTATAGATTTGTACGCAGGTTCCGCACGGCAGAGGCGCGTGTACATGCAGGTTAAGCAAGTAAAGGCTGCGTATACGTTGGTTGGATTTGACATAGCAGTGTATATACGCAGGTTTATATTGGTGAAGTAGCGTACATATCTTGAAATATGCTTTAGCTGCTTCTATTTATTACTACAATGTTTTAGGTTCAGAATTGGTGTCCGGTTACTGGTACTGTTTTCTGGTTACAGCATTCTGAGAAGTTATTGGTTGATTCAGTATTTGTACAAAGGAGATTGGTTGTTGCAGATCTACTTGATGTTTGATTGATATTCATGGATCCAGTCTGAAAATTTATGAAACGTGGTCCCTGGAAGAAAAGAGAAGGTTGAAGCCTTTTGTAGGTCAGCACCTACGTACTAGTACCTCAGCTAGTACAAGAGCTAAGGGGGTTGTAGCTCCCTTCCAGGAGAAGCTGGAGAATGAGAGAAGGTTGTAGCCTTCTGCAGGTTGAAGCCTGTGTGCTGGTATAAGACTGCACCAGTACAGAATCATTGTAAAAAGAAGTTTCTAATTGAAAGAAGATAGAGACGAATTGCAGCAGGTGGTTTTCACCCACATTAGGTTTCCACCTTATATCTTATGTTCTTATGTGTGATTGCTTGTTCTGTTTTACTGTTCCTGGTTACTGTTCATATGGTTTGATGCACAGATTAATGATCAAAATCTGAAGAATAACCTAAATTACAAGTCTGCTCATATACGCTTGTTTCCTTAACTAAAGTTGCGTACATACACGGTATTTACTAACTGAAGTAGCGTATACAAATCTGATTGTGAAATGAAAAGTAATTGACCTGATAATACTGATTCACCCCCCCCCCTCTCAGTATTATTTTCAACAATTGGTATCAGAGCAGGTCCTTCAAAAGAAGCTTGATCGCTTGAAGGAAGATCTGTCATCATGAGCAACTATGAAAAAGAAGCATCAATCAGGCCACCAATTTTTTATGGAAGCAACTTTGTCTATTGGAAGGTAAGAATCACTTCCTATCTTCAATCTCTTGGTACAGAAGTTTGGGATATTGTGGAAACAGGATACACTTTTCCTTCAGCAACTCCTACAGGTCCGGCTGGTAAGAAGCAGTATGAAACAAATGCAAAGGCGGTCAATACTCTATTAGGGAGCCTATCTCAATTAGAATTTGTAAAGGTTATGCAACTCAAAACCGCAAAAGAAATATGGGATAAGATCATTCTGAACTATGAAGGAGATGAACATGTAAAACGAGCAAAACTACAAACTCTCAGAATTCAATATGAAAATTTCATAATGTACAATGATGAAAGTGTCGCTAACTATTTCCTATGTATAGATGAGATTGTTAATCATATGAAAAGTTTGGGTGAAGAAATAAAAGAAGTTGTTTTGGTTGAAAAGGTTCTAAGATCTTTGTCTTCTAAGTTTGAATCAAACGTTTCTGCCATTGAAGAAAAACAGAATCTACAGAACCTTACCATGTCACAACTACACGGAATCCTAACCGCTTACGAAATGAGAAAAGGGGGACCATCAGACAAGAGAGAAGCCACATTCAAAGCCTCAGGAAAAGGAGACTACAATGACTCAGGACATATGTCGGAAGATGAGGAAGAGTCAAATTTTGTCAAGAACCTTCAACGGGGTTCTGGAAGATTCAGAGGTAAGCTCCCTTTCAAATTTTTTGCTTGTGGAAGAGTCGGTCACTATGCTGCCAAGTGTCCTCATAAAGATAAGCTTGAAAAAGGTAAGGAACCAGTTAGATGGAACAGAAAACAGAATGTAAGTAAGAAGAGTAATTACACACATGAAGACAGTGATGGACTTTCGAATAGTGATGAAGATGAATAAGGTAATGATTATAGACTTTTGATGGCTTTTGAAGATGATGATTTCTTGGATGCTATAGATGAAGAAAGTCTCTATGAAGAAATTTCTAAACTCAAAGTTTGCTTAGAAGAGAAAAATATGATTATAGATACGCTCACATCCCAACTTGCTAAAATGGAGAAACACAATGAAAAGTTAGAATGTGAAATTGTGGGACTTAGAAAGGACATTGAGAAAACGAAAGCTCTTAATCTTAGATTTGCTAAAGGATCTGAAACTTTAGATGAGATTATCAATGTGCAGCATTCTCCTCTAATCAAGACAGGTCTTGGGTATACCAAAGAAACATCTCAAGCACAGAAGCCATCTACCTCTAAAAGTTATCTTGAAGCAGCAAGGAGAAGTGAGCAGGTTGACAATCGACAGCAAAGGCGCAATGGAGATCACCAGGTAAATCAAGGACAATTTACCTCAAGAATGAATAAAGACTACCAGGTAAATCGGGGGCAATCTACTTTAAGGATGAACAAAAGCTACAACCAACCACAGGTAAATCATTCTCAATTTGCCTCAAGAATGGATGTCAATAGAAACTACAATCATTTGGTTGGTAGATTTGATAATCGTAGGAGTTTCTTCAATGGCCAATGTTTCTCCTGTCATAACTTTGGTCGCAAAGCAGCTCAATGTGTTTCCTACAAGACAATCATGACTAGAGAAGCTCAAAAACAAAGGAGTATGACTGGGGTCATGAAAAGGACCTACAATAACTTTTCTGCTCTTGAAAATGAAATAGAATGTTTTATTTGTAACAACTTCGGTCATGAAGATTATGAATGCAGGAGTAGGTTTCGACAAACAACTCAGAAGGAGCAAGCTTCATTAAGTCCCAAAACATGGAGAAAGAAAGAACCGCTACCAGAAAGATGTGGGATAGCCTTATATGCGAAAGGACAGGAAAATCAGTGGTACATCGACAGTGGATGCTCAAAACATATGACAGGTGATAAAGATAAACTTTAGTCATATAGTGCCTTAGAAAAGGAAAAGAAGGTCTCATTTGGAAATGACACCCCTGCACTCATAAAAGGTAAAGGTTCTGTTCTTTTGAAAGAAAAGGTCAAGGCTGGAAATGTTATGTATGTTGATGGCTTAAAGCATAATTTATTAAGTGTCAATCAGATGAGCGATCAAGGAAATGAAGTAATATTTCGATCAAATGGATGCATTGTTCATGAGCTTGATACAGGAGAAATAGTGATCAAAGGCATAAGAACTCCAAATAATTTATATATACTCAAGGGAGGACAACAACAATGCTATCTAAGAAGGAATGATGAACACTAGCTATGGCACAGAAGATTGGGGCATCTAAGCTTCTCACAGATAAGGAAAGCATGCAAATATCAAGCGGTTCGTGATCTACCTGACATCAAAATTCTAGACAATACAATATGCAAATCATGTCAATTTGGTAAGCAAACCAGAACTAATTTCCCTGAGAAGGAAAGATCAGCTAGCAGGCCACTTGAACTTGTCCATACTGATGTATGTGGTCCATCTAGGAAAAGGTCACCTCGAGGAGAAGAATACTTTATATTGTTCATTGACGACTTTTCCAGGATGTGTTGGATAGGACTTATGAAGCATAAAGATGAAGCTTTCGAAAAGTTCAAATCATTCAAGGCCTTGGTGGAAAACGAATCAGGTCGCAGAATCAAATTCCTCAGGTCTGATCGAGGAGGGGAATTTACCTTGAATGAGTTTTTTTATTTTTGTGAAGAACATGGAATAAGGAGGGAATTCTCTACCGCAAGGACTCCTCAGCAAAATGGAGTATTGGAAAGGATGAACAAAACCGTTCAACAAATGGCTCGTGCTATGCTTGATGAGTCTGGAACTCCCGCAACCTTCTGGGGTGAAGCTGCATTTGCTGCAGTTACTATTCTCAACAAGACAAACGTCCAGGTAAACAGCACTCAGACTCCTCATGAAATTTGGTATGGTAAGACTCTGTTGATGCCTCGAAAATCGCTGCAACAACATAGGGGAAACCACCCGGTCCGGACCTTAGTGCAGCTCCTTTTCCGTTTGGAATAGTGGCTCCGACTGGGGATAATGGGACCAGTTTCCCAAAAATAGATAAAATGGGATGGATGAGTGACTTATAGATTATGCTAGTGATAAGCAAACAACTAAAACTATCGGCATGAATATAATAACTATAATCTACCCCGGGGTTTTATCGATCTCTAAAGTGTAGCGTTTGATGTTCTGAGCTTTTAGACAGGCATATAGATGACTCTGTCTCTAAACATAGATATTAAATTATTCAAGATTGCTATGCATAAATAGTTACACAAAGCGATAACAGCGAAATTACTACACTTTATCATTTATATCATTGTCACATGCATGATTAAAGGAAAAGGCAAATCGCAAAACATCCAATAGTGGGCTGAGATAGAGATTTGTTGTTACAGCGCATGCATGTATTCAATAATAGCAAGAATATATAGCATAACAATTCATATAAAAAGAATAACCTCAGACGTAGATAAAAGTACCATATGAGCTGCAGCACATTCCCAAATATCAATCGCTATTGGCAGTTCTTCCTTCAACACAGAAATCGTCCTCAACAAAGGCAATAGTGCGCAATTGCATAAAAAAAATTAATGTCGAATTCAGAACAACTGGTCCAATTTCATAAAAGAATAGTGACTGAAGCACAGTAGTGCAAACTTCAGCCTATTAAGTCTGTTACAAAATTTTACGACCCTTTCCAAAACAATGAAAGGGTCTATAAATACTAATCTAATTTAAATATCTACTAAACAGAAATCCTACTAAGCTGGTATCAATAACTTTTGATCCTGTTTCGGCTGGCGATCTGGCAAGCGGGAGGGTGACTCATTAAGTCGGCTGCTTTCCTTTGAATCTGAGCTGATTAATTGCAAGCATTGGCTCAACTTCCGGAGGTTTGTTGAGGCACGAACTGAGCTGTGCAGCGTAGGTGGCATCTTGGATATCAGGAATTATACACCCGATTGCGTCTGTAAGGCACTTTAGGGCAGATCTCTGTGTATGTGGCTTGATTAAAAAGAGCCAATATGCATCTAAGGATAAGCTTTTAACTCCAGCGATTAATCTTCCTTTTTCTTCTAATTCAGGATAGCATGTTTGCTCTAATGTATTTGTGATTGTCATCTTTCCCGGTGTACATTGAGAAATCATATTGGCCAGGTAAAGAGTGTTATTGACTAGATCCACTAGATTGTTGGCGGTTGTTTTACACCTTGAAGCTGCCCTTTCTGCTTTCATCACTTGAGTGTGCCATTCTGTGAAAAGAATGTCTTTCTGTGTTCCATTAATCCTGGGCAATTTCGTTGCTTTTCCCAAATCAGTATCTTGCCATTCAAGATATGCAGTAATGGCCTCGTCCGCTTGATCTAGTTCAGTCCTGGCGTTTTCTACCTGCTGATTTATTGTTGTAGTTAGCTCACATAGTGGTTCAGCTTGAGCGATCTGTTGACATAAGAGTCTGACCTGAGATATCAACGCTTTGTTTATCAATAATGCCTCTGATTTAAATTCTTTTACCTGCGACGCGCCCTTCATCTTTTCCAGCTGCGATGACATTTGAGCGATTTGCTCATCTTTGGTCTTTATCATTTGCTCATTCGCCACTCTCAAATTTTCCAATGCCTCCGACAATTCTTTTTGTTTCTGGATTGCACTTTGATCAATCCTTTGCCTTTCCGCTTGCAATTGCTGAGTCAACTGATTGTTCTCTTGTTGTTGTGCCAGCAACTGTTCTTCTGCTTGTGCTGCCCTTTGCTTTGTCTCAACCAATTCTGTCTGTAACGCAAAGATTTCTTGGTCCTTATTCTTCAATAGAAGGCTCACCTCCGATGCTTTGTCAATTGTTGCCGCCGAATAAGCGCCTGCATACTGTGATAGCTTTGTTAAGTCATCGGAGGGATCCAATTCCTCCTTCCATACTACATTACCCGTGACCGTTTGTTCGGGGAAGATAGAAGGTTGATCAATCCTTCGTCTCTTCCTTGACCGCTTTACAACTGCCCTGTGTCTTGGGCTGTAGAAAACATCCAATGGCGGAATATCTTCTATCTGTAGAATAATCTGGTCAGAGGGGTCTTTTGGAATAACTTCAACTTCTTTAGAACTTGGTGGGCCGCTGGTTCCACTTGGAACCTGAGGAGAGGTAACATCCTGAGTATCATTTGTCTTAGAAGTATCCCCATCTTTTGAACATTCCAATCCACTAATGATGGAGTGAAATTGCTGCCATTCTTGTAATAAATTGGGGTCTATAGTAGTGTCTACATTAACATCGGTGGTTTGCTTCTGCTGCTCTTTCTCCTGCTCTTTCCTCTGTTGTTCCTCTTTTTCTTTCCTCTGTTTTTCTTCCTGTTCCTTCTTTTGTTGTTCTTCTTGTTCCCTTTTCTGCCTATCTGCCAGTTCTTTCTTCCTTCTTTCTTCTTGTTCCATTTGTGTTCTATGTTGTTTCTCGGCTTGTTCTTTCTCTAGCCTTTCTGCCTGTTCTTTTCTCTGCTGCTCCTCCTGTTGCTTCTTCTGCTGCTCCTCCTGTTCTTGAACAGGTCGGCTTGATGATGTTGCTGGGGATGTTGCCAGTAAATGCAGAGGCAGAGTTTGCAACCTCTGTTCTCTGAGTTTATTGAACTCAGTTAATCCCTCATCATTATATCGCATCCTAGCGAGTTCTTTAACATGACCAATTGTCTCAGAGGCAATGAACAGGTCATCAAACATATCCTTCTGATGCTCAAACCTTGTTAATTTGGCCTGCTCTAATGCATTGTAAGCAGTCTTTTTTGGGTCGTATGGTCTGTTTGGGATCGTGGCCAGCGTTAAAGACTGGAGCTTCGTGGCTTCCTTTTCTGCATGTTTAAGATCATGCAGAGTATAAACGCCACATCTGAAGGGAAAAGATGGCCATCCTCTCTTCTTTTCTCTTTTGAGAGTCTGTGTAGTACTCTCAGCCATGATTTGATATGCAATTTCCCTTGCTAGCAGCTTATCTGGAACATATAGAGGGAGAACATGTGGATCGGCTTCACTGCCGAAAACTCTGATATAGGTGAAATTTTCTTCTCCAAACCAACTTGCTACCGCTGGTAAATCAAAGGAAGCTTGATAGGAAATTTTTGGAATGGGTTTATCAAAAATGGAATAATAAATAGGTACCATAAAACCATTACAGATTTGATACAGGTGGTCTTTATAAGAAGACTTCCACAATTTTTGATGATATATATGAATGGGTGAAGGGTCCTGTGCGGTCCACCTCCACCCGAGAACAGGAAATTCGGAATTAAAACAAAGAGTGTCTAGGATATATGCACTATAGTAGAACGGGGGCATTTTCCTTTCTGAAACAACAGACTGAGACCTAAAATCACGAACAGCTACTGCTAATTTATCCGAAAGAATAGTAGCCCAATCCATAATCCAACTGTTTACTGCTGCCTCCATTAAAGGAACCATTTCAATGGTAAAATTGGCAGAATCATGCAATCCCCACAGCCTACACATCATAATCCCTGCATAACAATAAGGAGAAGCCAAAGAATCGACCGAGTACTTACCGGAGAATTCATGCTTGTGCTTGTTGGGGTTTTGCCTCCAATCTTTGATAGGTTCAGATTCGATCTCATTCTCTCTTGCGAACTTCTCCAAGAAGTCTTTGTTATATATTTTCTCTGGTTCAGGAAAATGATACATTTGCCTTAGGTCTTCTGGCTTGAATGATCCGAAAATCCTCCCATCTCTTGTATTAAAAGTCCTGTCCAATATGGGGATTTCTTCAATCGCCCATCGCACAACGTCTGTATAAGGAAGAATTTGATTTCTGGCTGCTATCCTGTGAAGGAAAGAGTCGGCCAAATCTTTGAGAGTTGCATCAGACTTCTTGAGTAAGTCCACACTGGCTTCTGTCACCACCTTTTGTGGTTGCTCAGCTTCAATTAGGTTATAAGTGCCCTGCCAAGTAACTCTGGTGAGTCCCGTGCATGTGGTATCGGATATTAGTCCCTTATTTTTATTTGCGGCCGCTTGTCCTGCAGTTGGTGTTGCGGAAGAACCTGCAGTCTTCTTGGACTTCTTTCCCATCTTCTCAGGTCTAGCTTCTGTGAATGAATTCTGCACAAAGAGGCAATTGGGCGTAATACACAGAGATAGCGATAAAAACTCTTAAGTGATACAGCACATATGAATAGATGCGTAACTGAAAGATTTAGCTTTTAAAATGGGTGCGTATACAATCCGTGAAAAGATTTTAGGACATGATCTTATTAATTAGCCGTTTTCAATCCGTCATTTCTTAAATGCCCATTATATCGTTATTCGGGTGAACGATTTCACTTAAGCATGCAATGGACATTTTGGCGGTTGAGCGTAGATGAAGGATTGCGTGAGAGATCAAGCCTTTATTACAAATGAATTGTGCCATCCCATCACTTAACGGCTCTTCGTTGAAAATCGCGCTTTATCGGATCGCAATCGGGGGTGTGATTAGTGCGCTTTAATGGTGTGTATTGGATATCACCGATCGCCGAATGCGATATCGCATCGGCGAAAAGCTTTGAGCACAATAAGAGTTGGGTGAGATTGCCGCCGATATCCGATTCTAGCTTGCGCATCACATCGGGACAAGTCTTTGGGAACATCACAACTGTTGTAGCGTGTCGTCGATCGCCGAATTCACCGAATGTGTATCGGGTCGGGACTATTGGCATGGGGAATTATAGCATGTACATGGAATATCGCCGATCACCGAATGCGCCAAATGCGCATCGGCGGAAAACTTTGGGGTGCTTAATTATAATTCATGTGTCATTGCGATATGCGATCTTGCGATCGCTTTATCGCAATGACAAATCATTACATTATTTCTTTTAAGGGTTTACCCAGAAAGTTTTATAAAGTGCATTTATTCATTTATTGGACTTTTTGGATTACAATAGCATTGATACCAAATTAAATTCTAAAGGGACCCATTTCATATCATCTTTATAAGTAAAGATGATATGAAATGGGGGGTTGTTGTAAAGCACAACAGACTCCCACGGTAAAATACTTCAAAATTTTTGGAAGCAAATGCTACACCAAGAAGACTGATGAAAATCTTGGCAAGTTTGAACCTAGAGCAGATGAAGGCATTCTCCTTGGTTACTCTCCCCACAGCAAAGCATACAAGTGTTACAATAAAAGATTTGGAAAAATTGTTGAAAGTATTGATGTAGTGGTTGATGAAGAAGGAAACACTCCTAGGCAGGTAAAATCTGAGGATTTCGAAGATGATGAGGACTATCCATCAACATCAAATCAGATTCATGATGAAGAAGAAACCCATGAGGCACCAGAAGAACAGATACGAATAGAAGAAAAGACTCCATCCAGGTATGTTCAGAGGAATCATCCAGAATCTCAAATTTTGGGGCAGAAAGAGGTAGGTGTATAGACAAGAAGAACCATTTCAGAAGCTTCAAGCTATCTATCATTGCTCTCCTCCACTGAACCACAAAATGTAAGAGAGGCATGCAAAGATGAATGTTGGGTCAAGGCCATGGAGGAAGAAATTGAGCAGATTGAAAAGAATAACACTTGGGAGTTGGTTCCTAGACCAAAAGATAAGAATGTCATAGGAACAAAATGGATATTCAAAAATAAGCTAAATGAAAATGGAGATGTGATTATGAACAGGGCCAGACTTGTTTGTAAAGGCTATGCTCAATAGGAAGGCATAGACTTTGAAGAAACTTTTGCACCAGTTGCCAGACTTGAGGCCTTAAGGATGTTCCTTGCTCTTTCTAGCTTTTAGAAGTTGAAAGTATTTCAAATGGACGTGAAGTATGCTTTTCTAAATGGAGACTTGGGTGAAGAAGTGTATATTGAGCAACCAGATGGGTTTATCCTTGGAAATGATCCAAAGCTTGTATGCAGACTCAAAAAGGCTCTTTATGGCCTTAAACAGGCTCCAAGGGCTTGGTATTATCGCCTGGATAAGTACCCCCATCAACAAGGTTTTATAAAAGGTTCCACAGATAGAAATCTGTATATAAAATTTGACAATGATAAGTTGCTAATACTTGTTGCGTATGTTGATGATATCATCTTTGGTAGCAATGAAGAAGACATGAGTCAAAATTTTGCCTTGGTGATGCAAAAAGAGTTTGAAATGTCTATGCTTGGTGAGCTCACATATTTTCTTGGTTTACAAGTCCAACAAAACAAAGACGGCTTTTTTCTATCTCAAACCAAGTATCTCAAGCAGATCTTGAAGAAATATGGGATAGAGGATTTGAAACCAGTATGTACCCCTATGGTAACAGGATGCAGCCTCAACGCAAATGATGAATCGGCAACAGTACATCAACCAACCTATAGATCCATGATTGGTAGTCTACTCTATCTAACAGATACCCGACCAGATATTATGCATGTAGTGGGAATAGTTGGAAGATTTCAGGCAAATCCAAAGGAAACTCATCTTCAAGCAGTTAAGAGAATTTTCAAGTATCTTCAAGGAACTCAACACTATGGCTTATGGTATCCTAGAGGTACAGATCTCACACTTCATGCATATACAGATGCGGATTAGGCAGGAAGCGTGGATGACAGAAAAAGCACTAGTGGTGGTGCATTCTTCATGGGTCCTAGACCAGTATCTTGGTTCAGCAAGAAACAAAGTTCTATTGCATTATCTACAGCCGAAGTAGAATATGTAGTTGTTGCATCTTGCTGCACACAACTCCTTTGGATGATGCAAACATTGCAAGACCTTCAAATCACTTATACTCCACCTATCTCCATTTTTGTGATAATACAAGTGCAATCAGTATTTCAAAGAATCCTGTCATGCATTCAAAGACTAAGCACATACCGATCAAGTATCATTTTCTCCGGGAACAAGTGCTTGAACAAAAGGTCAAATTGGAGTATGTTCCCTCTAAGGAACAAGTTGTTGATATCCTCACCAAACCACTGCCCAAGGAGACATTTGAATACCTCAGACAGAAGTTGGGGGTAGTTGATGCATCATCTTGCTGTTGAATCTTGTCTGTTTGAGAGAAAGGTTGTTGTACGTGAGTTGAATGAGGAGGATCCGCGTACATACGTCAGTTTATCAGGGTATAGTTGCGTATATGTTGGTTTGAAGAAAAGCAGTGGGGCCAGGCTCAAAATGAAAAGAGTCTGATATGGGTCTGACAGAGATCATCTGGCACAGGTTTAGGGGGAGCATATATTCTTCTAATTGTTGGCATTATCTTAGAAGATCTTGGTTCAAATTCACAATTGGTTTGATATCAGGTGGAACAGGTACAGAAGGAGAACATGGGTGTTGGTCTGAATAATGATTGACAAATGTTGTTGATGTTGTTGATAACTGTCAGAGTCTTGCTATAGATATTTTGTCTCTATGTCTTATATTTCTTTTATCAAGGTCATGTAACAGCCTATTTTGGTTTCCCCACTATGCCTAGGATGAATGATGTAATGTACTTATTTTTCATGTGTAAACTTCTGGTGTATCCCCACTTGGTTGGGTGGATGAGTCAAGTCTGGTATATCCCCACCTGGTTGGGAGATGGATGTATGTATGAGTCTTTGGTGATAGGAAGGTCTTTTATAATGTATAAAGTCATGTTTCTTGTGTAGATCATCTTCTTGCAGACCTTGCCTACAGTCAGGGGGAGCTTGGATAGCACAGTAGAGCAGAGATTTTAGCATGGACTCAGGGGGAGCATAACCCTTTGCCCTTGATGTCAAAGGGGGAGAATGACTTTGAGTGACTTTGGGTTGCCATCAAGTCCAAAGGGGGAGATTGTTGGCATTATGACACAGGTTTGGGACAGGTTTGGCTCTATGACATAAGTGTTGTCCTTGATGGCAACTCACTCAAACGGAAAATCACAGTTCAGGCGCTCAGAATGAAAGAAAATGAGGTATACGCAGGTTCCTCGTAACAAAGTCGCGTATACACGCGGGTGTGCTGATCAGAAGGCACGTATATGTATGCACGCACTTTCATGCAAAGAAAAGCGCATACATGTGGGAAATCTTATGGTTGGTCCATGGTATTTAGTCCTACATATTCGAACCTATGGTTTTGGTCCTTGGTATTACATTCTAAGTGTTGAACCTAGGAATTGGGTCCCTAGTATTGGATCTCTATGGTTTTGGACCATGGTTTGAGTAAGGCCTAGACTATAAAAAGGGGAGGAGATCATTTGGCAAGGGCATCGACTTACACATTGAATATCTTATGAGGAGCAAGATCTGGAATACTGGTTGGTGAGATATAGTTGAATTTGAATCAAGGAGGAACCTGAGCATTACAAGATGGTTAAGTTCTATTGATGGCTCAAGATCTCAAAGCTTGAAAAGTAGTATCATTAATTGATTTTGATCTGTTATATTTGACGCATGATTAGATCTATAAAATATGGGTATAACTGATGTCTGATTAAGCAAAAGGATAAATTATCTTTTATAGATTTGTACGCAGGTTCTGCACGGCAGAGGCGCGTGTACATGCAGGTTAAGCAAGTAAAGACTGCGTATACGTTGGTTGGATTTGACATAGCGGCGTATATACGCAGGTTTATATTGGTGAAGTAGCGTAGATATCTTGAAATATGCTTTAGCTGCTTCTGTTTATTGTTGCAGTGTTCTTGATTCAGAATTGGTGTCCGGTTACTGGTATTGTTTTTTGGTTACAGCATTCTGAGAAGTTATTGGTTGATTCAGTATTTGTACAAAGGAGATTGGTTGTTGCAGATCTACTTGATGTTTGATTGATATTCATGGATCCAGTCTAAAAATTTATGAAACATGGTCCTTGGAAGAAAAGAGAAGGTTGAAGCCTTCTGTAGGTCAACACCTACGTACTAGTACCTCAGCTAGTACAAGAGCTAAGGGGGTTGTAGCTCCCTTCCAGGAGAAGCTGGAGAACGAGAGAAGGTTGTAGCCTTCTACAGGCTGAAGCCTGCATGCTGGTATAAGACTGCACCAGTACAGAATCATTGTAAAAAGAAGTTTCTAATTGAAATAAGATAGAGACAAATTGCAGCAAGTGGTTTTCACCCACATTGGGTTTCCACCTTATATCTTGTGTTCTTATGTGTGATTTCCTGTTCTGTTTTACTGTTCCTAGTTACTATTCATATGGTTTGATGCACAGATTAATGATCAACATCTGAAGAATAACCTAAATTACAAGTCTGCTCATATACGCTTGTTTCCTTAACTGAAGTTGCGTACATATGCGGTATTAACTAACTGAAGTAGCGTATACAAATCTGATTGTGAAATGAAAAATAATTGACCTGATAATACTGATTCACCCCCCCCCCCCCCCCCCCCCAAGTATTATTTTCAACAGTATAAGGTTTGAGCCTAAGGATTTTCTTTTGAGTTTTGATGTGGTCTCCAATTAAACTTATATCCCCATCAATGAGGCCATTGAGGTCATCAATCATATCACATATCTTGATACTGCTAAATTGGTTGAGATTTGTCTTGCCTCTACTTTCTTTAGCTTTGAAGGGGAATTTTATGAACAAATGTGTGGTGTTTCCATGGGCTCACACCTTTCCCCTGTTGTAGCTAATCTGTTCATGGAGGACTTTCAATACAAATCTTTATCCTCAACTCAATACAAACCAAATCTTTAGAAGATATTTGTGGATGACACTTGCATCATTTGGCCTCATGTTTAGGATAATTTGGATCTCTTTCTCCATCATCTTAATAATCAGTCTAGCTCCATAAATTTTACATTGGAATGTGAAATCAATGGGAGCCTTCCTTTTCTTGACATACTTATTTCAAAGAAGGATGATGGATAATTATCACACCAGGAATTTTGGAAGGAAACTCACATAGAGTAATATCTTCATGTTAAGTCCCATCATTTCCCTGCTCAAAAGTTGGGTGTTCTCAACACTTTAGCCACAAAAACCTAAATTCAACTATGACCTAACAATATACAGATAAACACCAACATATAAATTAAGTATGTAAACATGAACAAAAAAAAATCACTAATATATATATATATGTATGTATATATATACACAAACAAGTCAAATAAGTGTAATCAAATATCTAATAAAACAAACATAGTGCTACTTTGGTCTGTGGTAGAAGACGATGGATGGTCAACTACTGCATGATCAGTGTTTGTCAAACTCAGTTGAGGTGGAGAAGGAGGTGGCTAGTCTGCATGAGTAGAAGACGATAGATGGTCAACCTCGTATGCACCCTCAACGTGGCCTGGAGAACAATGAGGTGGAGGAGGAGGTGCCTAGCTTGCTCTATTAAGAGAAACATGAGGCACATCCTCTAGTTTTAGCATCTCGTCATTAAGCGAATGAAGAGGCGTACTGCAAAATGGATCACTAACACCCTGACAACCATGATCTGATGGGATGGTACTACCAGAACCATCATGATCTCCACCCTCATCATCATGATCATAATAATCACCTTGATCATCATCATCACCACCCTCATTTGATGTATCTACCATTGCATGATGTTTGCTTGCATCCCTCCTTGATGCGAGTACCATATTAGCTCCGATGATATGTCGCATAAGAGACTCAGTCATCTTGCATGGACAGTCCCTGTACAGACCCACGAAACTATGATTCGTGGTCGAGGCCTCGTAAGGTGGACTCCCACATAAAACAAAACTCTAGCCAATTTGTCACAGTAGTCCATCTAAACTCGCAGACCAGGGCTACGGCCCTAGCTGCCCACACTCCCCTAAGTATGTGCCTCACCCTCTTGGGCCTCGCCCATCTCCTCCTCTCCTCCGACATCCGGTGGGGGTGGTGGCACATCCCCATCGAATGTGTTGATATCTACAAAATATATAGTATAGATAAATAATTAGATAATTTCATTAAACAATTTAATAAAACAAGTTAAATAACGTGCTAGAATAAATTTTATTCTAATTCATTAAAACAAGAAAATGAAACTAGTTGATTAATTTAAAGAAAACAATAATATTACCTCTATCATCTAGAGGCTCAGCCACTGTGAAGAAGATGTTGGGACACCTTATCCAATCAATCCTCGCGTACAGAAATACCAACATGACAAACGCATGGTCATCCTTACTGGCCAGTGGTGCCAATGCCTCATGAGAAATCCTATATAGAAACTCTGGTAGGCCCCTCTTGGACATAATTTTCCCCCACATGCGCATCTGTACCTAAGTGATTGGCCTAGGAGGGTGATAGACAAATGTAGGCCTCATATCTATAAACCTCTCAAAAAATAAACAAAAAACCTTAGAAGCAAAAGGGAAGGTATCCCTCCCATGTCTCAATGCACGGCATCAATCTAAAGCCATGCAAAACTGCCTCTAAAAAATGGCAGACCGTCTAATGCAACGTGGCACCTGAATCAAAGAATGAACATACTACAAAATAGGGCAACTAATGTGCTACCCATCACTACTAGAGTGTTTAATGGTGGTGACTAATAATGAGAGGCACCTAACCTCATCCTCAATAAAAGAAGAAATGTGTAGTTGTCCACCACAAACCTGGAAAGTTGATGGATGGACCGAATGAGGCTCTACATATCTTAGAGTTTACACAAGTTGAATCTTAGTTGCAACCCCATGGGGGAAGTCAGGGAACCGGGGAAAATCCTTCCCTCTCCTGGATAGGCTAGGGATAAAGTATATGCCCTCCTCGGTGGGCCTATACCATGCCCTAAGAACGACATAAAAAGCCTGCTCCTGGAAATTCCATTGGCGAATCAAATTTACCAAAAAGACAGAGTGTGCCTTCAGGGATGTAGCCTCCTCATAGTACTTGAGGAGGCCTATAAACAAGTCAAATAAGTGCAATCAAATATCTGATAAAACAAACATAGTGCCAGGCTTTTCTGCAGTAGAAGATGATGGATGGTCAACTACGTCTGTGCCCTCAACGTGGCTTGGCAAAGTCTGAGGTGGAGGAGGAGGTGTTTGGTATTCTTTTTCAGGAGAAACATGAGTCACATCGTCTAGCTCTAGAATCTCGTCATCAGGTGACTAAGGAGGTGCACTGCCATATGGATCACCGACACCCTTACGACCATGATCTAATAGGGTGTTACTACTAGAAGCACCATGATTTTCACCCTCATCATCATGATCATAATCATCACCTTGATCATTATAATAACCACCCTCATCTAATGTATCTGTCACTACATGATGTTGGCATGCATCCCTCCTTGTTGTCAATACCCTACTAGCTCTAATGATATGCCGCATAAGAGACTCAGTCATCTTGCATGGACAATCCTTGTATAGATCCATGAAACTAGGATCCATAGTGATATCTCGAGGCCTCACAAGGGGGACTCCCACATCAAACAAAATTTTGGCCAATTTGTCGCAGTGGTCCATTCGAATTCGGAGACTAGGCCTACGACCCTGGATGCCCATGCCCCCCTAAGTATGTGCCTCACCCTCTTAGGCCTCTCCCATCTCCTCAACGCCTCTGACATCTAGTGGGGGAGGATGAACATCCCCACTGAATGTGCCGATATCTACAAAATATATAGTACAAATAAATAATTAGACAATTTCATCTAACAATTTAGTAACACAAGTTAAATAACGTGCTAGAATAAATTTTATTCTAATTCATTAAAACAAGAAAATGAAACTAACTGATTAATTTAAAGAAAACACTAATATTACCTCTATCATCTAGAGGATCATCCATTGTGAATAAGATGTTGGGAAACCCTCTCCAATCAATCCCTGCGTATGGAAATTCTAACGTGACAAACACATGGTCATCCTCACTAGCTAGTAGTGCTAGAGCCTCGCAAGAAAGCCTAGATAAAAACTCTGGAAGGCCCCTCTTGGGCATCATCTGCCCCCACATGCACATCTGGACCTCAGTGATTGGCCTAGGAGGGCGACAAACAAATGCATGCCTTTTCTCTGGAAACCTCTCAAAAAATAAAAATAAAAAGCTCGGAAGTGAAAGGGAAGGTCTCCCTCCCATGTCTCAATGCATGCATCTATCTAAAGCCATGCAAAAATCCCTAAAAAAAATGGTAGACCATTTGATGCAACGTGGCAATTAAATCAAATAATCAACATAATACAAAAGAGGGCAACTAATGTGCTTCCCATCACTACTAGAGTGTGCAATGGTGGTAACTAATAATCATAGGCACCTAACCTCCTTTGCAACAAAAGGATAAATTCATAGTTATTCACCACAAACCTGAAAAGTTGATGGGTGGACCACTTGAGGCCTGACATATCTCAAAGTGTACAAAAGATGACTCTCAACTGCAAACCCATGGGGGGAATCAGGGAATTGGGGAAAATCCTCCCCTCTCTTGAATATGCTAGTGATAAAGTATATGTCCTCCTCAGTGGGCCTAAACCATGCACTAGGACCGACACAAAAAGTTTGCTCTTGGACATTCCATTGGCAGATTAGATGCATCAAAAGGAAGAGTGTGCCTTTAGGGATGTAGCCTCCTCGTAGTACTTGAGGAGGCCTACATTCCTCAAAAGTGCTCGGGTCACTGCAGTAATAGGTCAAGGGTATAAATCCCTCTCCCTTTCTCTAGCCTGCCATGTTCGGATCATTTTGTATGGGTCTATTTATTGCTCCTACTCCTGGTGCATCTCCCTGTTGAGCTGATTTGTGGACCTAAATTAACACAATTATTTCTTATCAATCTGGGTTGTTTATGCTTTGAGGCAAGTTCACTATATGTGAAGATCAGAAGTAATCAAACCTTGAAAGATAAGTTATTCAAAAGCTAAAAGTAATACATTCTATAACTCTAATTCAATCAGCTTAAAAAGAGGAAAAATATTGAAATGGTTCTTGACTCAAGAAGTCCACCTTCACCTCAATTATCACTTAATTAATTAGAGATTGAAACCAAAAGCTTAAGATGGATAAATTATTAATGAAAGAAGCTCTTAACTTAAGAGACACATAAGGTATTCTATCATAATTCATTCATCTCAATATCAAAATCTCAATGAGCAACTACTTGCATGGAAACAAAAGAAACTAGTTTTGATTCATCATTTTAGCAGAAGGGATGCCCAACTTGAACACCTGTTTTTCCAACTCAATAAAGTGATGAATAAGCTATTAACTAATGAAATCAATCACTATGCATAAACCATAAAGCAATCTGAAATAAAGCTTTGAAAAACTAGTGCTACAATCAACCAGATTACAAGGAAATAAAACTAGTTAACAAGGAAGTGTACTTAGCTTGGAATGGGGGCCCTCCACCCTTGCCTTGCACACTTGAGAGGTGATATCAGAAGCTTAAATTCAGTCACACATCCATAGCATTGAACAGCAAAATAATAATAACACAATTCTTCAAATTAACTCCTCAATCCAAAGATGTCACAGCATAAAAGTATATCATAAATCAATACATAAGCCATCAAAGTTTTGGCTTTAAATAAGAAGTCTCATGAAAAAACTGATCTATATTCACTCAAACAAACCCATCTACTATCATCCACCTATCTAAGTCGAATTCATTACCCCCATCCCAAGAAAGATGACCAATCCTATAAAATCTCAAAACTGCCCTATTTCTATGGGATTTCTGAATAACTAGTCATGGTTGACTAGCATCAAATGGGCCTAATAAAGCTTGTTCTTTTCGAACTAAGAATTGCTGGCTTAGTCCTAGTTCCCAAGCTGTTCATCCATGCATTCCATTTGTGCCCAAGTGTCCTGCAACCATATCAACCATAGAGCTATTACGGGAGTTTCTGAATCTGCCAATTTTGCACTAAAAACCAAATTTTCATAAAAACTTTAGAAATTGAAAAATTAAAATTAAATACCTGAATGGATATCAAATATACATCAAAATGGGATAAATGAAGGGAAAATGGATGGAAAATAGATGGATAAGTAAGTTTCTTTGAGCAAAAATAAGACCAAAACTAAGGCCCAACATCTCTCCCTTGCTTATCATCAAGCATGTCCCCATGCTTGCTTGCTCCTCTTTGACCTTCTTCTCTCTGTAGTATATGTTGTACCTATATATGCTTCCTGTTGTGCTGCCCTGACCAAACAATCCAGACCTGTGTCATGTCTCTCCCTAAACAAAGCTGCTTTGACCTTTTGTTTTTCATACTTTGCCTGCCACATGTTCTTTTCCTTTAGCCATTTAAATGCTTGCTTAGAAAGTAGATCATTTTTCCTTTTTAGTTTCCCCAATTCTTCATTTAATTTTTCATTTGCCTTAACCAATTTAGCATTATCTTTCTTGTTTGTCTTGTTTTCCTCTTTTAATTGTTTCTCCAAGATTTTGCTAATTTCCAATTGGTCAGTTAAGTCCCTGATTCTTCCCAAATTGATTTCTCTCTCAAAATCTTGTGTTGTTTTCATTAGTGATGCTGCTGCTGCATCATCATATGAAGAATCCTTCTCAAATACCTCTTGTGCAATATCATTTTCTTCTTGTTGTCTTGGGGAATATGTTTCTACTTCCTTGTCTAAATCAATGGGACTTTTATTCCTAAATCTTCTAGGAATAGACATAACAGATGTTTCATTTTCTTGCATGGCCATGTTATTCTGTTGTTTGGCTCTTGTTCTGGGATACAAGGGTGAGTTCATCAATCCTCTGTTTTCCTGCTCTGTTTTATCCTGTACTTCATTAACCTGTTCAATGAATTGATTTTTAGACATGAACTCTCGCCACACTATGCCCTGTGATCTCACCTGATACTCAACTAGGATTTTGATTAATCCTTGGTGGTAAATCTGTCCTGCTTTAGGCCTGTGTTCATGTTTGACTGTTTCAATCATTCTCAAAAGGCTCCTATATAGGAAATAAGGCAAGTTAATCCTATCCTCCCCTTTTATATGCTGCAGAAGTCTGACATGATACAAGTGGGCAACGCTATATCCTCTATCACAAGTCAAAAACTTTTGGATAACCAAAACCAACTCACCCCATGGTTCATTAAACCATTCCCTGGGTATCCCTTTTGTTCTATCAAATGTCCCTTTCCGGTTCTTCTCAAGAAAGAAAGTCCAAGCTTTCTCCTTGAAGTGTAGGCCTTTGTAATACTTCTCACCTATCATGGGTAGATCTAAAGCTTGGGAAAGATATTCTTGGGTTACAGGAATAATGACATCCCCTACCCGTGCCTGGTCTTGACTGAAATTGTTTATAAAGTCCCTGGTTATTTGTTCAGAGTGGCCATCAAATTTTTGTAAGAAACTTATCATCCCCGCTTGGTAAAGTTTTTCTATAGTTTCCTTCCCCCAGCTTTCTATCTGAAATTTTGGCTCTACTCTGACTGACATTGCTTCTGTAAACCAATGAATGAATTCCTCTGATGTTACTAATTTCATTTTGACAATAAAAATATGACTATTTGTTTGAGAAGCTTACCTTCCTCCTCTCAATCAACTTAATTCTGACTTTCTTAACCTCTGTTTGACTCTGCTCTCTGTAACAGCACTGTTTTAGTTCCTTGTTCAATGCAAACAAACACCTGTATACCCCTCTCAATATGTTGCTCTCTGTTTTTGAAAACAAAAATACATATATAAACAATGTCCATGTATGCTCATCGCCTTATTTCGTTGCCAAAATTCAAACCATTGTCTTATTGTGTATGTTCAACCAAGAAAACTGAGTGGTTCGCATACATATGGCTCTCGGCCTCATCAAAAAAAAATTCAAAATGCTCTCGGCCTAATCAAAAACATTTGAAAAAAAATGCTTTTGACTGATCACAAAATTTTGGAAATTATGCTTGCGGCCTCATCATAAAAACAATTACAAGAATGCGCTTGGTTGCATCATAAATATTGGCAAGAAGGCTCTCAGCCTCAGCATGGCAGGTTGAGGACTATACACATACTCTCGGCCTCAAAAACACGGGTGATAAAATAAAAAAACACAGCGCATTTAATTCTAAATGGCTCGGCAATCAAACTTCGTTTGGTAACCCAAAAATTCACATGCATTATTCATTCAATCCTCAGGCATTTCAATCCCCTGTTTTGGTGCAAATGAAAACAACAGTGCGCAGCAAGGGTTATGGACGCATGTCGTTTCATAACAGTTTGACTGTTTGTTTTGATGTTTAAAACGGCGCGCAATCAGAACAAGGTGTGGCAACAACAAAGCGCAGTGCGCATTCTACAGCACTTCACAATTTAATTCCCACTCACCGCCATACAACATAACATGCCATAACAGTTAAGTTTCGTGCCTCCTCTGTGCATAGTTTTCATTGTTAACACGACACGCCATAAAAACTCCTCATAACAATGCCAAATCCTAAACGTGTTAACCATGCAATGCATTGTCATTTAAGTGAAGCGTGATCCACTAGCAGTTCATACCAAGATTCACGCAGCGAATCAACGGATTTGAGGCTATGGTTTCGGCTTACCTGTTATCAACGAGCGCTTTGAGGAATATCCAGTGCTCCAAATCTTTGTTCAACTGTGCAATTGACTGGTGGCAAGGGCAGAGCAATCGTAACCATTAATACAGATAGTTCATAACCTTGACTCACTGTGTGCCGAGCTTAAACAACTAGTGCCTTACCTGATTGAATCCCGAAAATCTGCTATCTCTGAACGTTAAACCCGGGACGATTTCCTTCTTTAAATTCGCCCCAACTCAATTCACTCTTCTTTTTACTATGTTGTAGCTTCAAACACCATTTCTCTGAGCTATTTGGCAATGAAGATTATGGTTTAAACAACGCAAGAGCTCAGTCGATTCATGACCGTTTCAGGGCTGTACTGAGCTTCCTATTCATTGGTGTTTACAATGTGTGGTTTACATGGCCGTCCTGTTTGACCAGTCACCCGACTGTGTCATGAGGATGGCCAAATCATCGTTTCATACGCATGATCCTTGCGCAGTATAATGTCCAATGACAACGAGTTGCCATGCCACCGTGTTAAGCTCGTACCTGTGTGCTGGCCGGTTGTCGTTTGGGGTTAACGTTTTATTCATTGCTATTGTTTTACCATCATGTCCACCGTCGTGTGCTTGCAATGATATACAACCTTTGCTTGTCTTGCAATGATTTGTATGCAATGACATTTCAATCACCCTGCCGTAATGTTTCAATGTTGGTTTGCATGCAGTCGTCCACCATATATCATACCATATGCGTTGTTATATGATCCTTCACTTATAACTATGTTATATACCATATGTTGTGCACCACTATTTTATATACCTTATACCTTATATCATATGCGCGTTGGGTGATATGACTTTAGCGCATTCACATTTTTGAACTATGGTATATGTTGGTATGAATAACTTTTGATTTCCATATAGCGCATGGGGTTTGTTTGACTTGTATAACATAGCTTTATAATTTTAAAATGACCATTTGGGCCATATTTAAAATTTATCACCACCACTAATGCTTTGAGTTGTATGTGCAGGTTGAAAGTTGTCCCAATTTGGTCTTTCTAAGCTCTTAAAGAAAAATACTTAGGGGTAATAGGGTTAATGAAAATAGGGAATATGTATGGAAATGAAAGGGAATAGGGTTATGATGTATAAGGGTTATAGGAATATAGGATATGAATGATAATGAATATCCTCAGGTACTAATTTCAACTTAACAAAAACTAAAAATTTCTAAGAAAAATTTGAATTTTTAAAGCACAAAATGACTATAAATATACTCCCCTGGATGATGGTTGTACAAGTGAGATGAAATCAATTGATCAGATGTTGTAGATGGATCAAAATGTAGACTTTATTGCTGCTCCTTGTTCTTCATGTTTTGGTTCTTGAATTGTTAGTCAGGTCCCTCTGTAATGATTCTCTGTTTCAGGTCCCTTTGCACGGCTTACAAAATATGCACATGTTGTTTTGACATTGGTAGGTCTTTCACGTCCCTCGGCAATGATTTGTTATGTCAGGTCCCTCTGTTGACAATACAAGTTCTGTCTATACTTCAGCTTTCCAGCTAAAGAGCTGATGTTTGCAATGTCAGCTTTTAACTTCAGCTGTCCAGTTAAAGAGCTGATGCAAGTCTCCCCCTTGTTGAAGATATGACTTGTCCTCAAGTCATTTGGTGGTGGAGAGTGCCTGCATTAAAAGTATCTGAGAACAATAGAACAAGTATAAGGAATTCATAGAGTCCAAGTTGCCCTGGTTTTCCCCTATGAATTCGTGCTTGCGAAGTGCCAGTTGCCTGGTTTTCACTTGCAAACAAATTATTTGTTTTTTTTATGGTAATTTTTTTTTTTTTTTTTTTTTTATTCAACTACTAGACTGGAAGATGGTTGATCCTGTGCCATGAGTTCCAGTTCTGTATCTTCGATCAGTTGTTTCATAAATTCTTCTTTACTGATAGGCCTATTGTAAACTTTGAGCCTATGTCCATTCACTATAAATGAGGTGGAGTCCTGGTCGATTGTCCTGATCTTGACTGCTCCATTGTCAAAGATTTCGTCAATTTCATATGGGCCTAGCCAGTGTGTTGTGAACTTTGCTTTGAAGTCTTTGAATTTGGAGTCAAAAAGCAATGCCCAGTCTCCCTTGCGAAATGTCTTTGTTTTGATATATCTGTCGTGCCACTTCATTCTTTGTTGTTGCACCAGTGTAGTATGTTCCATGGCTTGTTGACGATGCTCATCCAACTGATTCAGTTCCATGATCCGCTGCTGTTGTGCTTCTGTCAAGTCTAGTCCTAGTTCAGCTGCTAGTCTGTATGTATGTATCTGAAACTCTATAGGCAATAGGGCCTCTTTCCCATATACTAACTGGTATGGACTGAAACCAGTTGTAGTTTTCCATGTGATTCTGCAGGCCCATAGTGCATCTTTTCATTTTTCAGACCAATCTTTTCTGTTCATCTGTACTGTTTTTGTCATGATATTTTCTAGGACTCTATTTGTTGATTCAACCTGCCCATTTGCTTGAGGATGATATGGTGTAGATTTCCTGTGTTTGATCTTGTATTTCTCTGTTAGATCTCGTACCAGCTTTGATGTAAACTGTGTGCCTTGATCTGTTACAATTTGTCTAGGTACTCCATATCTGACAAAGATTTCTTCAAAAAGAAAGGTGACCACTGTATCTTCTGTTGCTCTGTTTACTGCTTTAGCCTCTGCCCATTTGGTTACATAGTCTGTACATACTAAGATGTACCTCTTTCCATTTGATGGTGGATTGATAGGTCCAACAAAGTCAAGTGCCCATTGCTCAAATGGTTCTATGAGGACCTGTGGCTTCAGCGGCATCTCATCTGTTGTGATTGGTCGCCCTATTCTCTGGCAGCTGTCACATTGCTTGACATATTTCTTAGAATCTCTGAAGATGGATGGCCAGTAATAGCCCAGTTGCAGCACCTTATATGCTGTTCGTTTATCTGCAAAATGGCCACCACATGGTTCATCGTGACATGCTCTTAGAATGTCTAATATTTCATCTTCTCGCACACATTTTCTAATTATCAAGTCTGAACCAGTATAAAATAAATCACCATTTACCCAACTATACCTAGAGCTTGCTCTAACAATTTTGTATTTTTGCTTTTTAGTGAATTGAGTTGGAAACTTTCCAGAAGATAAATAGTTTGCAATGTCTGCAAACCATGGTGTTTTGACTGTGATGGCAAACAGATGTTCATCTGGAAAGTTATCTACAACTGGATTTGGATCGTTGGGTGAGTGTATGCGGGACAGAAAGTCAGCCACTTGATTTTCTTTGCCTGGCCGGTCTTGTATTGTGATATTAAATTCTTGCAATAACAGTAACCATCTTGTTATTCGTCCATTGGTGATGGGTTTATTCATCAAGTATTTGATTGCTGAATGATCTGTATGAATGAAAACTTGATATCCTATTATATAGTGCCGGAATTTGTTTACTGCATGTATAACGACTAACATTTCTTTCTCTGTGACTGTGTAGTTCATTTCTGCAGGTGTTAGATTCTTGCTTATAAAGTATATTGCATAAGTGAACAAGTTCTCTTTCTGTCCAAGAGAGGCACCTATCGCGGTATCGGATGCATCAGTTGATATATGAAATGGTAAAGACCAGTTTGGCCCACGAAGAATGGGGGCAACTGACAATTTCTCTTTCAGAATTTGAAATGCATTTTGACAATCATTTGTCCAGTGAAATTCAATATCTTTTGCTAATAGTTTGAACAGAGGTTGGGCTATTTTACTAAAGTTTTCAATGAATCGTCTATAATAGCCTGCATAGCCTAAGAAGCTTCTTACCTCTTTCTGTGTTGTAGGAGGCATTAAGTTTACTAGGACTTGGATTTTTGCTGGATCCACCTTAATTCCTGAAGCAAAAATATGGTGTCCCAGAACTATTCCTTCTGTCAACATCATATAGCATTTCTCATTGCTTAATGACAAATTTGTTTCAATGCATCATTTCAAAACTTTCTCAAGGTTGTTTAAGCAATCATTGTATGTGTTTCCATAAACTGTGAAGTCATCCATATAGACCTCTACACATTCATGAATTAGATCAGCGAATATTGCAAGTACTGCTCGTTGGAAAGTTGCAGGTGCATTGCATAGACCAAATGGCAAAACATTATATGCATAGGTTCCCCATGGGCAAGTAAATGTTATCTTGTATTGGTCTTCTGTTGCTATTCTTATCTGGTTGTATCCGCTAAACCCATCTAAGAAGGAGAAAAATTTCTTTCCAGCTAATGAGTCTAACACTTGATCAATGAATGGTAGAGGAAAATGATCTTTTAGTGTAGCTTTGTTTAGTTCCCGATAGTCCACACATACCCTCCACTTTCCATTTTTCTTTGGTACAATAACCAGTGGAGAAACCCATTGACTGTAGAGTTTAGGCTTCTGTGATCCATATCAAGTTTACAAAGGATTTTTCGGCGAAGATCACATGAGACATCATTTGTCGACGCGTTTCGAACCAACCAGTGTGGTTCACCGTCAGGACAAGTTGAAAAAACAGATCCAGCTTAGCAGGTTAAATAGACAAAGCAAAGCCTCCAACGGCTAAAAAGACAACAGCTACTTTTGACTAGGTCCAAGGATCAAAAACCCTATTATTAACCTGGGGGGCTAGACCAATAAATAAAATAATAATATGATAAAAAATATTAATAAATAATTAAAATAATAAAAATAATTAAACAGTTGTGTACGATTAGTACCTAAAAATAATTCCTAATAATAGTTAGTTAAAGATAAATAATAAAAATTATATCTAGGAAAAAATAAATAAATAATAATTAATTAATTAATAAAAATTAATCTAGAGAGGGACCAGTCCCTTAAAAATAATATTATGATAATAGTTAAGTACCAATATTAATAAATAATTAAATTTTATTTTTTTTTATTTTTTTTTAATAATTAAAAAGCAAATAGGTCCCATCAGTAACTAAAATTAATTCAGAATTAAAATTCTATTCAATTATTAAATATAATTAAAATTATATAAAGTTATAATATATTTATTTAGTTATAAATAAATAAATAATTAATTAATTAATTATATAAAATTATATAAATTAAAATTATATCTATTTAGTTATAAATTAATAATTAATAAATTAATAAATAAAAATTATTAAATATAATTAAAATTATATAAAGTTATAATATATTTATTTAGTTATAAATAAATAAATAAATAAATAAATAATTAATTAATTATATAAAATTATATAAATTAAAATTATATCTATTTAGTTATAAATTAATAATTAATAAATTAATAAATAAAAATTAATCTAGAGAGGGACCAGTCCCTTAAAAATAATATTATGATAATAGTTAAATATCAATATTAATAGAAAATTAAAATTTTTAATAAATAATTAAAAAGCAATTAAAATTATATTTAAAATAATATTTATATTAAAATTATGTTTTAGAATTAAAGTTATATTATCCTAGGGGACCAACCCCTAAAAATGATTTAAATATATATATATATATATATATATATATATATATATATAAAATAAAAATAAATAAATGAATAAATAAATAAAATAACTAAAATTAATTCAGAATTAAAATTCTATTCAATTATTAAATATAATTAAAATTACATATAATTAATATAATATATATAATTAAAATTATATATAATTAAAATTATTTTAATTAATATAATATAATTAAAATAACTTTAATTATATTATATTAATTAACCTTATTATATTATTTAAAATTATATGAAGTTATATTAAAATTAAAATATAATTAAAATTATATTTAAAATAATATTTATATTAAAATTATGTTTTAGAATTAAAGTTATATTATCCTAGGGGACCAACCCCTAAAAATGATTTAAAAAAAAAAAAAATATATATATATATATATATATATATATATATATATATATATATATATATATATAAATAAATAAAATAAAAATAAATAAATGAATAAATAAATAAAATAATACTAATGATAATAATAATTCAGAATAATAATAGATTAAAAAAAAAGACTAGGACGAGAGTGCTGGGACCCAACACCGACTGATTTTCCAGCCATCATCTCTATTGAGATTACTCGGCCTCTTTTCAATCTCAAGCGCCTCCCTAAATTTCCGATGATGGAAGTGTGAAACCTTCGCAATAACACTAGCTTCCTCAATACAAACATGATGCTTGGTTTTCTCGGCGTGCTCAGCTAAAGCGGAAGACTTAGTACGCCTATGCTTGAGATCTGCTACATGCTCACTAATCCGTTGATTAATGGAGCGACCAGTTTCCCCAATGTAGGGGGTCCCACAGGAACAGGGGATCAAGTACACACCTTTCATATCTTTAAGGTCGATAGGATCCTTCGCTGATCTGAGGGACATGCGAATAGTGTTCAGGGGCCTAAAGGTCACAGGGACATCATGTGACCTGAGAATCCTACCAATCTTATCAATAGTCCCTTGAACATACGGAAGAAGGACGCCAGGAACTCGCTCCTTAGGTTCACGATGAGACAATGAATTCTTTGAAGCTTTAAGGAAAGCCCTCTGACCCAGGAATCTACTATAACCATTCTCAACAAAGACATCAAGGATATGGGATTTCTCCTTCTCAAAACTCTCCTTATCCGAGATCCTTAGGGCCCGCGTAGCCAAGGTATTGAGAACACCCATATTTTGAGCCGGGAAATGATGGGAGCTGGCATGAAGGTATTGCTCAGTATGCGTTTTCTTCCGAAAAACTTGGTGGCCGAGGGAACCATCACTATTCTTAGAAATCAGAATATCGAGGAACGGCAGGCAACCATCGACCTCCTGCTCCATGGTGAACTTAATGGCAGAGGATTGATTATTGAGATGATTGAAGAAGAGATCTAATTCCTCTTGGCCGTGAGGCCAGATAACATTGGTGTCATCCACATATCTTCTCCAATGCTTTGGCAGGAGCCTGGAAGAGTTTAGAGCCTTGGACTCAAAATCTTCCATGAAAAGATTAGCAACAACAGGGGAAAGGGGTGAGCCCATGGCAACCCCGCAGGTTTGCTCAAAGAACTCTCCCTCAAAACAGAAAAACGTAGAAGTGAGACAGATCTCCACTAACTTAGCAGTGTCAGGATCTGTTAGGCGGTTGATCACCTCCAAGGCCTCACCAATAGGGATGCAAGTGAAGAGGGAAACAACATCAAAACTAACAAGAATGTCCCCAGGGTCGAGCTTAATGTCCTTGAGCTCCTTAATGTAGGAAGCAGAGTCCTTTACGAAGGACTCAGTACGACCAACCAAGGGCTTAAGCTTTAACACAAGGAATTTAGCAAGGAGGTAGGTAGGACCACCAATGGTGTTGACAATGGGCCTCAGGGGAGCCCCCTCCTCGTGAATCTTGGGGAGACCATAGATTCTAGGCGTGATAGGGTTGCTCTCAATGAGTTTATGGTGAAGGGAACTCAATGAGCTAATGGATTTAATGGCAAGCGCCACCTTCCTAGCAACCTTCTTTAACAGATTCTTAGGAAGCTTTCTGTAGCTACCACTATTATGAAGATGATCCAACATCTTGCTGCAGTAATCAGCCATGTTAAGAATGACGGCAGCACCACCCTTGTCCGCCTTTAAAACAATGATATCCTTGTTCTGGTTTAAGGATCTGAGAGCGACAGATTCTTCCTTGCTAAGGTTGCTCCTAGGGGGCTTAGCCTTTCTCAAGACAACCGCACAATCTTGCCTGGTGGTGTCCTTGACCCTATCAGGTAAATTTCGGATCCCAAACTCAATGTCACAAATAATATCATCTACCGGGATTTTCTTAGGAGCCACGACAAAATTTAAACCTTTGCCTAAAACTTTAAAAACAGAAGGGGGAAAGGAGAAACTGGAAAGGTTTAAAACCCTATTAGACTGAGAAGAAAGGCAATTAATCAACGGATTAGTGAGCATGTAGCAAATCTCAAGCATAGGCGTACTAAGTCTTCCGCTTTAGCTGAGCACGCCGAGAAAACCAAGCATCATGTTTGTATTGAGGAAGCTAGTGTTATTGCGAAGGTTTCGCACTTCCATCATCGGAAATTTAGGGAGGTGCTTGAGATTGAAAAGAGGCCGAGTAATCTCAATAGAGATGATGGCTGGAAAATCAGTCGGTGTTGGGTCCCAGCACTCTCGTCCTAGTCTTCTTCTTTTTTCTTTTTTTTATCTATTATTATTCTGAATTATTATTATCATTAGTATTATTTTATTTTATTTTATTTATTTATTTATTCATTTATTTATTTTTATTTTTATTTTATATATATATATATATATATATATATATATTTTTTTTTTTTTTTTTTTTTATTTTCTTTCTTTCTTTAAATCATTTTTAGGGGTTGGTCCCCCTAGGATAATATAACTTTAATTCTAAAACATAATTTTAATATAAATATTATTTTAAATATAATTTTAATGATATTTTAATTTTAATATAACTTCATATAATTTTAAATAATATAATAAGGTTAATTAATATAATATAATAAGGTTAATTAATATAATATAATTAAAGTTATTTTAATTATATTATATTAATTAAAATAATTTTAATTATATATATTATATTAATTATATGTAATTTTAATTATATTTAATAATTGAATAGAATTTTAATTATGAATTAATTTTAGTTACTGATGGGACCTATTTGCTTTTTAATTATTTATTAAAAATTTTAATTTTCTATTAATATTGATATTTAACTATTATCATAATATTATTTTTAAGGGACTGGTCCCTCTCTAGATTAATTTTTATTTATTAATTTATTTATTTATTATTTATAACTAAATAAATATAATTTTAATTTATATAATTTTATATAATTCATTAATTCATATATTAATTAATTTATTTATTATTTATTTATTTATAACTAAATAAATATATTATAACTTTATATAATTTTAATTATATTTTATAATTGAATAGAATTTTAATTCTGAATTAATTTTAGTCACTGATGGGACCTATTTGCTTTTTAATTATTAAAAAAAAAAAAAATTATTTATTAATATTGATTCTTAACTATTATCATAATATTATTTTTAAGGGACTGGTCCCTCTCTAGATTAATTTTTATTAATTTATTTATTTATTTATTTATTATTTATTATTTATTATTTATTTATTTGTTTGTTTATTTTTTCCTAGATATAATTTTTATTATTTATCTTTAACTAACTATTATTAGGAATTATTTTTAGGTACTAATCGTACATAACTGTTTAATTATTTTTATTATTTTAATTATTTATTAATATTTTTTATCATATTATTATTTTATTTATTGGTCTAGCCCCCCAGGTTAATAGTAGGGTTTTTTATCCTTGGACCTAGTCAAAAGTAGCTGTTGTCTTTTTAGCCGTTGGAGGCTTTGCTCTGTCTATTTAACCTGCTAAGCTGGATCTGTTTCTTCAACTTGTCCTGACGATGAACCACACTAGTTGGTTCGAAACGCGTCGACAAATGATGTCTCATGTGATCTTCGCCGAAAAATCCTTTGTAAACTTGATATGGATCACAGAAGCCTAAACTCTACTATTGAATCCCTGCACGGAAAAGCCATCGCAAACAAGGTCCATCATTTTGAACGGGCGCGCTTGCAGGTTTCAAGGTTGAAGACGGATCTAGCTTTTCTTAAGAGATGCAGAGACTCCTCCATCATCCCTGTCTTTGCCCGGATTAATCATCGCCTTAACACTCCCCAAAATCATCAGGTTTTCCTTAAGGCGAGTTTGGCGTTAATTAGGGCTGAAATCTGTAGGGTCAGGAAGTCTCTAAATCTGTTATCTCGGTTTCTTTTGGGTTTGCATCTGGATCTGGGGAACGTGTTTTCATCTTCCCTTTGGGCCAGAATAGATGCCTGTTCTGCTCTGAAGTCCCTTCGGTTAGAAGAGATTCGAAAGCAGCATCAAGCTTCTAAGTTTCAGAGGCTTGTTGAAGCTTCAGCGGTTCAGGATAGATCTAAGGGAGGATCTTCCCGGAGCCGCATTTCTCCTTGCCAGATCTCTGTGCTTAAAAATTGGTTATCTGGCAGCTCTGTTGACGGCCGTGCTACTCCTTCCGGTAGTTTGGGGTCTGGCTCCCAGGAAAGCATTCTTTCAGGTTGCCGCTCTGGTGATATTGAGTGCTATCCCTCCAGCGACAACCACCCTGATCTATCTTCCTCTCCAAGCTTGGGGCAGGGATCGTTTGACAGCAACAGCACGGCGATAGTTTCTTCAGTTTCCATTCCTGCGTGGAGGGTTCCTGAGTCTTCTGAGCCCGGTGTAGATTTATCAGGCATCGAGGGTTCAGATCCGAGGGCCTCTAATTCGGATCGCCCTTCACTGCAGTGGTGTTCTGTTACACCCGCTGTCGTTGATGTTGGCCGGTTGGTCAGCTCGTTTCGTCGGCTGATAGGGTGCATAACGTTATTCCTGAAGTTGCGTCCGCTGGTAGTGTGCTTAACGCAGATCCTGGAGCTGCGGTGGTCAATGAGGGCTCGATTCCTCATCCCTCATGCCGGCTGTTGTCTCCAGTGCAGAGTTCGATCGTAGAGCTGGATTTAGAGCCCGCTCACAGGTCCGTGGGGATCGGAGAAGGCTCGACCCCCTCTCCCCGTTCGCGCGTTCATGACTGTCTCCCTATGGTGAGCACGCTGTCTCCTATTGACTTTGGTGATAAACGCTTTGTCAGCTTTGATAATCTGTTTGATGGTAATAATAACGGCTCTATTATAAACGATAAGAATGATTTACTGATTAATAATTCGATTAATATGAATGTTAAGGGTATGTATAATAGTAATAATGTTATGAAAAATAGTTTTGATATAAATGATAGTATTTATAATAACGTTGATACGATTAATAATAATAACGATAAGAATGATTTACTTATTAATAATTCGATTAATATGAATGTTAAGGGTATGTATAATAGTAATAATGTTATGAAAAATATTTTTGATATGAATGATAGTATTTATAATAACGTTGATACGATTAATAATAATAACGATAAGAATGATTTACTTATTAATAATTCGATTAATATGAATGTTAAGGGTATGTATAATAGTAATAATGTTATGAAAAATATTTTTGATATGAATGATAGTATTTATAATAACGTTGATACGATTAATAATAATAGTAGCAGTAATATCTATGGTAATAATATTAATAGTATTAATTTTTATAATAAGAATATTAATAATATTAAAATTTATAATAAAAATATTAATATTAATAATATTAAAATTTATAATAAAAATATTAATATTAATATTAATAAGAATCAATTTAATAATAAATATAATAGTAATAAATTTATTAATAATAAAAATTTGATTAATAGGTTTTCTGGTTCTAATGCTAATAAGTTTAGTAAGGAGAACAATAAGAATGAGACTTTTAATTGCCTTTCTTCTCAGTCTAATAGGGTTTTAAACCTTTCCAGTTTCTCCTTTCCCCCTTCTGTTTTTAAAGTTTTAGGCAAAGGTTTAAATTTTGTCGTGGCTCCTAAGAAAATCCCGGTAGATGATATTATTTGTGACATTGAGTTTGGGATCCGAAATTTACCTGATAGGGTCAAGGACACCATCAGGCAAGATTGTGCGGTTGTCTTGAGAAAGGCTAAGCCCCCTAGGAGCAACCTTAGCAAGGAAGAATCTGTCGCTCTCAGATCCTTAAACCAGAACAAGGATATCATTGTTTTAAAGGCGGACAAGGGTGGTGCTGCCGTCATTCTTAACATGGCTGATTACCGCAGCAAGATGTTGGATCATCTTCATAATAGTGGTTGCTATAGAAAGCTTCCTAAGAATCCGTTAAAGAAGGTTGCTAGGAAGGTGGCGCTTGCCATTAAATCCATTAGCTCATTGAGTTCCCTTCACCATAAACTCATTGAGAGCAACCCTATCACACCTAGAATCTATGGTCTCCCCAAGATTCACAAGGAGGGGGCTCCCCTGAGGCCCATTGTCAACACCATTGGTCGTCCTACCTACCTCCTTGCTAAATTCCTTGCGTTAAAGCTTAAGCCCTTGGTTGGTCGTACTGAGTCCTTCGTAAAGGACTCTGCTTCCTACATTAAGGAGCTCAAGGACATTAAGCTCGACCCTGGGGACATTCTTGTTAGTTTTGATGTTGTTTCCATCTTCACTTGCATCCCTATTGGTGAGGCCTTGGAGGTGATCAACCGCCTAACAGATCCTGACACTGCTAAGTTAGTGGAGATCTGTCTCACTTCTACGTTTTTCTGTTTTGAGGGAGAGTTCTTTGAGCAAACCTGCGGGGTTGCCATGGGCTCACCCCTTTCCCCTATTGTTGCTAATCTTTTCATGGAAGATTTTGAGTCCAAGGCTCTAAACTCTTCCAGGCTCCTGCCAAAGCATTGGAGAAGATATGTGGATGACACCAATGTTATCTGGCCTCACGGCCAAGAGGAATTAGATCTCTTCTTCAATCATCTCAATAATCAATCCTCTGCCATTAAGTTCACCATGGAGCAGGAGGTCGATGGTTGCTTGTCGTTCCTCGATATTCTGATTTCTAAGAATAGTGATGGTTCCCTCGGCCACCAAGTTTTTCGGAAGAAAACGCATACTGAGCAATACCTTCATGCCAGCTCCCATCATTTCCCGGCTCAAAAGATGGGTGTTCTCAACACCCTGGCTACGCGGGCCCTAAGGATCTCGAATAAGGAGAGTTTTGAGAAGGAGAAATCCCATCTCCTTGATGTCTTTGTTGAGAATGGTTATAGTAGATTCCTGGGTCAGAGGGATTTTTTTAAAGCTTCAAAGAATTCATTGTCTCATCGTGAACCTAAGGAGCGAGTTCCTGGCGTCCTTCTTCTGTATGTTCAAGGGACTACTAATAAGATTGGTAGGATTCTCAGGTCACATGATGTCCCTGTGACCTTTAGGCCCCTGAACACTATTCGCATGTCCCTCAGATCAGCGAAGGATCCTATCGACCCTAAAGATATGAAAGGTGTGTACTTGATCCCCTGTTCCTGTGGGACCCCCTACATTGGGGAAACTGGTCGCTCCATTAATCAACGGATTAGTGAGCATGTAGCAGATCTCAAGCATAGGCGTACTAAGTCTTCCGCTTTAGCTGAGCACGCCGAGAAAACCAAGCATCATGTTTGTATTGAGGAAGCTAGTGTTATTGCGAAGGTTTCGCACTTCCATCATCGGAAATTTAGGGAAGCGCTTGAGATTGAAAAGAGGCCGAGTAATCTCAATAGAGATGATGGCTGGAAAATCAGTCGGTGTTGGGTCCCAGCACTTTCGTCCTAGTCTTCTTCTTCTTTCTTTCTTTTTTTATCTATTATTATTCTGAATTATTATTATCATTAGTATTATTTTATTTTATTTTATTTATTTATTCATTTATTTATTTTTATTTTTTATTTTTTATTTTATTTTTATTTATATATATATATATATATATATATATATATATATATATTTTTTTTTTTTTTTTTTTTTTTTTCTTTAAATCATTTTTAGGGGTTGGTCCCCTAGGATAATATAACTTTAATTCTAAAACATAATTTTAATATAAATATTATTTTAAATATAATTTTAATTATATTTTAATTTTAATATAACTTCATATAATTTTAAATAATATAATAAGGTTAATTAATATAATATAATTAAAGTTATTTTAATTATATTATATTAATTAAAATAATTTTAATTATATATATTATATTAATTAAAATTATATTAATTATATGTAATTTTAATTATATTTAATAATTGAATAGAATTTTAATTATGAATTAATTTTAGTTACTGATGGGACCTATTTGCTTTTTAATTATTTATTAAAAATTTTAATTTTCTATTAATATTGATATTTAACTATTATCATAATATTATTTTTAAGGGACTGATCCCTCTCTAGATTAATTTTTATTTATTAATTAATTTATTTATTTATTTATTATTTATTATTTATTATTTATTTATTTATTTATAACTAAATAAATATATTATAACTTTATATAATTTTAATTATATTTAATAATTGAATAGAATTTTAATTTGAATTAATTTTAGTTACTGATGGGACCTATTTGCTTTTTAATTATTATTAAAAATAATAATAATTATTATTATTATTATTTATTAATATTGGTACTTAACTATTATCATAATATTATTTTTAAGGGACTGGTCCCTCTCTAGATTAATTTTTATTTATTTATTAATTTATTTATTTATTTATTATTTATTATTTATTATTTATTATTTATTTATTTATTTATTTTTTCCTAGATATAATTTATCTTTAACTAACTATTATTAGGAATTATTTTTAGGTACTAATCGTACATAACTGTTTAATTATTTTAATTATTTATTAATATTTTTTATCATATTATTATTTTATTTATTGGTCTAGCCCCCCAGGTTAATGATAGGGTTTTTGATCCTTGGACCTAGTCAAAAGTAGTTGTTGTCTTTTTAGCCGTTGGAGGCTTTGCTCTGTCTATTTAACCTGCTAAGCTGGATCTGTTTCTTCAACTTGTCCTGACGATGAACCACACTGGTTGGTTCGAAATGCGTCGACAAATGATGTCTCATGTGATCTTCGCCGAAAAATCCTTTGTAAACCCATTGACTATCTGAAATAGGATAGATGAATCCAACTTTTAACAATTTTTGCAGTTCTTCTTTCACGATTTCCTTCATCATGGGATTCATTCGTCTTTGAGGTTGTCTTACAGGTTTAAGTTGATCATCTGTATAGATGTGGTGGATACATGTGCTAGGATGGATTCCTTGCATATCAGTATAATCCCAGGCAAAAGCTTTTGAATATTTCTGTAATAATGCAATTATCTCTTGCTCTTGTGTTGTTTGCAATTCGTTTCCAATGTTTAGATGTTTTCTAGGATATACCCCAATTGTTTTTATTGTTGGATTGGAGATTGTGTTTACAGGAAAGATGTCTATAAAAGATTTTTGCAGAGTTTGAATAGTACAAGTTTCCTAAAAGCATTGATTCAAAAGATTACTTGCAGCTTCATATTGAACTTTTCTAAGCTGCTCCGAAATACTTGGTTCTGAAATGAAAAGATCCATTAAGTCTTCATTCTCTTCTTCTTCTCTAAAATCAAAGAATTGATTTATACTTAAAACTGATTTAGTTTGTTGTTTTTCTTGAGTTTCAAGTACTGATTCTAAAGAAGTGGATTGTGCAGGTGAATAAAGAGTTATGTGTTTCCTTTCATCTCCATGTGAAATAATCATGCTTCCTGATCTGCATCCTATGAAGGCATCAGCGATAGCTAACCATGGTCTGCCTAAGATTAGAGGATGTCCTCCCAAGTTTGACTTTGGTTGCAAGATAAGGAAGTCAACAGGATACTCCCATGAATCCAAAGAGACTATGATATCTTCTAATATTCCTTTAGGAACAACTTTAGATCTATATGCTAGTTCCAAGATTATAGAATTTGATCTAATGTTGTTTAAATGTAAAGTTTTCATTGTCTCCATTGTCATTACATTTATAGCTGCTCCCAAGTCTAATAATGTGTTTGGTAATGAGAAATTATTTATTGATATAGTAACCATAGGGATACCAGCATCAATATATTTCTCTACTATGGTTTGTGTAGACATGAGGCTTGCTAATTTACCAATGACTTGGATTGTAGTAGGATCCTTTTTCTTTTTCTCTGATTTCCTAATGCACAATTCCTTTATTGTTTTAGCATATATTGGTATTTCTTTAATTGCTTTTAACAAAGGAATCTTTACATAAGCATTTTTTTAACTCGTCTAAGATATCAAATTCAGGAAGGATTGGTTTGTTTTGTTGTTCCACTAACCTTTCAGGATAAGGTGGTGTTTGTGTTGTAATATTTGTTCCTTTCTGAATTTGTATCTCAGTTTGTGATGTTTCAAGTGATTCTCCTTGTTCAGTTGGTTCTTCTATGATTGGAGGAGAATCCTTTTTAAGCACTTTTCCAGACCTTAGATGGACATCATTAAGAGGAAGAATCGAATATGTAGGAAAACATGCTACTTCTTCTACAGTGTATGCAGATTTGTCCACCTTATTATTTGGATTTGCCATTGGTTGGGCTGGTAGTTGAGTTGGTCTGGGTTGATTTGTGGGTAGCTGTAACTGTTGTGGTTGGGTCAACAACGATGGTGGATTCTGCTATGGAAATGGGATGGATTGCGGATATGCAGAATGTTGTTGTTGAAAGGGTATGGATTGTGGATATTGTGGATATGCAAATGGTTGTTGGTATTGTTGCTGGTATTGTTGTTGATACTGTTGAGGTGGCTGGTTTCCATAACCATATCCCCTCCAACCTTGTACAGGTTTTTGTGAATATTGTTGTGGAGGCCAAGCTTGCCATGGCATTGGAGGGGTCCAAGGATTTTGAGGTGGATAGGGATAATGTTGTTGAGGGAATTGTTGTTGATTTTGTTGAGGCATCCTAGGTTGCCATGGTCTTCGTGGTGCTACATAATAGAAACCTTCTATCCCTGGCACTTCTTCCATTGAGTTTATTTGTAATTCTTTCAATTTTAGACAATTTTCTGTGGAATGATTTTCTGTACAAAGACCACAAACCTGGATACTATCCAAAGGACATTCTCTCAAGGGATATTTCTTTCTACATTTGGAACAAAAGATTGCTAGAGCTTGTTCTTGTTCTTCTTTCTTCTTGTTTGCCTTTAGCACATCTACTTGTGTTCCTAATGTACTCAAGAGATCTATTTTGAAATTTTCCAATAAGCTTCCTATTTCAGCTCTTGTTATCCCTCCTGCAGCTGACTTTGCTGCTTTTGAACTTGCTTCCCTTCTTTCAGTTTTTGATCTTCCTCTAGAATATTTTTGACATAACTCAACAATTTCATCGAATGGTAGGTTTGAAATGTCTCCTTTACCCATCACATTCAAAATGTCAAGGTATTCATCCCTTACACCCTTGAGAAAGATTGTTCGAACGGTTTCTTGATTTAGAGAGTGTTGTTTAGATTTCTGTAGATTATATGCAAAAATTTCCAAATATTCTTCTAAACTTTCATCTTCTTGTTGTGTCATTCTGAAAACATCTTCCTTTGAATCTCTAGATCTACAATAAGCTTGATATTTCTTAAGGAAGACAGATCTCATATCATCCCAAGAAGCTATTGTTTGTTCTCCTAAACCCATAAACCATTTCAAAGCTGTTGCTTTTAATGTTGCAGGGAAAAGACGAATTTTATGAATGTCATCAGTATATCCATATGTTCTACATAGAATATCAAATTCAAACATAAATGCATCAGGATCTTCTGTGGACATTCCATAAAATTTTGGCAATACAGAAGGTGGAATATTTTTCATTTTCACTTCTTCTTCTAATATTGCACTTGTGTCTACTATTGGAAAGCCAAAGGTAGTCTCTTGATCATTACCATCTTCTTGTCTTTTCCGCTCGTCTTCTAGCTTTCTATCATTTTCTTGTTTTGCCTCCTCTTCTCTTTTTCTTCTCCATTCTCTTTGTTGTCTTTCATATTCAACCCTTTGTTGTTCAGGAGTGAAAATAACAGATCCATGTCCCTCTTCTGCCATTGGTTGATTTGTTTCAATTTCGAGTGGAGTTTCAGGTTGTTGGAAGATAGGAGGATTTATGGATGGAAAGACAGGTTGTTTTCCTTTAATAATTTTTTTTTTTTTTCCGGAAGTTGAGAATTTTTTTTGTTTTGATTCCCAAGCTAACAAAGTTTTCCTTTCAATCAAGGTTAATATTTGTCCAGTTCTTTCTTTTTCTGCCAATTCCTCAATTATTGGATTACCAGTAACTGGGGTGTTTGATGATCCTATCTCTACTTGTGGGGGGTTTTTGATAAATCTACCTTGAGGATCTCTATATCTAGGCATAAAGAAACATAACTAAAAAGGAATGTAACTAATGTTTTTGTTGTTTTGAAATTTATCTTTCTATTGACTATGCCGATATTTGCCTCCCCAGCAACGACGCCAAAATGTTGAGGTAATTTGTGGACCTAAATTAACACAATTATTTCTTATCAATCCAGGTTGTTTATGCTTTGAGGCAAGTTCACTATATGTGAAGATCATATGTAATCAAACCTTGAAAGATAAGTTATTCAAAAGCTAAAAGTAATACATTCTATAACTCTAATTCAATCAGCTTAAAAAGAGGAAAAATATTGAAATGGTTTATGACTCAAGAAGTCCACCTTCACCTCAATTACCACTTAATGAATTAGAGATTGAAACCAAAAGCTTAAGATGGATAAATTATTAATGAAAGAAGCTCTTAACTTAAGAGACACATAAGGTATTCTATCATAATTCATTCATCTCAATATCAAAATCTCAATGAGCAACTACTTGCATGGAAACAAAAGAAACTAGTTTTGATTCATCATTTTAGCAGAAGGGATGCCTAACTTGAACACCTGTTTTTCCAACTCAATAAAGTGATGAATAAGCTATTAACTAATGAAATCAATCACTATGCATAAACCATAAAGCAATCTGAAATAAAGCTTTGAAAAACTAGTGCTACAGTCAACCAGATTACAAGGAAATAAAACTAGTTAACAAGGAAGTGTACTTAGCTTGGAATGGGGGCCCTCCACCCTTGCCTTGCACACTTGAGAGGTGATATCAGAAGCTTAAATTCAGTCACACATCCATAGCATTGAACATCAAAATAATAATAACACAAGTCTTCAAATTAACTCCTCAATCCAAAGATGTCACAGCATAAAAGTATATCATAAATCAATACATAAGCCATCAAAGTTTTGGCTTTAAATAAGAAGTCTCATGAACAAACTAATCTATATTCACTCAAACAAACCCATCTACTCTCATCCACCTATCTAAGTCGAATTCATTATCCCCATCCCAAGAAAGATGACCAATCCTATAAAATCTCAAAACTGCCCTATTTCTATGGGATTTCTGAATGACTAGTCATGGTTGACTAGCATCAAATGGGCCTAATAAAGCTTGTTTTGTTCGAACTAAGCATTGCTGGCTTAGTCCTAGTTCCCAAGCTGTTCATCCATGCATTCCATTCGTGCCCAAGTGTCCTGCAACCATATCAACCATAGAGCTATTACGGGAATTTCTGAATCTGCCAATTTTGCACTAAAAACCAAATTTTCATAAAAACTTTAGAAATTGAAAAATTAAAATTAAATACCTGAATGGATATCAAATATACATCAAAATGGGATAAATGAAGGGAAATGGATGGAAAATAGATGGATAAGTAAGTTTCTTTGAGCAAAAATAAGACCAAAACTAAGGCCCAACACTCCCTATGATAACATCTTTACTAAATGATTGGCATATAAAATACATCATCCTCATACATAAAATATATTTTTTTATTATTAAATGAAACATGTATGTATAAATATGGAAACATAACTTTTAATTAAAAAAAAAATATTACCGGTGCGCACAAAACATAGTCATGCACCACCACTGGTGCACATTCAACTAAAACTGCATCACTATCAGTGTGCACATAAGTATGACGCACTGATGTTGGTTCACAATTTTAACTTTTTATAGTGGTGCGGAAAACTTGTAAACCGTTGCGCACATATAACCCTTTCGCACTGGTATGGAACATTCAGGTTATCAAGTGCACTGAGCTATGGCAATATTTTTAAATATTAAGTTTTTAGTGCATTTGATAAATATAAATGCACTAACGTGACACACCGATGTACAATTTGTCACATCAATCCTGGTGCGTTTTAGTTTACAAAATGAATCGCAACGACAACAGTGTTATGTTCACGCACTGAATTGTGGTGCACCCTGTAAATTTACAGGGCGCTCTGTTATCAATATGAGTCGAATGTATCGAACGTACTGTGTGGTGAAAAAAATAATTGAAAAATAATGACAAGTTTAACCTAATTTACAATTCTAGTCCACTAAAAATTAAATTACAAAGAAACACAAACATTACCTAAACATTTTGTGATCGAGGAGGCATTGTGGAGAATTCATCGAGAAAAACAAATTTTAGGATAGTTTAAAAAAATTGAAAACTTAAACAGTGAGAAGTACGGAAGAATGGTGAGAAAGAGAAGCACCGACATTAGGGAGCTTACTTGTGGCAAGAGTGACACCGGTGCTTCAGATTTTTCCCACACTATAGATTGTAAAAAACAAAATTATGGTTGGGAGGGTGTTTTTTATTTAACCCTCCTTTGGTGTGTTTTCCAAATGCACCGGTGCAGGATATATCCAAAAACACTAATTTTTTTAATTAAAAAATATCGTCGTGATTTTCTTGAGATGCCCTGGGGTGTTTTGCTATAGGTACCACATCAATGAAGTGTTTTTATTATAACACGGCCATTTTTTAGAATTTAAAATTTTCCTAGCGGTGCTCTTTAGAAGATGGTCTGGGGTGTTTTATTAAGTGTATCGCACTGGAGCTTTGTTGGAAAATAACACCACAATTCTCTGAAATTTAAAATTATAGTAGTGCTCCTTACTGGTATGTACCAAAACATTTACTATGTGAAGGGAATCGGTGCTATCGAATATTCAAGCACCGGTGCATTATGTTATGTAGTGTGCCATGTTTTTTTATTTTATAAAAATAAATTTTCTATGGTGCACCATGTTATTTGCAACACCAGTGCTTGTATGGATAGTAAAGCACTAGTTCATTTGTATATTTTAGATGCACCGTTCAAAAAACATTTGCTAAAACATCCACCCACCCACCTCTGCTACAAACACATGTTTTGGCTATTTTTATAGGGGCTTTAGCAAAACCCTCTGCTATAAGGTATTTTCCTTGTTGTGAATGATGAAGTTCTAGTCATTGCGGTTGCACAATGTGCAGTGGCTAAGGGACTGGAAGACAAAACTATGTATTTGAGGGAGACTGTGACACAGTGAGGCAGGCTTTCTCATTATGATTTCATAATGCATAATTCAAGGGAGACTTTACTACAATTTTTCGCAGTTGCGCAAGTTAGGGAGGCAGTGAGGACTGACTATTGACTTAGACCATGCAGTGTGCAGTCAAAGACTAACTGGGAGAGAGAATTGTGCAATTTCCAAGGACATGACGCAGGGATTGAGCACTATAATTACACAATGTGCAGTCCTTAGAGACAGTGATTGCATAGTGTGCAGTGCTAGGAGGCAAGGGTGCTATATTATGACTTAAGACTAAACAATGCACGGTTTTAGGAGGGAGAAAATTTCGGTAAGTTGTAAAGACAGTGAAAGATATGAAAGGACTAAGTGTGGGATTAGTCAGACAAGAGAGAACAAGATATGCAAACAAGTCCTAAAACCATGATTTCTCACACTCATATAACATCAACACATTCCAAAGGAATGATCGGTGCCCAAAATCAACAAGCATACCTTGAAACAATAGCAAAGAAACACTTATTTCTACGTGCAATATTTGAAACATCACTTTACGACACTTAGAATACAAGTTACGACAAGGGTGTCATTGCAACCAGAAAGTGTGTTGAGATATGGGAGTGTGTCTAGCACATAGCCTTATGATATATATGATCAGATAAAACAGAGGAGTGCACTAGAGTTGCCTCTAGTGATGTGGTAAAGTGCGACACATGTAGGATTGCAATCAGTTAAAAGTGACACTTGCGACAATAAGAAAAAGTGAAAACGACATTTGCAAAAGCTATAGAAAGTGGAAGCAACACATGCCAGAGTGAAGAAAAAGAAAAAGAGACACTCGTTAAAGTGAAATCAAGAAAAAGTGAAAGTTGTAAAAGCAAAAGCAACACTTATGAAAGCAAAAGTGCGCAAAATCTAAAGTTGAGGAAAACTCACTAGAATGATCATACAGTTGCAAGTAATAGTGAGAGAGTTGTTAATTTGGAATTGTGCATAACTATCCACATGTATTGTGCGGTCTCTGTCTCTAGGAACTATGCAATCATTATCACCAGAGGTTGTGCAAGCACTGTCTTTTGTGACTGCGCAGTTATCATCCACAAAGAATTGCACAGTCAATGTTCGTAAACATTGCATAGTCATTTTCCTCAACATCTGTGCAATGACTATCAATAAAGATTGTATAGTGCTTGACTTCCTAAGTTACACATTTCCTGCTAGGCTTGCTGGAAAGGATAACACTTGTAAATGCATTAAAGGTTGGGCATATGTAAGTAGGTGACTTCAAAATCTCATATGAAAAGTATCAACTAATTACAAAGTGAACATGAATAGATAGAGGTGATGGATCATGAGATCATAAGTAGGCTCCAAAAGTCAAGTGTAGGAAAAGATTTGGAGGGTGTTTTTCACAGTGACAACACTTGGCGACAAACTAAAAGACCTCCAGCTTCTCTGTTTAGTCCTAGCTTTATGCACAAAGTCGTCTTTCAAGAAGTATTCACCGTGTGGATTAGTTCAACTTCCCCATTTATCCTAGCTTTAGGTATAGTCTCTCCTATCCCATTTCTTAGCTAAACACATTTACAAGGCCTACCATATCTCAATTGTTTCGACATGGGAGAAGGATAGTATCATACTCATGAGTTTAAGATGATCAAATTTTCAGTTCCATCTCTGGTGTTGGTCTGCGACCAACAAGCATGTTCAATACCCCAACGGAGTCACTTTAGGAAAGTAAGTATTTCTTTGATGCCAGAAAGCCTATTCAGTACCCCGGTGAAGTTACTTGCTTCACCTCTCTGCACAAAAAGCATTTATCTTCTTTCACCCCTTATTTATTTTCAATATGCTTTAGCATTAATTAGACTTTATTTCACGTGGTGGAAGAGGGATCCCAAATTAATAAAAGAAATAAAGGTTATTCCTTTTTCTTCTTTACTCAATTGGGTTGTCAAGCAAAACACCATTCAGTTACCAAGTTAAGGAATGAAGATCCTAAAATAGATATGGGCATCATGGTTCTTCTTATCGATTTATGTTCAAATGGATCGTATTTTCCATCTCGAAATCATTGACTTTAAATATGTGTAGGCCCAAACACAAAATAGGAAGACAAATTAGCCAAGAGTTTCTCGTCGTCACAATTGCCTTTTCAAAACTTCGCCACATTGTTCTCTTGAGTTATATGAGGGAAATTTTTATTCATGGTCTTATTAAACAAACAAATCAAAAGAACAAAGGAAATGAAAGACTAAACTGAAAAGCAGCATGTGATGCCAAAGTGAGAAAACAAAGCAAAGACTAAAAGGAGAGAAAAAAATGGGGTGGATGCAATGCAAAGAAAAGGTAAAATGTGGCTACTCCTACTCCTAATCTAATCATCTAGAAGGTCAAGGCTAAGTGAAGTGAAATTTCCAATGTAACCATTCAAGTTGGTCCTAACCAATAAATTGAAAGATGTGAACAATTGAAAACCATGTGAAATAATGTACATAAATAAAGATGCTTACCTGAGTTACCTATACACAAGAATGAAGGCCAAGGTTGTAAGCATAAAGGTGTTCTTTAGAAGCTCGCTCTATCCAACCCACAGGCTTTCCAAAATAGTATGGATGATGAACATGAATTCCTTGAAAATAACTCTCAAACATACATCCATATGTGTTAAGTTCAAGATAGTGTTGGAACTTTTTATTAGCAATTGAACTTATCATATGTGATTCCTCTAACCAGTTAACAATTGGATCGTAAAAAACACCAACTTCAAAAGGTTGAGATTTTTGAAAAGATAGGCCTTTAATCATCAAATCCATATTATGAGAAATATCATGCAGGGATAACATAAATTGTACTCACTTAGACACTTCACCAAGACTATGGAGACCTAACATAACCATCAGCAAAGGTTGAAGTACCCTGACAGCTTGATAGGTATCTAAACAATAAAGAGATGAATCAAATACAAACCAAAAACTACCATTAGGTAAGTTGATGGAGAAATAATTGATAAGATGGCGATTTTTTAACTATTATATTGATCGAATCTGACAGTCGATATATGAGATGTTCCATTATTTAGAGATAAGGATGTGTCAATTCAAGAGATTCCACAAGCGCTTCGAATTGAAAAATATTACCCTTTGTGTGAAAAGGCTTGGAAATGATCAATTCCTATTTTCCAGTACAAGAGATCTTCACTTTGTATCCAACAATCCAAAAACTAGTTAAGATACAAAGAATGGTAAAACCAGGTTGACCAAAGATCAAAAAATTGAGTCGAATCAGATCCAACATTGATATCATCTTGAAGGATTAAGTTCACCAAAAGATTGAAACACTGAATTAGACTTATACTGATCAATTGTGCTAGCAAAATGATCAACACCATAAAGGTAATAAGTTGATCATTCATTGAAAGATTCAACATAGAGCAATCTATAATGGGTGATCTTTGTCTTGACAATTAGAATGATAGGCTTCAAAGCCAAGTACATCTAAGAAAGATATGCAGTCCAATGCTAGGCCTGAAGCAATGGATTTGTATGAAGGAGAATTAACCAAACAAGAATATTTTATATAATCAAATTCATTATTGTGAGGATTAGGAAGGTTAACTTGAAAATGCCAAAAATACTCTAAGTTGTGGATCCAATCTACTTCAGGGATCTCATCAGGGTTGTGAGAACCTGGCATAACCATCAGCGGAAGTTGAAGTTCTTCAACTCCCTAACAAGTTGTTAAACTTTTGGGTAATGAATCATCATACTTAGGTGGCTTAGAAAGATCAACATGTAGGCACATGCCACTATCATCAAATGTGTTGATGAAAACATTTTTGGTGCCATTGATTTAATAAAACTAACATTTAGCATATGAGACTCCTGATGGATATAAAATTTGGATAAATCAATTGGAGAAATCCCTTGAATATTTAAATTTGGTGCATCTCCCTCCTGAACAATGAGAGATTTATGATTAAACAAATCAAGAACAATGGATTCAATCTCTTCATCATTTGATTGTGAAACCACACCATCTTGTACCAAGTTGTGATCATGGTTAGCAGATTAAGGATCTGGTATAACAAACTCATCGAAAACATCTGGGTACAATGAATATGTGTTAAAGGTGGAAAAATATGAGAAGACTCAGGAGGAGAGGCTTTGGTTATAGGTGATAATGGTTCAACAGTCAAATCCTACATACTCATAACATCCTACAATAATCATTGATCAATGATAATCTTCGAGGATAATGATAAAAGAATGGAATATCAATATGGTTTTGGGATGATGAGAATTTCCCGTATTAAACATGATACATTAAAGCTTCAACAACCAAACCATCTAGTTCTCTTGATTTAATATCTGAATATGTATGGACCGAAGGAATTGAAATATCATCCCATCCTGCAACTGGAGATTGCAAACCACTCAAATTGAATTGTATGTCTAAGTCTTCGGAGGAAAATAAAATATCATTTACTACACTTGAGCACTCATCACTTCTTATATCATGGATAGCAAGGTGATGGTTGTCCAATATTTCAACTTGATTTTAAAGGATCTTCAAAATGTTGGATTAATTACCAAGACGACAAGATGATTGATTATCATTCTGATATGAAGGAATCTGAAAGAGGGAATCAATGTTGAAAGTATCTTCACCCTTTTGCTCCTATACATATGAGATATAGCTACTTTGTACCTGATCACCATGTGAACCATTGTATCAAACATTAGAAGTATTTAGAGCAATTATTGGTGGAGCGGATTGATTAAGTGGATCTGGTATGAGGAATCATGAGGTGTAAATGATAGAGGATGACATATATCCCTTGAAGAAGCACTATTTTCAATTAAATCCAATCTAGGATTAAGAATATCTACATTAATGTCATCTTGGAAAGCCAAGGGATCAACCTTTACACTAGGTTTCATCAGATTAAAATAACATTCAAAGTTTTCCTTGATGAGACCTTGACCATGATAAGGAAATATAGGTAAGATGAATGGATTAGAAATTCGATTTTCAGATTTCCCACTGCAAACATCAAAAGGAGGAGGAGGGGATAAAATGAGTGGTAGATTCCTCCTCTAAGATTAAATATCTTTCATGATTGATGAAATTTGGAAGAGCATAATAAACCAAGGATTCAAATTCAGATTATTTCAAGGATATTTGAGCCAAGCACTAAATTTTTTCTTCAAAGAAATCCCAATCCATGTCCTCTTCAAGAAACTCATAACATAGGTGAATAAATATATTAGAAAAATATTCTATTGATTCATTAGATTTCATTCTAAGTTGATTAATCCATTTATAAACATCTCAGTAATCATACATTCTAAAGGCTTGGTGAAGCTCCTTGAAGAGTTGTTCAAATGAATGAATGGAAGCAATTGGTAAAGTATGACACCACAACTTAACTCAACCTTCAAGTGTGAGGGTGAATAATTTACAAGCAAAAAATCCACAATTGACTTCATGAGATTCACAAAAATTGAGAAAATGAGATGTATGTTTAGCTATAGATATTTCACCCTCGCCATCAAACCTTAATTGAGACAGGTTTTTAAAAAGTTCCAGAGGATTGAAATTTTAAGATTAGATCTATTACAAAAACATCCTAGGAGTATGATTTGGGAATGAGCCATTGAATATAAGATATCAAAACGGACTCAACAGGCTCATCTTTCCATCTGGCCCTCCTTCTAGCACCAACTGTTGACGGTGCTAGAAATATGTCAACCAAGGGGGTCTCCCCAGTATGAAGTCCCAATTAGACCTCGCACCATTTGGAGTAGAAACCCCGACCAGAAATATGGTCGGTTTCCATAATCCTTAGGAATTTTCCTTGACTGCAATTATCAACATAAGATATTATACAAACAATATTTGGGACAAGAAAGTGAGTTGACACTATGAGGCATACAATTGCAATGTACATAAGGTGATTTCATAGCAAGGGAAAAGAGAGTGAGCCTCTAGAAGAAATTAATAGTTCTATCCTAAAAGAGACACATAAGAGCATGAAAGAATCGTTGATTAACCTGCAAATTAGTTCAAAATATGGCAGTGATAATGAAAGCAAGTAACAACACACATTTAACAAGATGCATACTAAAGCCAACAAAATAGTTCACTTTCATTAGTGTGTGTTAACATAAACATACACCACAAATAATGAAAGAATAGTTTAACAATCATTCACGATGTATGCATGAAAGTGTGTCGGCTCTAAGAGCTTCATATATTAAGTGAAAGTCCCAATTTATACAATAACAATGTTGCCACACTAACCTCAATAGTGGAATAATAAGTCACCACTTGCTCCTCCAAAGAAATATCTCTCCTATGCCAAGCTATAGAAGCCAAGGTGAAAAGTCCAAAGTCCCAAAAGTCCATTTTCTTGAGCTATGAGGGTGTATTTTTAAAAAACTGGGTGACTCTCCACCTCCCATGTGACTCTAGACCTTCCCTCATGACTCTTGAGCTTCTACTATGAATTTTTTAATTCCTATATGACCTTTGAGCTTCTAATGACTCTTCATATTCCATGTGGAACCCTTGGCCTTCCACACATTTTACATTTTCTCTTTTTTTTTAAATAGAATAATTTACATTCCACAAATGATGTGGCGAGATATATTGACACATATGAGTTTGTGATGAAACTTGGACAAGCCATGACTTGGCATTGATTACATGGAACTTTAATGTGATATGTCCTAACGAAGAATTTATCCTTGCAGCTATGAATTTGACTTCTTGATGATGGATCTTTGCTTTTCCTTCATCTTCACCCTCCAAATGGTCTAGATGAGTTTCAGAACCTTCCAAGTAAAGATGAGGTGTCACCATTATCTTATGGTCCAATATTTCTTCATGTTTTCATGATGGTTCTTTCAGTGCTTCTTCTCCACAAATGCTCTCTTGTATCCTCTTCTTGATGACCACCCTTGTGTCTTCATGATAAGTCTTCCATGTGTTTCATATTCATCCTCCTAGGGCTTGGATGATATGAAGTCTTCCTTGTGCTTTTGACCTTCAATCTTTTGTCATGATCTAGTTTCCCTTCATCTTCTTGCTTAATAATCTCTTTGTCTCTTCAACTTCACAAGTGTGTTCTTGCATGATCTCCTTGGCATCCACCTTAAGAATCACCATGTTATGTCAATATACATTACCTGTAGATGAAATTCACTCATGACAAGATGACATCGGTCTGAAAATATCATAGCCTATCTTATTCTTCATGCAATTCACTGATTGATTCGAGATAAAGTGCAAGACTGAGGAGGAGGCTCAAGGATTGTGCAATGTGTAGTTCCAAGAGGAAATGATGAAGGTTTAGTCACTGTGACTGAGCAATGCATAGTGGCTAAGGGACTGGAAGAGAAAATATGCAGTTGAGGGAGATTGTGACACAGTGAGGTAGGCTTGCTCATTGTAATTTCATAATACGCAGTTTAGGGAAGACTGAGCTACAATTTTGCATAGTTGCATAGGTCAGGGAGGTGGTGTGGACTTAATGTTGATTGAGACTATGCAGTGCATAGTGGAAGACTAAATGGGAGATAGAATTATGCATTTTCTAGGGACATGAGGTATGGATTGAGCATTAATGCACAGTCCTTGGAGGCAGTGACTACGCAGTGCACAGTTCCAGGAGGCACAAGTGCTTCACTATGACTTAATACTACGCAGTGTGCATTTCCAGGAGGGAGAAAATACTGGAAAGTTTCAAAGATAGCGAAAGCTTCAAAAAGACTATGTGTGGAATCAATCAGGCAAGAGAGAATAAGACATGCAAACAAGTCCCAAACCCATGAGATATCACACTCGGATAAAATCAACACATGCCAAAGGAATGCTCAGTACCCAAAATCAACAAGAATATCATTTAAATGATAGTAAAGTGATATTTATTTCTAAGTGTGACAGCTGAAACATCACTTTGTGTCACTTAGAATACAAGCTACGACAAGAGTCTTGATTGCAACTAGAAAGTGTGTTGAGTTGTGGGAGAGTGTCTAGCACATATCCTCATGATATATATGATCATCTAATGTAGAGTATGTTAGAGTTGCCTCTAGTGATGTGTTAAAGTGTGACACATGTGGGAATGCAATTGGATAAAAGTGACACTTGCGACAGTAAGAAAAAGTGAAAATGACACTTGCAAAAGCTAGAGAAATTGGAAGCGACACATGCCAGAGTGAAGTAAAAGAAAAGTGACACTTGTTAAAGTGAAAGCAAGAAAAAATGAGAGTTGTGAAATCAAAATTGAAACTTATGAAAGAAAAAGTGTGCAAAAGCTACAATTGAGGAAAAATCATTGGAATGATGATACATTTGCAACTAACTATGAGAGAGTTGTCAACTTGGAAATGTGCACTGACTATCTATAATGACTGTGCAGTCTTTGTCTCCAGGAACTGCAATCGTTGTCACCAGAGACTCCACAAGAATTGTCTTATGTGATTGCATGGTCATCATCTACAAAGAACTACATATTCATTTTCCTTAAACACTTCGTAATCATTGTCCTCAGCATCTGTGCAATGACTATCAACAAGGATTACGACGTGATTGGCTTTCTAAGGTACACATTGACTATTAGGCTTGTTGGAAAGGAGAGTGCTTGAAAATGAATTAAATGTGGGGTATGTGTAAGCAAGTGACTTCAATAGTTAGAATATCATGAGAAGATTACCAACCAATCACGAAGTGAACATGAGCAACTTGAGGTGACGGATCATGAGATCATAAGTAGGCTCCAAAATTCAAGTGTAGGAAAAAATTTGGAGGGTGTTTATCGCAGTGAAAATATGTCCATATGCACAAAAGAGTGATATTGATGGTATGGTTCAAGAAATGTTAGAGGTTGGCATCATTCAAGCTAGCCAAAGTTCTCTCTCTTCACTAGTGGTGTTGGTGACAAAAAGGATGGTCCATGCCATATCTATCTAGATTACAAATAGCTCGACAAAATGAAAATCAAAGATAAGTTTCCTATTCATACCATTGATGAATCATTAGATGAATTGCACAAAGAACTTTTATTTACTAAGTTGGAACTTTGTTTTGAATATCATCAAATTAGAATGAGGCAAGAAGACATTTCCAAAACAGCCTTTAGAACAAATGAAGAATATTATAATTTTTTTATTATGCCACTTGGACTTTCTAATGCACCTTCAACATTTCAAAGCATGATGAATTCTAGTTTCTACCCTTCCTAAATGTGCGTTAATATTTTTTTATGACATATTGATATACAACAAATCTTAGGAAGAGCATGTACAACATTTTAACATGGTATTAACAATATTAGAAGAGAAAAATATATATGCAAATCTTTCCAAGTGTTCCTTTGGTGTAAAAGTGGATCTTAGTACAATTTTTTTTTTTCACAAAGTCGGTTGCTATATTGATATCTGAAAAAAAGGGGAGTTTGGACTCCTGAGGTACATTAAGTGCAGAAAGATGCCAGGATCAATGGAGTTACAAAACAGGACTTTCTCCTTGATCCTCCTTGTTCTGTCTTTGAGAAACTCTTGGCTAAAGTAAACTCTTACATATTGGGACAACAGAAATTGACATTTGCAAAACATCTCTAATCTATGTTAATGTGACTAATGTGCCTTGCTGTGGATTCCTCCAGCTTTGCATCCCCTTCTGTTTTCTTGGCACTTGAAGAGCTTGGGATTGTGTTGTTGCTTTTGTCCATCATGTGCTTCAGGATCGTTATGTACTCCTCCGCATGGTTGCACCTGTTGGACAAATGGTTGAATTGTTCATGAAGGGAAGAGACCCTGTGCAAGAACAGATCAATTTCTGCTCAGTACTTGTCATTAATGGCGCGGTTCTGGCTGTCGACTCTTGCTTCCAGATTCCTCTGCTGGTTGTCCAAAATATTTTGCTGGGCTCTGATTTCTTCCAGCTCAGCTTGAAGATCTGAGTAATGCAAACAATCCTCATTGCGAGCCATTGAAGTAGGCGGGGGAGAGAGATTTAAAAGGTGAATAGGAGCAGAAAGGAACTGTCTGTGGATTCGGGAAAAAAATGTAGTGCGAGCAGCAGGGCTCTGAAGAGAAATAGGAGAAGAGTGCCGAAAGAGGGCGCTATGAGCAGCATACAGGAATAGGGACGCATGAAGAAGGAAGAGGGGAGGAGAATATAAGGTGAGGCGGGAGGGATGAAGACCCATCACGGGGAAGGAGCGGGATTCCATAGAATGGCACAGGGTGATCAGATGATTGTCCTGGGAAGCCCGATTGCCAAGAGTGAAGTGAGAGAAGCCGGCGGGATTACTGAGAATGTGTAGATTTTTGCAGGGATAATATCTTTGTCGAATCTCTATGCAGATAGTGATCATGCTGTGGATTTGGGATATCTGAGTCCACTCCTTTCTGTCAGAGCTGTTCAATTTGATGCTGATTGGGTTGATTCGAATCATGGCATGGCCTATTGGCTCTCCTCATCGTTGCAACGTAGGCTACCTGTTGTCCTTTCGCAAGCCCTGTTGGCATGTCTATTGGCTTGCTTATTGAGATTTCGAAGAATATGGTAATGTTGTAGATTGTCCATTGTCTGAGGCAGCAGTTGATTTCTCCGTATGATTTGCTGGAGAAGGACATCGGGCGACTCTTTCTGATGAACCATGAGATTAATGATAATAGAGGAGTCTCCAAAGATCTTGGCTGTTCTTATTCCCAATCTGTTTAGCTGAGTTAGTCCCTGGTAGAGGGCTAACGCTTCCACCCTGTTATTCAAAATGTTCCTTAGGCCCCATTCATAATATAGAATACATTCCCCATTAGCGTTGAAGATCATTCCCCCAGCTCCAGCGATCCCTAGGTTTGATTTAGAAGCCCCATCGAAGAAAAGATAAAAGCTATTGCATTTTTTAATCCAGCTTACGAACTCCTCCTCTTTTAGCCTTATTTTCCAAGAGTGAGATTCCTGGTTGCGTTGCTCATTCACCATGCTGCCTTTCTGAGCGATGTTATTTTTATCCAGGATGTAACTTATGAAATTTCGCTCTTCCACGCTATACATTGTTGCATCTATGCTGCTATGAGTTTTGATGGAGATAGTTTCCAGGGCAAGATTTTTGGCCTTATTGCAAATTATTCTTATGGCTGAGCTCTTGTTCTTGAAGATTTTCCGGTTCCTCGCTAGCCAAATACGCCATAGCATGGTGTAAGAAAGGGTGTTCCATACTCTCTTCACCAGATTGCTCCTTTTGTTTTTCCAGGGACAACTTTTTTTCCAGATGTGAATCACTTCCCCTATAGAATGTTGAGAGTTCCAAGGTAAGTTATCAGTGGGAGACAAATTTTTCCAACAGTTAACAGTAAAGGGGTAGTCTACAAAGAGGTGATGCATCGTTTCTTCAGCGTTGTGACAGTTGGGGCATCGAGATGGGCCATTGATACCCCTTTTTTGCAAATTCTCTGCTGTTAAAATTTTCCCTTTTAGCAGAGCCCAAATAAAAAATTTGATTTTTGGAAGTGCCTCTGACTTCCAGACCATTTTCCAATGATTCCAAGAGTCATGGGGAAAGTGTTGTTGCAGAGATACTGGTGGCCCTCTTGGACTGTGTAATTGGATCCAATCAAATCCCAACGAAAGCTATCCCTCTTATTCTTCCTGATGGGAGCTTTACTATGAAGGAGAGACTGCAAGAAGCATAGACTAGGGTTAAGTTCATTGGGTATAACCGAAAAAGACCACCCTAGCCAAATATGAGATTGTGGATCCCAATTAGAGATTTGGTCTAGATATTGGATACCCCTGTTGTTGAAGAAATTTAGAATGGGAATTGTTTCTTCGTGCCTATTCATTGGTTGTTGTCCCAGGATTTTATCAGCCCCAATATTAATACTCGCTCCCCCCATGGGGACTTTGGATGTATTCTGAATCATGAATGGAATAGATTTTTTGCATAATCTCCATATTTTTGAGGAGTCTCTGTTGGGAATAGCTGTGTGGATCTTAGTACAATTAAAACTATGAGAGAATAGCTAATCCCCAAGACCTTGAAGAAACTCAAAGGATTCTTAGGATTGACATGATATTACAAGTTTCTCAAGCAAGGAAAACTTTAAGGATGTGATTTTTATCATGTACTTAGAAAATTGAGGTGAATATTATAATCAATATCCATTTTGAGGTGAGTGAATCGTTTAATTTTTTTCGTGGAAAAGTATACCAACTATGGAAATAATTCCTTATTGAAAAAAGTCACCAAGTGAAATTTTCTATTTAAATTTTCTAATTGTTGGTATATTCCTTCTAACTAAAGCTAATAAAATTAAAAGATTATAAATTGAAAAAAGTTATGTAACCACAATTTATATAAAATCACATAATTTGAGAAAGCACTTGTAATCATAAGTCATATAATATATTGTTGTGAGTAACAAGGAATGGTTGCTCAAAATATATATATTACTATCTCCTTATGGTCCCCCGTCCTACAACAACTGTAAACACAAAATATACCTTTATATCATAGATTTTAACATGAAGTATGATGGCAAAATATACATGATAAATTCATTCTCCATGACCAATCTCAACACTTGAGATATTTTACAATGAAGTATATCAAACCTTTCAATACACTTTATGACATCAAATACCATAAATGAATACCATGGATCACTCAAAACTATGGGCTTGAAAATTATCTATGGTTTAATCTTCTAACAGGTCTCATCACATCAAATACCATGGTCCACCCAATACTGTGGATGAATATGATTTGAAATTCTCTTGATGGATTAAAAATAAGATAATATAATTCCTTATTTCTCTTGTCCCCTTGAAAATAGGTGCATATGGTTCCTCATGAGATAAATGGTGTGGATATTTTTACCAAGAAAAAACTATGGTGTGGATATTTTTACCAAGAAAAAACTAGGGTTTTGAAATAAGATGAAATATGGAATACTTGAATAATATAAAATATTCACTAAGCTCAAAATATTATCCTAAAAATTCACCTCTTGGTTAGATTTCCCCCTTAAAACATACCCTGGTGTGGATGATGAGTGAGAAGGAGTTTGTAAAGAAGGAAAATGGAGTAGAGTATGTATTTCTTGATCATACAAAGAAAATTGTTGCAGGCATTCAAATAATTGGTTTTCCTTTAGAAAAACAAATTTTGTTAAATAAGCATGAAAATATAATGACCAAAGAATTGTCCAATGAAGGGTTGATAAGAAAAAATATAGATCATCCAAGGAATTTATTGCAGAAAATAAATTTCCAAAGAAGTTATGATGGAATGTAATATTGAATAAATTTTGAGTGGTGGAAACAAGTTGTCTTCAGAGACAACAAGAGGCTTTTATGTGAGAAACCTCAAATTGATGATAAAAATAGTATCAATAATTATTGTTGTGAGTAGGTTGTGGAAGATAAATTATTTTTGGATTTGAGAAAGGAGGAGCATAAACAATTGACTTGGGTACAATATCATGCATATGAAAGACATAATGAGAAGGTAAATTATAACTATGTGAAAGATAATAACGATTGTTCAAATTGGCATATTTTCAACACCTGTTTGTAATCGTTTTAATGTCATTCTTCCACTTTCCATCACATCCTTATGCACTTCTCAACCAATATCACACCATTTCTGGTGTAGGTATGATTAATCTCCTTTTTTTCCACTTTTATACTTACTCTTAAGCATTATTTTGCGAGATTGTCATATTTCATACTAATATTGTCAGATAGGAGCAAAAGAGTAGTGGTTGCAACTCCTTCATGTGATTACAACTCCTCCACGTGGTTGCAACTCCTTTGTGTTGTTGCAACTCCACAACAAGTGCTTCCAACTAACAACATATGTTGCAACTACATGGGCCATGATAGGGAGAGTGTTGTGACTCTCTTCCATCCTTTTATTGCAACTTCTCTATAGTGATGCAACTTCGACGTGGTCACTGAAGGAAATGTTTCAACTCCCCCAGGACAAACAAAGATACTACAACCTATAAGTACCTTGAATTTACATTGTTTCAACACCGAAACATTATGCCAGCTTAACAATCAATGCTCCAGTTGTACAACCAACATGTGTTTCTCACAATAGAAGTTAGTGAAGGAAAGTGAGTGATTGATCAGGAAAGACAACTCAACTTCCATCTACACCCAGTTAATTTGAGTTACTCTTTGCTCAAATCGTAGATATTCTTAATAAAGCTAGTTATCCAACCTTTCACTCAGTTTAGACATTAATTTTTTGTATAAATAACCAGCTTCCTTCAAAGCTTGAGAGGGAGGAGGAGAAAATTATTATTGATTGTTACAATTTGTTGTTTATTGTAATAGAAAGATTCCTATGTTCCATTCATTTAATGTCTATCTTGTGATCATGTGACTAAATATTTTACAGTACTTCATCTAAGGAGGTAGGACCCCCTCCTTAGCTTGATACTGCTACATAGCATTAGCAGGTAGCTTAGTCTTTACAATTTTGGTTAAATTATAAATATTTTATATTGTTGTTATTCCTTTGATTTAGATTTCATTGCAACTCTATTAATTTCCTTTTGTTGCAACTTTTAGTTTTTGTTTTGATGCAAATCTGTTAATTTCTTTTGGTTGCAATTTTGATATTTGTTAATATTGTAATCACACTACTTGTTATTGCAACTCCAAGTTATGTAATTCTAGGAACTAATCCTAGGGTTAACGATTCGTTGGCAGATTTGTGTGCTTTTGGACAACTTGGTTATTGTTGCAACTCCTATTGCTACAACTCACCAGTAGCTTACTTTTAATTTGCTTCTAGTAATAGATTACGATTGAGAATTGTGTCATGTTTGAATCTTGTTTCTGGGGTGGTTGCTTATCACACATTGTATCCTAGGCACGTGCCATTGCATCTTTGTTACAACAAACCAAGAATATCATTATACTGGAACATGTCACTCTTAGTAATTGGTGTTTCCTTTTCTACAAGTGTGATTTACTTTTCTGCAATTTATGTTCTTGTAAGTGTGCTTTATTTCTTGCAAGTGTAGTGTGTTTTGCTAGATCAATGACCAGTGAAAGAATCTCTATATTGTACTATGAAAACCATGATATTACTACAACTTCATGACACAATATATTACACTAGCATAAATTGTGCACCACATTTCGCAAGTTCCAAACAAACCTTATGTTAGTGTCAGTCCTTCCAGCCTTCCTACAGTGATCAAATATGCTCTTACAAAGTGGTCTCAGAGTGTCAAGGTCAAATTTTGTCATTTCAGTGAGTCTTCAAGCAAAATTTGGTCACTAGGCATTAGTTCTACGGTTTGCCCAAATGTCAGTCCATTTCATCATTCAGCTGAGCCTATCATCATTCAGAGGGTTGTCATTATCATGTCAGTGTCTAATGAGTCATTTTACATCTTGTTCATGCTTCAGTCGCACCTAGGCAAGCTCATTTCCCTCTCCTAGGGTTTTGATGGAAATATCTCTTGGACGGTCAAATCATCGGAAAAACTCATATCCTGATGTTCATACACCTTCCCCTATCCTTAAAGTACTTTATCAAATGCTTCCCATCCCTTAGATCCGCCAAATTCCTCATTTTTGCACAAACCCTAGTTTCTAGCTACAACCTGGCAATTTTCTAGGTTGGGCCTGTGTTTTGCCCTTTTGGACCCCTTCCCCTCACTTAATCACTGAGATTCCACTTTCCCCTACTTCCTAACATCCATCCCCACTCCCACAAATTTCCCCAAGAATTTAGAAGCCCCCTATCCCCTTCATCTCGCTCCATTTCGACAAAATTCCTTGTTTCACACATCGGGGCAAGTTTCACTCAAATGATGTTTCAGAGCAATCAAAGATGAATTTTGCAAAATTGAGAGAGGTTTTTGTCCATAACATGCCAAAGAATAAAAACCTCATTCACTTTTTTCACAGGTGTCATGGTTTTAGAGAAATGCCAAAATTACAATCGTCGGATCCAAGGAGTTTGGCCAAGGCACAAAAAAGGAGAAAGAGGCCAAATCCCCTCCGTATCTTGGCTGAGGCTTCCCTCAAAGATCATGGCACTCAATAGCATCAGCTACAGCACAAATCCCAAAAAATTTTGAGAATTTTGGGTATTTTTGGTATTTTTGGGAAATTTACAGGTTTTGGCTTCTCAACGGGTCTCACCCCCGGTGAGACCCTTTGTCATCGTAGCTCCGTTTTGCAAAAACTCAACATTTCTAGATTTTTCATGCAAAGTTACATATGCCTATGGATGGACTTGAGTTTTTATGGAGTTTTGGGCCTCCAGAAAGTCAAAATACATGCAAAATTTGACTTTCTGCCCTTTTTTGAGTTGCAGAAAGCAGTCTTGGGAGAATTGAGTTTTGACTAGGCAAATGACCTCCAAATTCAAAAATTTCAGTTGGGTTGGCAAGTAGACTCGCAGACCTTTCCAACGAGCTATCCTGCACCCAATTTTGACACCTACAAGTGCCTCAAACAGAGCTCCCAATGTGCGCGACCCGTTGAGGAAATGTGCGCGACCCGTTGAGGAAACTTTGCCAGATTTGACCAGTTCAGCCCAGAAAACGCAGTTTGGCTCTAGTTTGACTTTTTGAGGTGGATGGTGGTCCTCTTGGATGTAATTGTGACACTTTTTGGATATTTTTACTCTTGTTTAACTCTTCTAGAAGATTCTTGCATGTAAAAGAGTAAATTTGACTGTATGAACTGGTTTCCAAGTTTTTAGAGGCAAGTTGTTTTGACTGCCTATTTTGTAGTGCTTAGTTTAGAAGTGGTTCAAACAGCTCCTAGAAGGATGAGCTCGACCCCTAGAGGTGGGGGAAGAGGTTAGATCATCTATATTATGTACTTTCAGGCTCATTTTCATGGTTGGACTCTTGAGGGAGAAGCTATCATTGTATATTTTCATTGTATCTCTGCAATTTTTGGCTAAGGAAGACCAGGGTTTTGCAGTCATCTTTGGGATTCATGTGGACTCATTGTGTTGATGGTGTGTCTCTTCATGTTATTGTAAGCTTTGTTATGTGATTCATTTCCTTTCTATACTGCTGCATATTAAACAAATGAAGTGATAAAGTTAGAATTCATGCGTGCATGCTCTGCTTTCAAATTTGTTTAATTTCTATGTTTTCTACTGTCTAAAGAGAATTCAAATCCATTGTTTGCTCTCTTTAGCCTTCTTATCTTTCTTCCAGATCATCCATTTCAGCTAAAGGCATCTACACAATCTCCTACCTTGCCCCAAAGATTTCCCTGCAGAAACTGTGTCCAATCCCCGCACCCTAAATTGCAGATCCTCAATTTGCCACCAAAAACCCAAAAAACCCCCAAATCAACCTTCAAATCAGTTTACTAGCCTAATATCAGTGTTACCTTGATTGGTCATCTCTTCCTATTGAAAATTTATCGAGATTGACCGGAGAGAGCCTTCTCCTGCCCCGTAGGGCTAGCTACGAGGCTGAATGGTTTGATGTAGCTTTGAGATTTGCCTTTTCAGCCTGAGGTGAAATTTCAAGTGCTAACATACTGGCGACCATACTGGGGAGAACATCTAATCCTTTGCTCATTGACGTGTTATTTCATAAGTCTTAGACGGAGCCTGAAGTTACGCCAGGTAGCCTTCGAAAACGCTCTTGTTTTACATCAGCGCAAGTAGATAAACGCTGCTTCATTCAATCTCCGTGAGCTTGTGAACGTAGTGCTTCATTGGCACTTTACCCCAGTTCATTTGTAAACTCTGAACTTTTGGATGATTAGTTGAGAGTTTTCACAGGCTAAAATCATTCACTGGCGACTCCTTCACTGAAAACTCCAGAGATCAATGCTTCATGGTGACTTCACTGTAGAGAGATCAGTAGCTTTGAGATTTTCAAGATGGATCGGATTGCAAGAAGATATGCTCCCTTGAGCCGAGATCACATCCCCGGTTTTCCAAATAAAATTCCGAAGGTAGATTGGTCAAGGAATTTGCCTACATTTAATGATGATGGTAAGAAGGATGCTGCTTTACATCTTGTTAGATTTCACATGCATATTCGCAAATGCAAGGTCGATTTTCCTGAAGATTGCTTGATGAAGATATTCTTGGCCACTCTAGAAGGTAAAGCCCAATCATGGTATGAAATTTTTCCGCCTGCTTGTATTTACTGTTTAAAGGATTTTCATGCTATGTTCATTGAACGATATAAGGACTCTTATCCATCATTGAATTTAGTTCAAGACTGTTGCAAGCATGCCTATATTTTTATTGAAAGCCTTGAGAAGTTTTATGAAGATGATAATTTCATGGATGAAGAGATCATGGAAGCTCTGTATGAGATTCAATTTCAGCAGCACATAGAAATCTTAGAGGATACTTGTCAAGATCAGCAGGTTGAAGATGGCCATAAGGCTGTAATTGATGAAAGAGAAGAGCTTGTTTCAGATCTGCCTACAGAAGAAGACAACGTGCAAGATAGCCAAGATTCAATTTTAGAATGTAATGCAGTCAACTCAGTTATTTCATATCAAAATTCAGATCATGATAACCAAGCATACCTTGTGCCGAATCCTGAAAAGGAGAGTTTTGTTGTTGAGATCATAGACAAAGTTCTTGATCCAAATGTCCTTATGCCATCAGAACAGAGCCTGCATGAGGAGGTAATTCAGCCAGCTCATGAACATCAAGATGAGATCTTTGTTCAAGTAAGTGAAAACTCTTCTTTCAATCATAATTTGGATAGTTTGATTGCCATGTCATATGAAGATGATCAACAATGTTTCCAAGTTTCAGAAGATCAGGACTGTCATTCAGACTTTTCATGTTTTGAAATGTTATTTCAAGAAGACAAGACTTGTTTGAGCAAAGGGAAACAGAAATTCTTATCTCCTTTGTCTGAAGAGGAGATAGATCAGCTTTTGAAAGGTCATGCTACAACCCAAGCTAAAGCAAATCGGCAGTGTGCACATGGTCATGAAAGTGTTGGTGAAACTTCTTCCTCTTTTGAAAATGATGACAGTGTTGTAATTAGTTTTATAGATCAGCAAACAAATAATATTTTCTTTCATGAAGATGATGAGGCTGTCATGTTTGATGATCTTGAGGATTGTTTTCCGTTTAAGAATGACTTAGACCATGAAATTGAGGAATATAAGCTTGAGAGGGACAATATGTCAAAATTTCTCACGGTCAAGGAATTTACAGCCAACACTCATATGGCAGAAGCTTATACTTCTCTGTGCCTTCCTATCAATCAGCAACTCATTGTTCTTTCAGATCAGAATGAAGCGAGTACTTATATTTTTGCAGCTGGATCTCCAAACAAGGTAGTGCTTCAGGATTATCAAGATCCCTTTGGCATTCTTCTGCAAGCATTAGAAAAGATAAATGTTGCCTGGTTCATTATCATAAGCTTTGGTTTCAGTGGTTATTTTGAGTTGCCTACAGGTTCATTGTTTCGCCTGCTCGAGATAAGCAAGAGCAGAAATTTGGTATGTAGCCATCTGCTGGATTGGTTACATTGGAAAGCTCATTATACATGATTGTACATATTTCATTAGTATGCAGGTGGTTTTCATCATGATTCCAAGTCTTGATGGATTGCTGCCGTTTTTCCAAAAGCTTTGTAAAGTTTTGTTTTAAGTCGGTCATGAGTCATTTGTGTTTGGTCTATTGAGTGAGTTTTTTCAAGTTATTTCAGTTTTCCATCGAGTCGGTTTGAGTCAAGCTTCAGTTAAGTTTTCAGTCAGGTTTCAGCCAATAAATGAGTCAAAGTCTTGTGTCGTTTGCCGAAATAATGACTCCATCGCCCAATGGTTGAAAGCATTGGTCTGCTCTCCCAGAGGTCTGAGGTTCTTGGCACCTCTAAGGAGCTACCATCCCCATTGGAGCCAATGTTAGTGTCAGTCTTTCCAGCCTTCCTACAGTGATCAAATATGCTCTTACAAAGTGGTCTCAGAGTGTCAAGGTCAAATTTTGTCATTTCAGTGAGTCTTCAAGCAAAATTTGGTCACTAGGCATTAGGTCTAGGGTTTGCCCAAATGTCAGTCCATTTCATCGTTCAGCTGAGCCTATCATCATTCAGAGGGTTGTCATTATCATGTCAGTGTCTAATGAGTCATTTTACATCTTGTTCATGCTTCAGTCGCACCTAGGCAAGCTCATTTCCCTCTCCTAGGGTTTTGATGGAAATATCTCTTGGACGGTCAAATCATCGGCAAAACTCATATCCTGATGTTCATACACCTTCCCCTATCCTTAAAGTACTTTATCAAATGCTTCCCATCCCTTAGATCCGCCAAATTCCTCATTTTTGCACAAACCCTAGTTTCTAGCTACAACCTGGCAATTTTCTAGGTTGGGCCTGTGTTTTGCCCTTTTGGACCCCTTCCCCTCACTCAATCACTGAGATTCCACTTTCCCCTGCTTCCTAACATCCCTCCCCACTCCCACAAATTTCCCCAAGAATTTAGAAGCCCCCTATCCCCTTCATCTCGCTCCATTTCGACAAAATTCCTTGTTTCACACATCGGGGCAAGTTTCACTCAAATGATGTTTCAGAGCAATCAAAGATGAATTTTGCAAAACTGGGAGAGGTTTTTGTCCATAACATGCCAAAGAAGAAAAACCTCATTCACTTTTTTCACAGGTGTCATGGTTTTAGAGAAATGCCAAAATTACAATCGCCGGATCCAAGGAGTTTGGCCAAGGCACAAAAAAGGAGAAAGAGGCCAAATCCCCTCCGTATCTTGGCTGAGGCTTCCCTCAAAGATCATGGCACTCACTAGCATCAGCTACAGCACAAATCCCAAAAATTTTTGAGAATTTTGGGTATTTTTGGTATTTTTGGGAAATTTACAGGTTTTGGCTTCTCAACGGGTCTCACCCCGGTGAGACCCTTTGTCATCGTAGCTCCGTTTTGCAAAAACTCAACATTTCTAGATTTTTCATGCAAAGTTACATATGCCTATGGATGGAATTGAGTTTTTATGGAGTTTTGGGCCTCCAGAAAGTCAAAATACATGCAAAATTTGACTTTCTGCCCCTTTTTTGAGTTGCAGAAAGCAGTCTTGGGAGAATTGAGTTTTGACTAGGAAAATGACCTCCAAATTCAAAAATTTCAGTTGGGTTGGAAAGTAGACTCGCATACCTTTCCAACGAGCTATCCTGCACCCAATTCTGACACCTGAAAGTGCCTCAAACAGAGCTCCCAATGTGCGCGACCCGTTGAGGAAATGTGCGCGACCCATTGAGGAAACTTTGTCAGATTTGAGCAGTTCAGCCCAGAAAACGCAGTTTGGCTCCAGTTTGACTTTTTGAGGTGGATGGTGGTCCTCTTGGATGTAATTGTGACACTTTTTGGATATTTTTACTCTTGTTTAACTCTTCTAGAAGATTCTTGCATGTAAAAGAGTAAATTTGACTGTATGAACTGGTTTCCAAGTTTTTAGAGGCAAGTTGTTTTGACTGCCTATTTTGTAGTGCTTAGTTTAGAAGTGGTTCAAACAGCTCCTAGAAGGATGAGCTCGACCCCTAGAGGTGGGGGAAGAGGTTAGATCATCTATATTATGTACTTTCATGCTCATTTTCATGGTTGGACTCTTGAGGGAGAAGCTATCATTGTATATTTTCATTGTATCTCTGCAATTTTTGGCTAAGGAAGACCAGGGTTTTGCAGTCATCTTTGGGATTCATGTGGACTCATTGTGTTGATGGTGTGTCTCTTCATGTTATTGTAAGCTTTGTTATGTGATTCATTTCCTTTCTATACTGCTGCATATTAAACAAATGAAGTGATAAAGTTAGAATTCATGCTTGCATGCTCTGCTTTCAAATTTGTTTAATTTCTATGTTTTCTACTGTCTAAAGAGAATTCAAATCCATTGTTTGCTCTCTTTAGCCTTCTTATCTTTCTTCCAGATCATCCATTTCAGCTAAAGACATCTACACAATCTCCTACCTTGCCCCAAAGATTTCCCTGCAGAAACTGTGTCCAATCCCCGCACCCTAAATTGTAGATCCTCAATTTGCCACCAAAAACCCAAAAAAACCCCAAATCAACCTTCAAATCAGTTTACTAGCCTAATATCAGTGTTACCTTGATTGGTCATCTCTTCCTATTGAAAATTTACCGAGATTGACCGGAGAGAGCCTTCTCCTGCCCTGTAGGGCTAGCTACGAGGCTGAATGGTTTGATGTAGCTTTGAGATTTGCCTTTTCAGCCTGAGGTGAAATTTCAAGTGCTAACACCTTAGATGGGCAATTTAAATGCATAGTTGATCAATTTCTCACTAAGATAATTAGAAGCAGTTGAAAAGCACGTTAGATAGAAAGGAAAGACAAAAGAATGATAAGACAAGCTTCTTTCAAGTTATATAGATGGAAGTCATTTTTATAATTGGAAATGAATTACAAAATCCTAATGAACAAATTATTTTCTTTAATATGTTTGCTTCATGTGCAAGTGTGATCGAAAAGATAAGGAGAGATTGAGGATTAAAATGAGAGAAATGAGTAATGGGAATACTTTAGTCATGCAAAAGAGATTGTGGTGTTTTTATAATGATCAAGTTCAAGAAGAAATCAAGTTTCAAGATAGCACTAAAATTCAATTAAGCAGAAAAGTAAGTGTACATCCAATATACAAGCCTTGGGGTCTAGAAGGAAAAAATGCAGCAAATACACTCGTAATTGAAAAATTCTAGACTATAAGAAGAAGAATAATGAGAACAGAATAAATTATAAATGGTACATCATACATGGATAGGATCCCATGAACCAATTTTAATCCTTGGAAGTCTAAAGAGGGAGCATCTTGCAAGTCAAAATTGCAATTGACCCTTAAGGGGGTCTTAGCAAGTTACTAGGCGAAGTTGGTTTCCTCATCGCCGCATAATCATGTCAATTTCTAAAAGACTTAGACTTGTTTGAAAAAAATGATTTCTCTCTCTAAATCGCCATGTAATGAGTAAATATCCTTATTATAGTATTAGTATAGGAGAATGTATGATTTTAGGCATAACGTAGGTTTTTAAGATTTTTGGGATTCAATCTTATACAGATGGATGATTCAGATTGCCTTTATAATGTATAAATAACTCCTCTAAATATAAAAATGCAGAGCAAAGTTAGAAAGAGAAAGGGAGGGGAAAAAATGTAGATCGATGAAGAGATTGGAGGAAAGAGAAATAACAAAAAAAAAGGAATGTCATTGGAATGCAAATGTTAACCACCTAATCAAAAAATTATTTAAATAATTAGATAATTAGTTTTTCTAGATAATTAAAGTTATTCTAGAATATATTAGCTCTATAATAATAAAGTGAATTGTAGATTTGTTGTATTTCCTAGGTGATAGGTAGGCTTTGTCAGAGCCTTGTCGTTATCCTTGAGTTATTAATCAAAGTCACATGGCATGATGAGATAAGGTTAGAGACGTTATATACATGTTATGTTATACCTGTCCCCCTTATGTAAGATTTTTTTCCTATTAATAAAAATTGGTGTGTCTAAGGATAATTGTGTAAATTTTATCATGGTATCACAACAATGGTAAAGGGAGTTAGTGTAATGAGAGAATCATGATGAGACGTTGGCCATGGATCTATGAAGGAAAAGATTTTGAAATTTGAGGTGTGATCTTTTCATCAAGCCAGTGATAGTCTTCCACAAGCAAATGAGAGTAGGTAGATGGCCTAATGTTATCTTCAATGAAGGCATGAGTGAAAGAAAGAAAACATGGATGAAACAAAACTACACATGGATGCAAAAATGGAATATCTACCTCAATTCATGTCCCACAAATAGCAAGGAGCTAAAGGATTTTGTTATGGAGAAGTTTCGTAAAAAGGTATGGGGAAAAGAGTTGGGTAGAAAGAAGAAATATTACATTGAGCAATTCAACCCTACATGTGATCTACAACAAAAAGAGTTCATTGGAGCTAGCATTTCGTGGAGGGAAAAGGTTCTTATTGCTCAATTAAAGACCAACTCACATTAACTTCGGTATGAAACAAGAGGGTGGAAAAGGCCTAAAGAAACTTGGGAAGAACAGGTGTGTACATTTTGCACGTCTGGGGCTGTGGAATCGGAAAAACATTTCATTTTGGAATGTGATGTATTCAAAGACATCAGAGAAAGTTATGAGAACATGTTAGCATCAGTTTCTTGGCATGTCTTTTTAGCGAGGGGATTGTTGGAAGGTTGGGCTAGCACATCATCAATTTGAATCGGAAAAGGATTGAATTGAAAAAAGTGAAAAAAATGGAACTAATGGTCTCATAGACTATTTCTAGTCTCATGGACCTTAAAATATCATTTCATTATTGGTACCATTCAATTCGCAGCCTAATTACACCAAAGGCATTCTCTTTGCAAGCTTTCCATATGCAAACATTGTTCCCTCTAGCGAATCAGTGATGTTAAATTTTTTCCTCCTCTATCTAATTATGTTTGACCACGTGGTTGTCATTAAACTTGAAGTGGTTGGACTCTCTGACACAATGACACCGTTACCACCGTTTTCGATGCTCTGCAATTGAAGCCCTTGAATTTTAGAGGGAAAGTGAGCCTGAAATGTGGCAGGTTCAAGTCCAGGCGTCCCCCACACTGCAACAGCCCGCTACCTCCGTCGCTGCTTTTTTGTGCAATAGAAATGTATCCAACAACAACAATTTGAATGTTTTTTCCAATAACATCACCGTTTAGGGCACTCAATTTCAATCACCGGCTTCATTGTATGTGGGGGGCCTCGAAGCTAATGTCTCTAAAGCATAACTCTACGACATTTTCAAGTAGGTGAGCAAAGAAACATGGTCATTAATACACATGACTATTTTCCTCGTTTAATAAAAAACAATTTGATATCGCAATAGTTATATTACAGCAAGAAAAGACTCGGGGTTTCCAGAATCAAGTTGTTTTTAGTGAGACTTTTTGGAAGCTTTTCCAGTGGGTTTTTCTGGTTTAATTTCTCTAAAATCAGATAGGAAATTATTGAAATCACAAGCTTGATGGGTAACCCCTGCACAATCGAAATGCCCTAGGGGTTTTTCAGCGTGTTGAATCCATATATATAGTTAAAAAAAGAGTTTAAATAAGACAAATCAAGATTTCACCTCAATTTTTCTGCCAGATTCCGGCATCGGAAAGTCCAAAAAAGTCTCACTAAAAACAACTCCTTCTGGAATACCCAAGCTAGGTCAAAGGAGAAACAAAATGAAGTGAAAATCGAGGATTCTGTCCGTTGAGAAGTTGAAGGCGAGAGGGCCAATATATAGAACAAGTTCCTCTTTTCATTGCACACATTGTGTTTTCCACTTCATCTTCTGTGAAGCTGCCTATGCATTACGCATCCACTATAGTTAATGAGGTTAATTTTTGAGAAAGGACAAGAGGGTCGTATTCTCATGGACTGTCATTATTTAATGGCTTCAAGCCTTCGAATACCAATACATTGATGATAGACTGATTATTTGTCAAACTTGTTGCTAGCCAGATACGCACGGTAAGGAAAATGAAATAGTGATGGGAAATGAAATGATATTTTAAGGTCCACGAGACTCAAAATAGTCTATGAGACCATTAGTTCCCTATTTTTCTCTCTTTGCAATTCAATCCTTTTCCGATTCAAATTGATCATGAGCTGACCCAACCTTCCAACAATCCCCTCGCTAAAAAGACAATGCCAAGAAACTAATGCTAACATGTTCTCATAACTTTCTTTGATGTCTTTGAATGCATCACATTCCAAAATGAAATGTTTTTCCGATTCCACATCCCCAGACGTGCAAAATGTACACACCCGTTCTTCCCAAGCTTCTTTAGGCCTTTTCCACCGTCCTGTTTCACACCGAAGTTTATGTGAGTTGGTCCTTAATTAAGCAATAAGAACCTTTGCCCTCCACGAAATGCTAGCTCCAATGAACTCTTTTTGTCGTAAATCACACGTAGGGTTGAATTCCTCAATGTAATATTTCTTCTTTCTACCCAACTCTTTTCCCCATACCTTTTTACGAAACTTCTACATAATAAAATCCTTTAGCTCCTTGCTATTTGTGGGACAGGCATTGAGGTAGATATTCTATTTTTGCATCCATGTGTAGTTTTGTTTCATCCATGTTTTCTTTCTTTCGCTCATGCCTTCATTGAAGATAACATTAGGCCATCTACCTAATTTTATTTGTTAAATTCTTTTTAGGTATCTTATGAGCCGCACCATAGAAATTGCTTCAATGGAAATTGCTCCTGTTTCACTCAACATTATCTCATAAGGTACCGAACTTTTTATTTTGAACTTGCTCATGATCAAGCGTTTTTTGATTTTCTCAATTTGTTTCCATTTTGAGACGGGAGTGCTACTAGCCCACAATTCACACCCATATAGCATCACTGGACAAACTAGGAGTCCAAAAAGCACTTTAATCGTTTTCCAATCCCATAACTTTGCCTCTCTACGTCTGTTTTGAAGAGTATATAATGCTTTCCACCCTCCTAAAATTCTCTTCTTTCTGCAATCCTCCCAATTGAGTTTGTTGTTGAAATCAATCCCAAGGTACTTGTACTCATTTACTTCTTTAAGAATGTTGTCTTCAAAGAAGAAAGTATGTTGGCTTTGCTTCCTTTTATTAGAAAAAATCATTATTTTGGTCTTGCTAGTATTGACTTGCATCCCCACTGCTCTACAAAAATGCTCAAGGGCATATAAGTGCATTTGCAATCCATGGGCTAATTTAGAAATAAATATAGTATCATCAGCATATAAAAGAAGCTTTATCAAAACTCCCCCAACCGAACATCATCTCCACCTTGCAGATTTAGCCACTCTTCCAATTTATCAATATATAGATCAAAAAGAGTGGGGGATAGAAGGCAACCTTGCTTGACTCCAATGTCACTTCTAAAGCTTTCTGAAATACCTGTTGAGGTTCTAATTTGACTTTCACTTCTTCATAAATTCTATGGACATTGGTTATATAATGCACAGGAATTTCAAGTTCTTCCATTCTACGCCACAACTTATCCCTAGGGATTGTTTCAAATGCTCTTTTGAAGTCAACGAAGCAGCAAAATGCTTCTTCTTTGTTGTCCCAAACCTTTTCAACAATGTGTCTCAACATGATGCCATGATCCACTGTAGAATGTTTCAGCCTAAAACTTGCTTGTCCTCTTGCCCTCTTTTCTTTTACTTCTGCCCACTTGCTAATTCTATCTTCTACCATGCTGCCGAAAAGCTTTGCAAACAAAGGATTGATCATAATTGTTCCATAGTTGGATGGATTATTAATGTCTCCACTTTTAAAAAGGGGTATTGCTAGGATAGTTGTCCAAACTCTTAGTAATCCTTGCTGAATGATGTTGTTGAATATTTTCATGATGTCCGGTGCGAGAGCGTTCTTTCCCCATTTTAGATACTTTGCTTGAAGTTCAACCAAGTCCTTTGCCTTTCCTGTTTTCATCGTCTTAATTCCATTCTCCACCTCCTATAATGTGAAGAGCTTTGAATTTGTGTTGATCCTTGGGGGGGACTCCAACTCAGATTCTTTATCATAGAGTTGCCTTGCATATTCAAACCATTGATTGGCTGTAATATTATTTTCAATTTGCTTCTTCCTTGGTTGCCATTCCTGCCAGAAAAGCTTTGGATTATTCTTGCTTAAATATATTAACTCTTCTCTCCTTGTTTGCATGAACTCATCTTTTTTCCTTTTTAATATCTGCTTATATAACTTTACATTCATCTTCTCTTTTCCTGTCATTTTCAAGGTTCTCCTTGCCATTTTTCATTCTTCATCAAACCAAGCATTTACAGGAAAGCAATTTGATTCTGATTTCCTAATTTTTGCTCTTTTGCACTTCTCAAGTGAACTTTGAATTATATTTGCTAACTCATCGCTATTGAAGCATTTGAAACCAATTTTCTCCTTCTGAATTAATCTCTCTAACATTGTCTTGAAGATAGTACCATTTTCTTGTGTCAGAAGAATTTTGCCCCTTGATAGTGATTTTCGAGAGGGGTTTTCCTCCTATGTTGCCTTTCTTCTAACCATGATAACTATAAAAATTGGGTTATGATCTGATTTTAAGTCCCAAATATGCTCTCCAGTACTAACTTCATCTATCTTTTCTATTAAGCTTTATGAACACATCACATAGTCAACAACACTTGCCCCATTATATGTGTTGCAAGTGAAGTTCCCAAACCTTTTCCATCTATCTAGACCATTGCAAATAATTAAGTTGAAAGCCCCACACATTATAAGCAACTCATCTCCAAAATGATTGCTAACTTTGTCATCTTCTGAACACCTCACCCATTGGGGATTCTCCTCTTCAGTGAGCCAAATAGGATTGTTATCCTCTTTGCAACAAAGGATGGTAGCTTGATTATTTGTTGTTCTAGCATTGAAATCTTCCACTAAAAGAACTTTTCCCTGCTAAGAGTACACGGAAATATCTTGTTTTAAATCTGCATATTGATCCTTGCTGTCAAGCCCCTTATTTTTGTAAGTTTTTGAGGCTTGAGGGGAAAAATAACATGCTGCAATTCTTATGTGATTCTCATTCTCTGATATTTTCAACCATAAATATTGTTTATTTGCATCTTCTTTAATTAACTAAATGTGACAACCTTCTTTTTCTTTCACTAAAACTAGTATTCCCCCATACCCTTTGCCATTTTCTGCTACCTTGTTCCAAACTGCCAACTTCAAATAACCATCAAACACAGGAGTTTTGCAACCATCATGTTCATGAGTTTCCATGAGACAAATTATGTCTCTACCTTCTGCAATAGGCCCTAACCCAGGTCCCCTCCTCCAAGGGTAACCTCTACAATTCCAACAAACTAAACTTAGGTAGACTTGGGTAGGATTTCACTGCTACGCAGTTTGGCACATAAGACTCAAATTTGAGTCTTCACCCCTTTTTGTCCATGCTGCTCTTGTTGTTTTCGTCTCTATTATTGAATTCTCTATTTTTTCTTTACTGTCAGCTTGCTGCCCTGATTTTCCTGGAGGCCCAAACATTGCAATAACGGCTTTCCCATTGTACAACCATGCCCTTTTCCCTTCATTTCTTGTTGTTCTAATTTTCTCCACTTCATCCCTTCTCTCCTCTTGTTGTTTTTTGGTTAAATCTTCATCGAGGAAGAAGTATGAGCCTTTCAAGAGTTTCTTTTTGCCCAAAAGTTGTTGTTTTTCTTGTATGCTTGCCATGGTGACTTTTATGGGTCGAGGCCTCTCTTCACATATCCTCCCAACCCTTCTTTCTTGACAAATTTTCCCTTTCCAATGTAGTTTCTCTTTCAGAAAGTCTCTTGTCAAATTGAGAGTACTTTCATTCTTCCCATAATCTCTTATTCCCCTGATAATAAAGTTTGTTTTCATGTCCTGTCTTTCTTTTTGTTCTATCTCCTGTGCTCTGCAATCATTTGCATCTTCTTATTTTTCTATCCTTATGTAACCATTAGTGTCTTCAGCTCTAGCTTTGATTTCTTTTGGACTATCTTTCCCACTGTTCATTTTTGCCTTCTCTTTGGAAATGTCTGTTTGCTGAGATACCTGTGTATCTACCTGAGTTTGTTTAGAAATTATCACATCTATGTTTGTTGTTATTACTTCTTTCATGTTTTTCCATTCTTGTTTTCCTATCTCTAGAGCCTCTTGTAACATTGTTACCTGCTCTTTTAAAATTCTATTACCTTCCATTAAACATTGGTTTGTAATTGTGATCTCTAAAATTTTGCGGTCCCTTTCCTGTTCTCTGGCTTCCAAAATCTCCAGCGTTGTCCTGACCTTCATCAGTTCTTAGACATATAGATCTGATGACCTTGTAAGAGGTGTAGATGTGGGACTGTAAATGATTGATTCTTCTTTATTTTTGTTTCTCTTGTTTATTTTCTTTTTCTTTTTCTTTATCTTGATCAGTTTTCTTCTCATTTGTCCCCATTTAAGGCGAGCAATCCTACGCCTTAAAATTTCCTCATATTGCTTTACGTTTACCCAAATCCACCTTCCTGTTTTGTCTGTTGAAGCAATTTTGACTTGACCCAAATGATTTGTTTCCACAAAATCTGAAATTTCCTTGTTCTTTATGCCTTGGCTCTTCTAAGCGTTTTCCATGGTCTGAACGTTTACCTATTTAGAAGTTAACTACGTCAATGCTCTGTGCTCACGCTACCTCTGCTTCTGTGCTCACGAAACCCTGTTCACGCTACCTGTCCACTGTGCTCATAAAACCCTGTCCTCTACTTTCCCACCTATTCCAGTGATATCTTTAAAATTTAGCACCTCTATAGCCCTAACGCTTCTTGAGCAGTCATGCACTTGACAAAGCGTAGCCGAGGGAACGTCGCATGATCATGTCCTTGCAGAGCCGAATGGACTGTACGGTTGAAGAATGTATTGAATATTATGACTTTCTGCATTGAATTAAGTCCAAGAGAAGCCATTCGTATATGAATCCGGTCTCTCTTTTTTAAGCACATGTGACAACCGCAGGATTGAAAAGGTGGCTCACCTAGGCATAGAGGCTTGGATCGTGAGAGTGATTACGAGACCGCAAACTTCATTAACTCAGGGAAATACTCTTCTCCTTCACATCATTCATGCAGGAGGCAGTCTAACCTGGTAAGGCTTGGAAGTCTGTTAGATGCAGGAGGTGGTCCGACCTGGTAAAAATCATAATTAAAAAGACAAGCACCCGGGAAAACCACGAATTATAGTCCAATGTGGGGATAAGCCACCCGAGATGGTTGACTTCAATGAAGTTATTAACAGTCAAGATTGTTTCTTTTTGTTCTATTTCCTATGCTTTGCGATCACTTGCATCTTCTTATTCTTTTGTCCTTATGTAACCATTAGCGTCTTCAGCTCTAGATTTGATTTCTTTTAGACTATCTTTCCCACTGTTCATTTTTGCCTTCTCTTTGGATACATGTGTATCTACCTGAGTTTGCTGAGATATATGTGTATCTACCTGAGTTTGTTTAGAAATTATCACATCTCTGTTTGTTGTTATTACTTCTTTCATGTTTTTCCATTATTGTTTTCCTGTCTCTAGAGCCTCTTGTAACATTGTTACCTGTTCTTTTAAAATTCTATTACCTTCCATTAAACATTGGTTTGCAACTGTGATCTTTGAAATTTTTCGGTCCCTTTCCTGTTCTTTGTCTTCCAAAATCTCCAGCCTTGTCCTGACCTTCATCAGTTCTTAGACATATAGATCTGATGACCAAGTAAGAGATGTAGATGTGGGACTGTAAATGATTGATTCTTATTTATTTTTGTTTCTCTTATTTATTTTATTTTTATTTTTCTTGATCTTGATCGGTTTTCTTCTCATTTTTCCCCATTTAAGGCGAGCAATCCTACGCCTTAGAATGCCCTCATATTGTTTTGGTTTTACCCAAATCCACCTTCCTATTTTGTCTGTTGAAGCAATTTTGACTTGACCCAAATGATTTGTTTCCACAAAATCTGAAATTGCCTTGTTCTTTACGCCCTGGCTCTTCTAAGTGTTTTCCATGTTTTAAACGTTTACCTATTTAGAATTTAACTACCTCACTGCTCTGTGCTCACGCTACCTCTGCTTCTGTGCTCACAAAACCCTGCTCACGCTACCTGTTCACCCATGCCTGAGATGTTCACACCTGCCTGATCTCCGTTAAAGAAAGATCGTTTCATGTTCAATGATTGAAAGGGATTCCTCTTTTCTGCTTTATAATCTCATAAATAAAGACCTATTGATATCCCTATCAATGTTGCTTGCTTCTTGTTTCTGGAACACAGGGTTCACTCTCATGCGCACCTCCTCCGTAGCTGGGAAATGACACTGAGAAATTGAAAATCTAGAGACCCTATTGCTTTGTGTGTAGATGGTGTCAATATTGATTGTTAATAACTTCAATCTCAACTGTTAATAACTCCATCAGTGTCAACCATCTCGGGTGGCTTATCCCCACGTTGGACTATAATTCGTTGTTTGCCTGGGTGCTTGTCTTTTCAATTGTGATTTTTACCAGGTCGAACTGCCTCCTGCGTCTAACAGCCTTCCAAGCCTTACCAGGTCGGACCTCCTCCTGCATGAATGATGTGAAGGAGAGGAGTATTTCCCTGAGTTAATGAAGTTTGCAGTCTCATAATCACTCTCATGATCTAAGCCTCTATGCCTAGGTGAGCCACCTTTTCAATCTCGAATGGCCACTCTTGGACTTAATTCAATTCAGAAAGAGGTAATATTCAATACATTCTTCAATCGTACAGTCCATTCGGCTCTGCAAGGACACGATCACGCGACGCTCCCTCAACTACTCTTTGTCAAGTGCATGACTGCTCAAGAAGTGTTAGGGCTATAGAGGTGCTAAATTTTAAAGATATCAATGGAAAGCCTATCCGAATAATGTATTCCCATCGACATCCAAGTATTTGCAAAAAGTGGAACAACAAATATATTTATCAAGAATTTAGATAAAACGATAGATCACAAAGGCCCAATGTTTGGATAAGATTCAGAAAAAAAGATGTTGATTTTCAAAATGCAGCTGAAAAGGTTTTAAGGAATGCATTTCTTGTAGCCGATCTTGCATAAGTGCAGCTGAAAAGGTTTTAAGGAATTCATTTCTTGTAGCTGATCTTGCATTGGCTGATGACTTTGATGTTGATAATTCTTGTGGCACAACAGTCTTCACGACACTAATTGTGAGAAGGTTAGTATTGTGTTTGCAGTTTGTTTTTGGAATCTCTGCATCCTTTATGGTGGGTGTGGAATTTTATGGCTTTTCATTTAATCATATGTCAGTTTTTAAATCAAATTCTTATCTTTGTTCTCTTGTGCAACTCTCTCATCGTGGCTAATGCTGGGGACTGTCAGGCAGTGTTGTGTAGGAGGGGGAAAGCAGTGGAGATGTCTAAAGACCATAAACCTGATCATCTCAGTGAAAGATTGTGATTGAATATTTGGGAGGCTTTCTGGATGATAGATATGTAAACAATTATTTATCAGTTGCAAAATTGCCAATAAGCTCTTCTTATAGTCCTCTTAGTGCAGACCCTGAAATTCGACTGGCTGATCTTACAGAGGAAGATGAATTTTTGCTAATTGGTTGTGATGGCATTTGGGATGTTATGTCAAGCGATTGCGCAGCCAACATTGCACAGACAGAGCTTATGTCGCACAATGATCCGCAACAATGTTCCGAGGAGCTTGTTTTGGAGGCTTTTAGGCGTAATACACTTGATAATCTGACAGTTGTGGTAGTTTTCTTTTCGGCTGAACCTCCACCTTGCATCGAGCGCCCTAGGCTCAGGTTCTGTACTATATCTACAAAAGGCATTTGTAACTTGAGGAATTTATTAGACAAGGTGTGGAGGTGGCAACTATGGACAACCTGGACTGCTCTCAACGACAAACATGTCTATGTGCGATTCATTTGGGACACTGAAATTCGTGTTACATACGATATATTAGACAAATGGGTCTTTGATGTTTTGGAAGTGCAATGGTATTAAGACATCACAAAATGTAATACAGTGAAATTTTTACTTTGAAGGTAACATTCTCAAAGAAGTTGTGGATTACAAATACCTTGAGATTAATTTCAACAAAAATTTAAGTTGGGATAGTTGTAAAAAGAAAATAATTTTGGGGGGTTGGAAAGCATTTTATGCTTTTCAAAATAGTTGTAGAGAGGTAGAGTTATTGAACTGAAAACCACTTAAACCCTTTTTTGGCTTCTAGTGATTCTCTATGGTTGTGAACTGTGAGTCAGCCATACATCCGACATGGAGTGGAAACAAATTGAGAAAATTTAGAAGTGTTTTATTACAAACAAATTCAAGATTAAAAGTGTAGTTCCTTATGATATCTTGTTAAGTGAAACATGAGTTGCTCTGATTGAAGCAATTGCTATGGTGCGAGTCATAAGGTATTTAAAAAAAAATTGAACAAATCGAAAAGGGTAGATAGCTTAAGGTTGTCTTTAATGACATATTGTGCAACAGGAAAAAGACTTAGACACAACAAAATAACAAATGGTTTAGTAAATGGGGTATTTGCTTGAACAAGTGTCCCATAAACAACAACGAGATAAAAGCTTTTGTTATAGATAAGTTCCACAAGCGTACTTGGGATAAGGAGTTAGGAAAAAAAAAGTACTATATTGAAGTGTTTAGTCTCACTCATAGTCATCAACCAAAAGCATACATAGAGGCCAATATCTCTTGGAGAGCCAAAATTTTTATTGCTCAGTTAAAGGCTAATTCTCATCAACTTCGTTGTGAAACAGGGCGCTGGAAAATTCCAAAAGAAGTGTGGGAGGAAAGAGTATGCATTTTTTGTTCTTCTGGAAAAGTGGAAACATAAAAGCATTTCATTTTAGAATGTGAAGGCTTCAAAGACAACAAGGAAAGTTATGCAGATATGCTCATAGCTAGCTCTTGGGATGATTTATTTAGTGAGGGGTTTGTCGAGAAGTTGGGAGCTTTTATTGTGAGGTTTCACAGAAAAATGGTCGAATACATCAATCAGATGAAGAAGCGATCTGTCCCATAGGCTATCTTTAGTCTCGTGGATGTTAAAATAATTTTATTTCTTTCTTACATCTCTCATCCAACACGATTCAATATTACTGGGAATTTTCAAACCATGGTTGGAATCACTTCTAAATTGAGTCAATTATATTTAAAATGGAGGGGACCCATATCACATAACGTTTGTTGCACTGGCCCTGTTTTTTAATGCCTTGCTACAGGCATGCATAGTTGGACACTATGACTTTCATGAAGATTGTGTAGATCTGCAAAACTGAGAGCGTCCAAATTCCTCAAATCCTCTCACAGATACTTTACTGGTTTGGGGGTATTTTGATCCATGGAAATATCTTTGTTGTCGTTACCATTGGTTTTCTTGGTTGATCGTAAATATTAAGTTGTGTAAATTTAAATTAACATTGTAATTGAATCATACATAGACATTGTAATACATTTTTAAGCCAAATACAAGGATTTTAGAACGTGTTGTTGAGCCTGATCAACATTGCAATTAGGTTGAAAATTGATCCTTCTAATACATTATGCAGTTGAGTCTTCTATAGTTTTTCTTTGCACTGAATAAGAAGTGTCTAGCCCTGAGAAATTACATTCTGAATGTACAGTTGTCTTACATGCCTTTAACCGCTATGGGCTGGTCACTTTCTATTGAACTGAAACTGAGTATTGATATTATAATAATAAAGAAGTTCATTGGCACACATGGTTAGCTCGGTGCTTTTCTGTTTAAGCTTCCAACTATATGTTGAACTTTAGTGTGTTATTTAGCATTTTAAGAAGCTTCATACATGAAGCAATGCTTAGTAACTATGCTCTAGTTTAGATTACTCTCGAGTCCAAATATGTTAGGGGCAAGTGTTGTATTGATTAATGTTTTTTTGTAGATTGGAGTAAAGTTAATTGTTGAATTTTTTTTTTCCAAAATGTACGATCAAAATAAGGATTTGAATATCTTCATAGAGATACTTTCGTACTAAATTTTTTATTATAAAAAACCTATGAACTTATTTGTGAGAAGATGAAATGAAGCGATTGAATACAAAATTGTGTCTTGGTCCAATCCATTTTCGAGCCCCATCAAGAATTTGTTGGAGGACAGCCAAATAATAAGTGGTTTGATATTTTTTAGTCATAATTAATTTAGGTGATGACAGAGGTATATTTTAAGCTATATACTTTGATATCGCAATATGGGGATGATGGTAAAAATTTTAGCGAACCATGATTGCTCATTATGTGGTCATGTAGCCTTAAGTCCACCCAGATTCCCCGATAGAAATAGAGATTGGTTGAACCCTAAGTTAGCAATATGCAGACACATATTCGTCCACACTCAAATTCTGGCATTCTATCAAAAGAAGGTCGTTGAATTTTGTGGGCAGATTGTACATGTAAACATACATGTTCTTGCAGTCAGCCGAGTACAAAGGTTTCTCAGGGTTCATACCTTTGTGTTGATTGGATCTCGATTCGAATTGTTTCAATGACAAAAGCAGTACAATCCTCTTAGTGTCCACTAATGGCCTATTGATAACCTTCGTCAACACTTCTCCATTGATCTGGAGACAAAATTGTTGTCGGTGCGTTGTCTGTAAAGCATTTCTAAATTGATGTGTCCCTACAAATTCTTTAAAGAAGGCAGATACAAAATTATTGACCAAATCAAAGAACATAGCAGAATGCAGAACGATATCTTGTGAAAATTTTGCTTCGCCATGGTTCGTTGGAACTGCAATGCAATGTAAATACCTAGCCTCAGGTTATGGCATTCATTTCAAGAAATAGACGCTTCTTCTTTCCGTGATTTTCAAGATATTTTTAAGCTTGTAGTTGTCTGGTTCGTTTCGATCAGTTTGCATGTCATCTTTTGTTTCACTTGCGACACTTAAACAAGGAGAAGGGATGAACTAGGGTTATTGAGGATGGGTTTTGGGGTTTCAAACGAACCAGGGTTTGGAGATCGGGGAATCGGAGTTTGGGGCTTGAAGAGTGTATTTCATGTGACCGACGTTGCTGTGAGAATTGAGGGATATTGACTATAAATGCCAACCTGTATCAATGTTTATTACTAATCTGTATCAATATTTATTACTAGTAATTTCAATTATTGACATGAACTACCATTGCTTGTTTATGGTTATATTTTTGTTGGTCACCCAATCCATGGCTTTGCGCGCCCCAAGCTTTGGCGTTCCTTTTCACCTTTAGGTGAAATTGCTAGTTTAAACACTATGAACATGTGATTGTACACTTATGTCTCTGAGGGGGAATCAAGCTAGATGCAAATTTCATAGTCGTTATTTTTTCTCATAAAAATTTGATTGGTAGCTCCCAAGCTCATTCTCTAGCATCACTGCCTCTCCCGCAAACCCCTTGCCTTTTAGTGAACTCAACCAGAAATTTGGTATTGACTTGATTTCCAGTGGTGGCACCACCACTGCCACCGTTGTTATAGGTGTGATCTGAAGTAAATCGATGCTTCAAAAATGACTTCGCCCGACAAGAATCGCATATAATTGAAATCGCAAACGTTAGGGTTTCTTTACAACATTTAACCTAGGCACAAGTGGCATGAACCTCCGTGGAGGCCAACAAAGTCATCTTGGTTTTTTCAAAAGGCATGTATGACTTTCCAAACTTTTGAAAGTATGATAAAATGGGGAAAAAATACTATAACCAACAAAAAAAAATGAAATTTGTGGTTTAATATTTAAATAAAAATTGAAGCTTTGGCTTCACAATTCTAGCTTGAATTCACTCTCATTGCATGCATGACAAAAATAGTGATGGGGAGCATTTGGTACCTAGATAGTGGTGCTTCTTTCGACATGATGGGGACCAAAGATTTTTTCAGTGACTTGGAGGAGAAAGATCTCCATATGAACATTGAGTTTGGAGATGACATAAAGTACAATGCAATCAAGATTGGTATTGTCACCTTTCAAAGGTAGTTTGGCTCCCCTCTCAGGCTCAAGGATGTGATGTTTGTTCCGAGTCTAAAGAAGAATCTTGTCTCTATAGTTGTATTAGAATATTGTGGCTACAATATGATCTTCAACAAAGGAAAGACATTCCTAAAACACATCACCACAAGATAGGTGAAGCAGATTGGGATTCGAGTCAAGAACCTGTATGCACTAGAAGATGCATGCAAAGCCTTGAGGAGCAAAGTAGAGACTAGATATTTGACGGTTGAGAGGGAGCAAGTTAGACCTCTCAACATGCAGCCCCAGAAGAAGCCTGAGGAAGTTGTGGAGTAGCCACAAATGGAGAAGCAGATAGGAGGCAGAGTGGAGACATCCACTCAAGCAGAGACCTCCAACGGGGAGAGGGTTCGAGCCAAGTGGGTAGAGGGAGCACATGCATCCATACCTCCAGGTGTGAGGTGGGGCGATGTGAAGCCTTAGTCTAAGAGTTGCAAAAATTTTGGCGGGTCCATTAAGGTGTGTTTGTCTCGTGGATCATTAACCTTGCTATAAGGGCCCACAATATTCAGTAGGAGGAGGATCAATGTCAGTCAGATACTGAGAAGTGCATAGGAGTGTTGACAACAAAGCAGAAGGCTCGGTAGCAGAGTCAACAACAACACAATTTTCCCAGTAGACAGTTGTAGACATAGTTGATTTAGTTTATTTTTATATGCTTCTCAATTGCAGATGTGGAAGTAGCAGCAACAACAGAGAGAAGTGTTGCATGCAATACATTCCAAAGGTGTTATATCGGGGTAGTTGAGAATCCCTTTCTTGCTAAGAGGGAGTGTTGAAATTGTAGCAAGAAAATTCTAATTTAATTTTCACTTGATTAAATTAGGAGAAATTGGAATTTCAATTTCAACAAAATACTAGGAGTTAGTTAACTGAGGTGACATGGCTCTTGTAACGCAGTTAACTCAGTAAATTTGAGTTAGAGACACTTGAGTTTAGTTCTACATGATTGATTGCTAATTTGTAGCAATTTATTTCAGTTAATTTGAGCTATTGTCAGTGTAACTAGTTCTTATTGCCAGTAGAACTAGTGGACGTCAAGTTAAGGGTGTGTAACTTTTTTCACACTGAGTGATAATCCAGTTAACTGATCAATCAACCTAAATTAACTCATGCATGCAGAGAATTCGAGTTACCTAGTTGAGATTGGAGTTCAAGGGCAGTGTACTATCAGTTGTAAACTAGTTCAAGTAGTACAAGTGGTGAATGCAGTCAGAGAATTAACCTAAAGGGATTGCACAATCCAGATGAGGGAAATTTCTAATTAATAGGGGTTAATTCCTCATCAAACATCACAAGGAAATAGGGGCTTTGAGGCTTGGAAAATTAGCTAAGTATAGCCAACATCAACGAGTTAGGTGGAGGATAGAAGATACAGGTGTAGGTTGAGCTTAAGCTTGAGAAAAACATATTGTATTCATCCAAATTCTTTGATTAATGCAATGCAGATAGTAAGGGAGTTTGAGCAGTTGCTTTCCCCTAGATAAATCTCTGTGTATGTGTGTTGAATCTTGATGCATGTTAATGATTTGTATTCTCGATTGTGAATTTACTTCCATAGATCAGTAGAGTAACTTCTAGTATTTTGATTTAGAAAATTTCATCAGCAGTTTGGAATCTACACATTAATTTCTACAACACTAATCAAATATTAATTTATATGAATATTGTTATAAGATTTATGTCAATTTCTCAATGAAAAACGAATTAAAAAAATTACAATAATTGCATTGCCATAGGTTGACGTCTCAAAAAAAGAGAAAATCTCATACAAAAATACCGGTGCGTCCATAACATAAAAACGCATCAATGCTTTGCTTTAAATAAAAGCATCATGACGTCATCTTTCAGCATAACTAGTGTCTTTTCAGAAAACGACAACATCGAGACTTTCATGTCTTCAAGCATCAATATTGTTTTTAATTAATGCCCCAGTGCATTGTAACTCTTAATACACCAGTGCTTTCATAGAACTAACGCCCCCCGATTTTACAAAATATTTTTTTTTTTTTCTCGATAAAACTGATCTAATTATATTACAAAAAAGCAAAAATTACAGCAAAAATTTACATCTGGGCCGAGGCCCTGTTCCTTCAGAGAGATTTTCCCCATGAATTATCAATCATAGCAAAACTGGCACTGAGAGAGACCAGTTTACCTTCCTTCTGACATATCCGACATTTAGAAGTAACATGGTGGACATATGGGTTGACACAGTGGATACATAATTCAACACGGTGGATACATAATTCGACACGGTGGATACATAATTCAACACTGTGGACATGTAGATTGACACGTAGACTGACACTGTGGTGATTTGGACCGACACGGTAGACATAAACCCCGTAACAAACATACAAAGTGAGCAAAATGAAATAGTCAGAGAGATGCATTCCTTGCCGCGAAGACAGAGCGTCTGCAAAGTTAGTCTTCATCCGTGGTATGAGGCTCGTCCATTGCTGGACCCTTAAGCTTCTTCGAATCTTCCGCGTCCGAGCGCGAGCTCCGCTGAACAGGTTCACTAGGGCCGGCATCATCCTTCTGAATTGGTCGTCTGAAGTCGACAGTGGGAGTTTCCATATCAACCTTCGGCACAGTCACATTTTCCAGACGCCCCCGTATGTTGCTGCAATGCTCCACGGTGACCGAAACGATGAGGGTATTGTTCGCCAATGTGCATGGGATTCGGTATCGAATGGCCGGGTGTTCCGTGTGACCACACTCCTGAATTCCCCTGCTGCCTCTTACATTGCTGCTCGGAGGCCTATTTTGCTCTGAGGTGATCTCCACTGAAGAGGAAGGCGAAATGTCAGGCCTCTGTGAGGCTGAACGACCCCTTGAACCTCCTCTGCGGCTGCTCATCCTGAGCCTTTCTCTGGTTATCCAACAATTGCCTCCCAAAACAGAATTACCCTGAGAAACCTTACACCGGGCCAGAGAATGTTCTGCCTCTGCCAACACCCACTCAAATTGCTTGAAGGAATGCGGAAGAGTGGTTTGGGATTCAAACTTAATAACATCCATATTCCTCGAATGCTGCAGCGCATTGAATGGCGCCTGCACTGGACTGAACATTCCAACGACATCACCCTCCGTGAAAACCTTACCTTTCGAGCCCATTGCTTCACCTTCCGGCGAATTTAAGGGGCATGCGTACTGGTGTGGCGTGGCTCGTCCGGGCTGACAGCTGCCCATGTGACGAGCCACATGCCCCTCACGCGTCATTAACACCCGCATCCGGGACCGATTTTACAAAATATTATTTCCATTCTCGATGCACTATTAAAATTAACAACACCAGACCCTCTATATAGCAAATGCTTTGATGTGTTTATGTACGCAAGATGTGTCGGTGTTGTATGTTTAAGAGAAAGCACTGGAACTGCAACTATTTTTTGCATGCCGCGGAGTCATTCCTTCATCAAAGAAAGACCGAGGCTTTTTTTATATAAGCATCGACACGGTATACATTTCAAGGTCTGGTTCTCTTTGAGTTGAACGCACCGATAATTTTTTTATTGTAAGCACCACGTTGGTACACATTTCATGTTCGGGTGCTCTTTCAATTAAACACCTCGGTGCTTTTAATTATGTATGAAGCCTAGTGCATTTCTATAAGTAGCACACCAGGGCTGCGTGTTCCATAAAGTGCAACGAAAAAGAAAATAAAAACTCCGCTAAAACCTCCGGCCGCCCAAATTTTTCCAGTTGTGATGAAGTTTCGTTATAAGCTCTGCTAAAAATTCGTTCCCACAAACAAATGTGTGTTAGCGGATGTTTTTTTAACAATTTTATAACACTAAAACCCTCTGTTATAACCTCCACTAGAAGGTATTTTCCTTGTAGTGATAGTTTTATTGAATTAACAAGTCAAGAAGGTTGGTAGTGTGGAAAATGTATTGGAAATGAGAACCGATATGAGTAAGAGTTGGGCAATACAAGAGAAAGCATTTTTCATCTTCAACCCTCTTAGTATCACAAAGGTGACATACTGTTTCGTCCCAGGGTGTTTTGGGAATTAACCAGCGCCTAGTTTCACTTCGAAGTTCATGAGAATTAGTTCTGATCTTCACAATGTTCATTTTCTTCTTAGTACTGGTTAAGACAGAAAGATAATTATGGTTAGAAAGATTAGGGTTGATCACCTCTTTATAATACCTTAGCTTCCTCTTTCCCTCTGACTCATTATCATCCCACAACTTATCCTTAAATTCAAAAGTAATAGTATTTTTAATATTATCCTTATTCTCCAAGATGATCTCCTCCTTTATCCTCCAATGGTTGAACCAAGACCGGGCATCCTTATGCTAACCTTACTTGAATTTTAGTGGGCAATAATCTTTACCTTATTACTCTTACTATAAATTTTGGTGTACAGTGACTTCTAATAAGTAGGCTCATTTACATAAACTTCAGCTATATAAGTTCTTATGTGTATGAAGCAATGTTGCCATACATTTTTAAGGTTAGTAAATGTAGGTAAGAACCTTGTTTTACTTAGTAATTGTGATAAATTTTAGTAATAATAAATTCGAGGAGAGACATTTTCTTTAATGCATTACTTATATGAGAATGCTTATATGCATATAGTCGCATTCATAAATTTCTCCTATGTGAAGAAGAAGGAAAATTTTGGTCAATAATTTAGCCTAAACAGTAAGCTTGATACAACACATGTTCTTCATAAATTCACTTAAGTTATAATCCCCTCTCATGTCTAATCCAAATCATCTTATATTTGTTGTATCATTTACAAAATTCTACTCTAGCAATGGTCGAAGTAGTTGTGAGGTTCTAGGTAAAAATGTTATATTTAGGCGATGGCCAACCAACTCAGTGGGGTCAACTTGAACTTGACTCATGGGTGATCAACTAAACACTTCGGGTTGATAAACCATTGATGATTTCATAAAGGGTCAACATGTGCTTGACTCCATCAAAAGGGGGAAATATTTTGGTTTGGAAACCATGAAATTAGGGTCAATACAGACTTAACTGTAATTGTGATTGAAATTTTTTTAGGTTGAAAACTCATCAAATATAATTGATGCTTGGTGAGCTCATTTGGGTTAACCAGAATTTGAATCCATCAATGATTAAATTTTAGATTTCACATTAAATTTGAAGACTTTAGAAACTATACATGTAAATAATTTATCAACTTAATAATAATCTTAATTAAATAAGATTATATAAACTCAAATATAATTATATAAATTCAGATATATTAAATTATTCATCAAAGATTAACTTAATTAAATATAAAGTCGTTAATTCTTAATATCATAGTTGAAAATATTTAAATAATACTATCTCAATAATTCTAATTTTATACCATTTATATCCTCCCAACACTTTTAATAAGGCCATATCAAAACAAAGTTTTCAGTTAAATCAAATAATGGAAATTTTAATATACTCCGCCCTCAATACTTTCAATATATTACATGATAACAATATTTTTTTATTATAAAAATACAAAATTTTAAAATATTTTATAAATGAACAAGATCAGTGAATCTGAATCTCTGGCCGCTTGAATTTTATATTTTAAAATATTTTATAATTGAATATCTTGTGGCGTTGGATCACGTGCGCGTTATAAGTGAACAAGATTTAATATTACTTCATTTTAAAAACAAGCACTTTACATTCCATATATAATACACGACAAAAGTAGAATAATATTAATATTCTTTGGTTTTAATTATGTTTATGAATTATACTTGTGTTAATGAAGTGAATTATAAAATTGGGTATTTTCATCATTTAATTTAATTTATAAAATAATTTAAATTAAATTAAAAAATATTTTTAATAATCAATTTTTCGATAAATATATTTTTATAAAAATTTTAAAATAAAAATAAAATAAAATAATCTATTTATTTTTGTTAATTTCTTATATAACGCTTACCGCACCGATTCCAAAGTGTTGTTGTCATCTCATGTTCAGATAAATCCAAAGGTGAAGGTGACTTCATATTAAAATTATGCTAACTTTTCAATAATAATTTAGAGCTTTATATCAAATATTTATTATCTAATTATATAGAAATAATTTATAGATTTATAAGATATATTTTATTTTTTTCTATTTATTTATTTTTAATGGTAATGATAATATTTGTATTAATTGTAAATTTGTGTCTAAATTATTGTGGTATATTGGGAGTTATATTATAATTTTCTTCCATCTTTGATTTAATTTATAATTTTTTTTCTATTTTCAATTTAATTTATAGATTTTTAATCAAAATTATCCTTGATATTAAATATATATAGATGTTTGGAGGTGTAAGAGTGTTTTTATATTTGAATATAAAATTTATGTCTAATATACGAAGGGATGGAAAATGGTCTTAATTGACCATTAATCACCAACTCCCCAAACATCAAATAACAACCTTCATTGGCACATTGATCTATTTCTTGATTATTATCCCTTTGAATGTGATTGAAACTTATCTTTGGGATATGTTTTGATGTCTTCTTAGTCTCGAGGGTTAGCTCAATTGGTTGAGTTCCCATTGTTAAAAGCACCTTGTTATTGAGAGGTCATGGGATCAATTCTCCTTGACGCTCTTGGGGTTAGGCTTTGTTAATGAATAGACATGAAGTGATCCCTTTAGGTGGATTTGCCCGTGTAATGTTTATGTCGACGTAGCAGTCATCGATCTCCAAAGCACATGAACCGCATCCAAAAAAAAATACTTTTGATACCTTCTTAATTCGATTTAGGAGATCACCCAACACTGTGTCTCTAAGGGGAGATCCTTTGACCAAATACTGAATTATTAAAAGACATTCACCCAACAAAATTTGAGAAGAGACCTGGGATTCTTTAGCGAGATAAATGCCTTGGAATAAATCATAGGCTTTTGCCTAATTATTTGTCATTCCCTATACCCATGAATACTCTAAGATTTTGATTTTTTCGAGGCCATAAATGTCCCTTCCCCTCTTACCACCTCCTTATATTCAATTTTATGAAAAAAATATATTTTAATATAAAATGAATAAGTTGAAAGAAGAATATATAATTTTAATTTATATATTCAAATTTAATAAAGTGGAATATATACGCACTCTCTAGTCCAATATGGAAGAGATATTATAATGTCTTGTCCTATAAACATTTTGACGCAGTCTAATTACATTAAAATAAAAGTAAAAATTAAAATGAAATAAAGTAAAAAAAAAAAACAAAAACAAAAAAAAACAAAAAAACAAAACAAAACAAAACAAAAAACAAAAAAACAAAAAAAACAAAAAACAAAAAAAACAAAAAACAAAAACAAAAAACAAAAAACAAAAAAAACAAAAAACTTTATGGTCTTAACCCATGGTATGAAAACACATGGTATTAACTTATGGTATTCATGTGGAATATAGCCTATTTAAATGGGGAAATTAAATCAGCCTAGATCCATCTTAACTCCTTATATACCAAGAGCCGAGAGCGATCAAATCTCCTGAGATGCAAACCTCTTTTAGAGTGAAAAGAGATTTGATCCCTCTCGACACTTAGTAGATCTAGAATTACAATAAATCTAAGCTGGTATATTATATATTAAGTAAGCAAATTAAACCATTTTTTATAAATAATCTTTTATATCATAAATAAATAATTCTCGCATATTTGTTTAACCTTGAATTAAATTCTAAGCTTAAATTAAATTATTAATATCATTAAAAGATAACAAATTGATTATGTAAACCATACTTTTATATATATATATATATATAAAATGTGAAAGTATTATTAAAAGATAACAAATTGATTATGTAAACTATACTTATATATATATATATATATATATATATATATATATATATAATGTGAAAGTATAATTTTAATTTGAGTGATATAAAATTAAAGGTTAATGTTAATTATAGATATTATGAAGATAAAGTTGTATATTGTTTGTCAATTGAGTTTTTTTTGTGTGTGGTTGGGAAGAATAATTTGTTTTTTTTAAACGAAAATGAGTAAGGTTTCTATTAAAATATGCGCTTAGATGCAACAAGTACACGAAAAATCTAGTACATTGTTTCTTCTTGCAGAGGATTCGCCAAGGAAGGACTAATGAGTGTTTCAAAAAGACAAAATTGAGGACCAATTGCTTCAAAAGGCTAACATACATAAACATTACAAAATTTGCCAAGTAAAAAGATACATTTACAATATGAGATCACCAGGAAAAGGAGAGAAAACTTCTTCGAGAGGCTTATTAGGATGAAGTTGCAATATGCCTGTGGGTAAACTACAAGTTGTGCTTGTGGGGTACTGGTTTTCATTTACCTTAGTCTGCAACTTCAAGTCATTTAGTTGTCTAAGTAGTGTACCAATTTCATCTTGTTGGTGAGTTATTTTATCTTTAAGGGGTTGAATCTCATCCATAAGAGAGATGGAGGTTGTCATCTGCTGATGAATTTTCCAATTAATTTCCATATTTTCCAGCTAGAGGATTTGGATTTGTTGTAAGCACATTTTACATTCATTGTTGCCCCCTGCTACTACTAAATTTCCTTTCTTGGTCGACATTGATAAGTTGCAGGAGAAAAGGAACAAGATGATAGGGCACAAAGGAATCAAGGGTCTAATTAAAATATTGTTGAGAGAAGCTAAGGGGACAACGCCAATCCAAAGCAAGGCAACAATGCCACAAGAGTTGGAATGAAGCAACCACATCCCACATGGAGGAGCAAGGGGGGTGCAAATGATCATAGGGCCTGGGCACACATGCCATAATGGTAAAGAAACAAAGGAGGCTTCTAATTAAAGAAGTTGAGCTTCCAAGAACCAGTGGAAGCAAGAGTAATATTGAATTCCACCCAAAGGGGAAAGGGGTACCTGGTTTCAAAAATACCTCATAGAGGAAAACTAGTTTACACATAAAAGCATCCACGAGGATGAACCAAACAACAAATTGGTCTACCACGAGCCAAGCTGATAAGAATTGAGTCTTCATGAATAGATAGGGAAACTTGAGGAGTCCTATAAATAGTTGTATTATTCAATTCACCACCACCAACACTGTATACACTCCACCTTCTACCAATAGTGTATACAATAGAGCATTTATCATGGATAAATTATGAGAAAGTCTAATTATCACAGACAATTTATGAGAAAACAACATGGTTTAGATGAGAAGGTGCAAGGCACCTTTGCAAATTATTAAACCACAACTCCCATAGATTAGGCAATAAAGAAATATAACATAAGTAAGTGTAATCCATGGATTTAATCCGAGAACCAAAGATCTCACTCGTTGCACAAATCTTGTCACCATTAATTTTCATAATAACCCACAACCTTGAGTCCATCAATGCTCGAGGTGTGATATCACTTCGAGGCTAATTGTGTTGTCTAGACTTAGATCTTAGCACATGTGAGGGTATTGGGTAGAATTCCCATGCATTATCTCCATAAGCCACGATGTCAATTTTAACATGCCACCTTTTTGGATCAAGAATTCTAATGTTACATTCAATATATGAGAGGGGAGCTCTTAGTATAGGGGTTCTTATAATGTTCATTAAACTAAGGGGGGATGGGGCACTATCAAGGAATATTTCTCCATCTAGACGAATTATTTATTTCAGTCAGGTCCACTTTTAGAAGGCCCACCATATTAGCTTGTCTACCTACTTCCACATTTTGTGATATAAGGATGTGAAAAAAGGACTTAAAGTGGAAGTGATCCAAAGCACCAATAATTATTTGAAGGAGTTTGAGGTAGTTTTCTTTAGGCAATGAACCTTTATTTAAATGTTGAATCATGAGAAGAGAGTCCCCTAGGATTGTTATCTTAGAGATTGCCATATCTTTGGCCAATATTAGCCCAAACTAGAGGCCATACATTTCAGCTTGGTTATTAGTTCTCCTTCCAAGCCCCCATGAGTACTTAATAGCTAGTTTTCCACCTAGATTTAGTTCTCACAAGTTTAAACCTTGAAAAACATCTTACACTTAAAGATGCTCTCAAATATACTTGTAATTTCTTATTGTTAATAATGCATTGTTAAATGCATAAATAAATTTAACACCTTAAAAAACCCTCGAAACACTTAAACTTTACAAACTAAATATCTTAAATTTACGATAGTTAAAAATCTTTACTCTATTTTTAATAATTTTACCATTCCAAACACATGTTCATTTCCATCAAAGTTGACCATGGACAATTACACATGATTCTAATCACAAGGCAATATGGCCCACACAATCCTCATTAACCATCCCTCGTGAAGAGTGACACTAAAAAGCGACATTAAAAATATATATATATATATTAAGTAAAAAAAGACATTAAAACTTTGAATATGATTTAATGATTAATTAATTATTTTATATTTTTCATTATACACCAGGCATATTTTTCATAACTTAATATGGGAGATAAATAACATTCATTTTAACATTGATAGCATTTATAAAAGTAAAGACATGTTCATATTATCTTAACTAATAATGAATTAAATTAGACTTATTATAGTTTTTAGATTTTTAAAATATTGATAGTAGTTATAAAAATAGAGACAGGTCTATATTATCTTAATTAATAATAAATTAATTTAGATTTATTAGAATTTTTAGATTTTTTTTGGTTGGTTTTGGTTAAAGAAAGAAATTAGTTTGCTTGAGAGTTAGAGTGAGGTTCTTAGTTTGAGTTACAGAGTTATATGAGGTTTTCAGCTCAAGAGTTATAGTGAGGTCACTCGTATAAGATTAATTATAGTGAGGCTCTCAATGTGAGAGTTATAGTGAGGTTCTTTGCTCGAGAAGTATAAAGTTATATGAAATTATTAATAGTGGGGTCGCTAGTACGAGGTTCTCAGCTCAAGAGTTATAGTGAGGTCACTAGTATAAGACTAACTATCGTGAGGCTCTCAATGTGAGAGTTATAGTGAGGTTCTTTACTCGAGAGTTCTGGAGAGTTATAGAGTTATATGAGGTTCTTAGCTCAAGAGTTATAGTGAGGTCGCTAGTATTAGACCAACTATAGCGAGACTCTCAACATGAAAGTTATAGTGATGTTGCTAGTATTAGGCTAGTCCATCGGTAGAAACACTTAAGAGTTCACAATGCTTAAAGCCAATAAAATAATATTCATATGTGTGAAACCATTACAACAATATTATTTAGACATTATAACTCATTATGTCACTAGCGAAGATTTGAACTTGAGTGGGGAAGATAACAACCATTTCGCCTAACCATCAGAGATAATCCTAATTGAATTAATTTTTTGGGCATTGGGAGCCACTTGGGCAAATCAATGCAACAATATTCATAGGTGTGCAGCCATTACAACAATATTTACCAAGGCATTATAACTCATCATGTCACTAGCCGGGATTTGAACTAAGTGAGTAAGATAACAACCATTTCACCCAACCATTGGAGATAAGCCTAATTGATTTAAATTTTTGGCCATTATGAACCACCTCCCTCTTAGCTCGAAGGGAAGAGAGAGGTTGTTGGTGCTTGACTAGTACACATTATACTCACTTAAGAGCACAATAGTTACTCTATTCCAGAGCTATAACATGTCAAATTATGAGACTTGAACTTGGGTGGAGAGGATCACGATGATTCCACCCAACCATTCAAATTAAACTCAATTGACATCATAACCTTTAGTTATAGAAAAAATATATATATTTTAAACCATAAATTTTATTAATTTTAGTGCAAATAAAATATTAAAAAAAAAAATAAATAATAATAATATATATATATATATATATATATATATATATATATATATATATATATATATATATATATATATATATTGATATAGTGTAAGTCAACATTCTATTCATTCAGAAAAGAAAGAAAGAAAGATATACATTCGATACTTCAAAAAGCATGTGGTCTCACCCCGACCGGGTTTGTTGACCAAAGTCTACATAAGGTGGCAAAAATACAAAAGAGATGCAAGTAACAATGTCCACAAGCGAGTGAATAGCCTGCCAGTAGTGAACTAGGAAGCGCTCTGCATCCTGCGAGATCCTCTTTCCGCGCGATCTGAGCCTGCGAGCGTGCCCGCACTTCACGTGTTCTGAGCCTGCGAGGGAGTCCGCCGAGGGATCTGCTTGGAACCTGCGAGGGAGTTCGCGGAGGGATATGCTTTGTGCCTGCAAGGGACCGCCGAGGGATCTGCTACAGGTCGTAGCCTCCTTGGCTGGGTCTATTGGCTTTCCATGGAGGAGCCAACTCCCCCTCCTCCTTCATCTTCTGCAACAGAGGCCTTCAAAACCCTGCTAGCCTCCTTGCCTAAGAAGAAATGCATGGAAGCAACAAAGTTTGTGAAAAAGCTTGAAGATATCCCTGAGATCGCCCTCCCGCCAGAAGGACCGATCCAAGTAGCACTTTCTCTGGCAGATCGGGCTCTGGTTGGTCAGTTTATAGGACTTTGGCCTTCCCTAAAGTCAACCGAGAACTGGGTAGCCAGGAATTGGGCACCTTTGATACAAAACAAGGTAACCTCTTACTTCCTTGGGAGAGGATTTTTTTTTTGAATTCTCTGCAAAAGAAGACAAAGATCTCATTTTCAGGAATGGCCCCTACTTCATGGGCCCCCAAGGGCTGTATTTAAACAAATGGACGCCAGACTTTGATCCGGTGGTGGATGTGCCTACAGCGGTCCCAGTGTGGGTGAGACTCCCCAATCTCCCAGTTCATTGCTGGAACTGGGATTCTTTGAAGCACATTGGAAATACCCTTGGAAAATTTATAGACAAGGCCAACAGTAAGGACCAGTACGATTGTGCCAGAATCTGTGTGGAGGTAGATCTGGAGGTCGGACTACCGGAAGCCATCAAAATAGTTGTAGGTCCCTGGACTCATATACAGAAACTGGACTATGAGCAGCTGCCATTCAAATGCCGGAAGTGCCATGTCTACGGGCATTTTGCCAGAGACTGCCCGTCCAAAGGGGTGGAAGAAAAAGGAAAGGAAGAAGGATGGAACCAGGCAAAGCGCTCCAAAACCTTTCACAAGAAGAATGCAAATGGAAACGCCAAAGCCCCTCAAGCGGGCCCTGCTCAGAAACCATCCATGGAAAGCCAAGGGAATAAATTCGAAATCCTTGGATCTGAAATCATGAACACCCAGGAGGCAGAAACCATCAAGGAGGCTTCTCCCTCTAAAATCTCCCTCGTTCCAGAGAAATCCAAAGGGAGGATGTCAGAAGAGGAGGAGGAAACCCAAGAGTCTGAGGAATCAGAGGAAGAAGGGGAAATAGGTGAATCCCAATCCTCTCCTAGAAGATCTACAAGAGGACATAAGTTTGCAAAGGAAAAAAGAGAACAAGAAACCTATAAGGACAAGCTCCAGGGTAGCCAGCCAACATTAGAGAAGCTTCTAGCAAAAACTCTGAAGATGACGAGGATCCAATCCCAGAGCTCCAAGGGAGCTCAACAAGGCAAAAATAAATGATGAAGATAGTCTCCTGGAATTGTAGGGGAATGGGCACCACAGCTAAAGAAGAAGCAATGAAGAGTTTAATAAGACTGGAAGCCCCAGATATCCTCCTCATCTAGGAGACCAAATTGGAGGACACAGCTTTCTGCCAAGCAAGCAAAAAATTTTGGAACAAAAGTGGAGTGCATGCAATCTCTGCCCGGGGAGCATCAGGAGGACTTGGATCGCTCTGGAACACAAATAAGTTCTCATTAATTTCTGAGTCCTTGAATACCCATTGGATTTTTTTAAAAATGCAGCATCTAGAATCAAAGGAGATTATATGTCTTTTCAATGTTTATGCTCCTAACATTGCAGGTGAGAAAAAAAATTGTTGGGACTCCATCAAAATTAAGGCAGATCTAGAAAATTTTGAAAACATAATCATAGTCGGAGATCTAAATCTCACCCTTCTGTCATCAGAAAAAAGAGGTGGGAGTATAGTCAGAGATCCGGCTAGAGAATGGGCGGAAGATCTCATGCAAGATTGGGATCTGCTAGATATAAAGCTGATTAAAGACACATTCACATGGTCAAATAAAAGAATTGGACCGGGCCACATAGCAACAAGACTTGACAGATTTTTGGTTCAAAGCTCCTTCCTTCTCCTTGGGTTAGAAGCTATAATGAGAATTCTTCAAAGCAGTGTTTCAGACCACAAGCCCATCAGCCTTGAGCTGTTGACCCCCAAGGATCTGGGGCCTATACCATTCAGATTCAGCTCCCTTTGGATCAAAGAAAAATATTTTATGGAAAAGATCAGAGACTGCTGGAAAGAGCCAGTTAATGGATCAACGTTTTTTGTGTGGGAGGAAAAACTCAAAAGAGTTAAAGGCATGCTGAAAAACTGGGCTAAGACCCTGCCAAATCCTGCAGCGTGCATTAGAAAGACAACACCTACATATTGAAATAGCTGAAATCACTAAAGATGAGTTGGAAAAGGAGGCCAAACTTCAACAAAGCTTCCATAAGGCCTGTCTGGCAGAGGAAGAATACTGGAGGCTCAAGTCCAAGAGCCTTTGGCTCAATTCTAAGGACATAAACTCCTCCTTTTTCCACAAACAAGCCCAAGCCAGGAAAGGCCGCAACTCCATCAGCGAAATAAAAGAAGACAACTACGTTTTGAAGGATTTTACCAGCATAAAAAAGGCAGCTTCAGATCATTTTGAACAGCTGTATAGAGAAGAACCAGGAGCTGATTTTAACGCTGCCCTGTTGGACGCAGTCCCCAACATGATCACCTCTAAAATGAATCAGACTCTTGAAGCCAAAATCACGCAGAATGAAGTTAAGGAAGCTCTCTTCGCAATGGATCCTGATAAAGCCCCGGGACCAGACGGTTTTACGCCCAGGTTTCTCCAGGCCTGCTGGCAGATTGTAGAGAAGGAATTCTGCAAAATGATACAAAAATCTCAAGACTGCCAGAAGATTGGTGGCTGTACAAACTCAGCCTTTCTTGCCCTCATTCCCAAAGAGAAAGGAGCAAACACTTTCAGCAGATTTCACCCAATTTCCTTATGCAACATTGGGTACAAAGTTATAACTAAAGTGATAGCCAACAGGTTGAAAAGAATTCTCCCCAAAATCATCCCGGACAATCAAGGTGGATTTATACATGGCAGGCAATTGGTGGACAACTTCGTTCTGGTCCAAGAGGCGATTCATTCCAGTCTGCATCGAAAGGAAAAAGGTATGGTTATCAAACTAGATCTTGCAAATGCTTTTGATCATGTTAGACATAGTTTTTTGTTTGAGGTGTTGCAAAAAATGGGGTTCGGTCCAAGCTTCATTAAGTGGATTAGAGCCTGCATCTCGGAGCCATGGATTGCCCCTTTGGTGAATGGAAGGGCAGCTGACTTCTTCAAAGCCACTAGAGGGCTGAGGCAGGGGTGCCCCCTTTCACCACTCCTATTCGTTCTTCAGGCCTCTGTTCTCAGTTTTTATCTACAACAAAAGCAATAAGAACGAGACATCGCTGGCCTGTGCATATCTAGAGGAGTCAAAAGTATCAACCACACCCTCTTCGCGGATGACACTCTTCTGCTGGGGGTTGCAACTCCTCATTCAGCATCCAAATTCAAAGAAGTTCTGGAAGATTATTGTAAGATCTCGGGAAGTGTTCTAAACAATGCCAAATGCCATATCTACTGTTGGAATATTCCTGCCTCAACTGCAAGCTCCATTGCCCGTTGCCTCGGTTTCGCAATCTCAACCTCTTGGTCCTCTTTCAAATATATGGGACTGCCCATCTTCCATTCAAGGGCTTTGAGTAAAGACTGGTTGTTGAAAATGCAACAAGATGATGGAGCTTAGTGGGAAGGAGTCGCCTTCACTAAGTGGGTCCGCAGGCTATTTTTGGCGCAAAGTCTATTTTTAGACTATGTCTATTTTTAGACATATGGATCATGGTCTATGAATTGCAGGATGTTATTTGTGGATGATTGGTCATGTTGGTAAAAATAGATGGACTTCTATTTTTAGACATATGGGCGGAGTCTATTTTTAGATTGCCAGGCTAAAAATAGAACAGTCGAATATTATTAGCTCATAATAATATTTGGACTATAAACATTATCTTATCCTCTTGGAGCACTTCAGTTTGAGCTACAGATGTGGCACATGCAGCTGTCAGAAGGAAATACGCTTTTCTTGTGGGTCAGTTGAGCTATTGCATGCAAGACTTCAGTTAGAACTCATATGGTTGAGTTTGGTGGAGTTGATTGTGGAGTTGATGGAGTTGTGTTCAGTTTGACTTAGTTGAACTAGTTGTATTTAGTCTAACTGCAGAATACACTAGTGATGAGTGATGTGAATTAATTGTTAATTAATTCACTAATTATTAACTCATAAAGCAACTGAAGAATACATCAGTTAACTTAGTGCATGGACAGTTTAGTGTTGACAGGTGTTAGAGGTTGAGATTGCTATCAGTTGTGACTATAGTTGTGCATGAGGTCTTGCACAATCAGTGGATTGAGTAATGCCAATGAGGATTGCGTGGTTTAGCCAAGGAAATACGAGTTTGTTTCAGCCATTCATCATTATTCTCATGCAAGATTGCACAGTGGAGGCAGGCAAGCAGCGGAGGAGATTTGAACCTGTGATTGATTCAGATCTGAGCTAGTTTGTGTGTAACAGGTGGAGATAGTACTGAGTACTTGTGAGGAGTATTGTACTATGTATTGTTACATGTTCTCAATCAATATAATATACAGATAGTGTGGGGTTTTCAGTTGTATGCTTTCCCCGGGTTACATACTGTGTTAATGTGCGCATGCGATTGATGTTTCATTGTTTTTAATGCTGCTAAATTGATGATCAACATAGAGGAGGTTATGTATTATGCATGTATTCCGCAATAGTGTATAATCAGGATAATCTCTGTGAATAAGTGTCATATTATTCAAAATTTCTACATGGTATCAGAGCAGAGTTGATCATCAGATCTATTATTCAGAAAGTGATTACATTTTATTTCTTCAGGCAGAGTCTGTAATCGGGCCATGTAGCCTCTGGATTCATCCTTCTTTTGGAAGGTGAGATATCTGGTGAATGCCCATATAGTCAATCTCTGTACAAGAAATACTTTGTTCTCACGAATTTTAGATCAGAAGCGGTTTAGTTTTGAGCTGGTGGAATTCAAATTTGCAACAGTGTTTTCTTGGTGTCAAAGTTGAAATGTCTTTCAACGGATTGCGATTGGAGTATGCTCTTGAGGGCAACTCAAATTATATTGCATGGAAAGACAGGATGGAGGCGGTGTTAGATGATAATGGGTTGAAGGATTTCATAGAGGCTGAGGTCCCAAAACCTACTAATGCTGCTGAAGCTGTGGTTTGGCAAAAGAAGATAGAAAAGTGTCGAAGGATTCAGTTGGAGGGCGTGAAGGATCACATTGTATCCAGCCTACATGGAAAGGCTTCTCCATACTTGATGTGGAAAGCGTTGACAGATCTATTCCAAAGCAAGAGCGACCAGAGGAAGTTGGCGCTCAAGGATAAACTCAGAAACATTAAGTGTGAGAATGGAGATAGTATGCCCAGGTATCTCACGAAGTTCACCCAGTGCCAGGATGAGCTGGGAAGTGTGGGGGTGACTGTTGATGATGAGGACTTGGTGAGCTTGGCTCTCCTTGGTCTTCCGAAGAGTTGGCATTCCTATCAGGACTTTGTCAATGGTCAGGAGAAATTGCCATGATGGGAGAGACTTTGGTCGGATTTTGTGCAAGAGGAGACCAGACAGAGCACTAGAGACAGTTCTTCATCCATGCATGAAGAGGAGAACTGTGCCTTAGCGAGTAAGGTGAAGAAGGGGAAGGTGAAGGGTTCTCTTTCCGAATCCAGTTCTTCCAATGATGGGAAGAAGGTTGACAAGTCGAAGGTGAGATGCTTTCATTGTCATGAGTTGGGCCATTATGCTACTAATTGCCCAAAGAAGAAGTCCAAGAAGGGATCCGGGGAAGGATCTGAAAGTGAGGCACTTGATTCACAGTTTGAGTAGGATTTCACACTCTTCGCATGCATGGTTTCATCCATGTTGGGAAGTGGTTGGTTTCTTGACAGTGGAGCTTCTTTCCACATGACCGGTGACAAGAGTTTGTTCAATACTTTGGAGGAGAAAGATCTCCAGATACTCATAGGGATAGGTAATATGATGAGAAGTATAGTGTCTCAGGTGTAGGCACAGTTATTTTTCAGAGGGAGCATGGAGCTCGCCTTACCTTGACCGATGTCAAGTATGTACTAGGACTAAAGAGAAACTTGGTGTCGATCGCGATGCTGGAAGACAGAGGCTATGATGTAGTCTTCAGTAAGGGAAAGGTTTTCCTTAGACACATCATCACTAGACAGGTGAAGCAGATTGGTTCACGGGTCAAGAACCTGTATGCTCTTGAGGTTCAAGATGCATGCAAAGCCTTGAGCAGCGAGGCAACTGATGGAGACTTGGTGGTTGAGAAGGAGTGTATATTAACTCTCAACATACAGAGCCAGAAGAAGTCTCAGACGATTGTGGAGGAGCCACGATTGGTGCAGCAGCTTCAGGAGGTTGTGGAGCAGCCATAACAAGGGAAGTTGAGAGGAGATCGAGTAGAGACATCTACTCATGCAGAGACCTCCAGTACGGGGAAACTTCGAGCCAGGTGGGCTAAGGGATCACATGCAGCCATACCTCCAGGTAGGAGGTGGGGCGATATAGAGTGATCGTCCCAAGGAGGAGGGGCAGGATTCTTCAGGTACCCAACCTCTTGGATGAGGCCTTGCTACGGGAGCCCCAATGTGGAGTAGCAGGAACTGACTGATTGGGTAGATACAGATGTGGATGGAGCAGTAGAGAGAGCGATAGTGTAGGGAATCCCAGGACAACGCATAGCTAGCAGGCTGCAACAATGCGAGAGGCACAAGTGTTTTGCACAGTGCTAGGTGGCACAGAGAGGTGTGCAATGGTGCAAGATGCATGGAGATGTTGCAGTAGCGCAAATGTCAGAGAGGGAGCACTTGTCAGCAGCATGTAGAGTTTCAACATCAGAGTATGTTCCTAGCCCAAGTGGTCAGTTGGGAGTGTTTTTGTTCCAAGTGTTGTTGGAGCAAGTGGACCGGGCAAATGTGTTGCATGCAGAACATTCCAGAGTTGCAGGATAGGAGTTGCAGATAATCCATATATTGTTGAGAGGGAGTGTTGAAAATGCAACAAGATGATGGAGCTTAGTGTAAAGGAGTCGCCTTCACTAAGTGGGCCCGCAGGCTATTTTTGGCGCAAAGTCTATTTTTAGACATATGGATCATGGTCTATGAGTTGCAGGATGCTATTTGTGGATGATTGGTCATGTTGGTAAAAATAGATGGACTTCTATTTTTAGACATATGGGCGGAGTCTATTTTTAGACTGTCAGGCTAAAAATAGAACAGTCGAATATTATTAGCTCATAATAATATTTGGACTATAAACATTATCTTATCCTCTTGGAGCACTTCAGTTTGAGTTACAGATGTGGCACATGCAGTTGTCAAAAGGAAATACACTTTTCTTGTGGGTCAGTTGAGCTATTGCATGCAGGACTTCAGTTAGAACTCATGTGGTTGAGTTTGGTGGAGTTGATTGTGGAGTTGATGAAGTTGTGTTCAGTTTGACTTAGTTGAACTAGTTGTATTTAGTCTAACTGCAGAATACACTAGTGATGAGTGATGTGAATTAATTGTTAATTAATTCACTAATTATTAACTCATAAAGCAACTGAAGAATACATCAGTTAACTCAGTGCATGGACAGTTCAATGGAGATAGGTGTTAGAGGTTGAGATTGCTATCAGTTGTGACTATAATTGTGCATGAGATCTTGCACAATTAGTGGGATTAAGTAATGCCAATGAGGATTGCGTGGTTTAGCCAAGGAAATACGAGTTTGCTTCAGCCATTCATCATTATTCTCATGCAGGATTGCACAGTTGAGGCAGGCAAGCAACGGAGGAGATTTGAACCTGTGATTGATTCAGATCTGAGTTAGTTTGTGTGTAACAAGTGGAGATAGTACTGAGTACTTGTGAGGAGTATTATACTATGTATTGTTACATGTTCTCAATCAATATAATATACAGATAGTGTGGGGTTTTCAGCTGTATGCTTTCCCCGGGTTACATACTGTGTTAATGTGCGCATGCGATTGATGTTTCATTATTTTTAATGCTGCTAAATTGATGATCAACGTAGAGGAGGTTATGTATTATGCATGTATTCTGCAATACTGTATAATCGAGATAATCTTTGTGAATAAGTGTCATATTATTCAAAATTTCTACACTGGTTGCCACAGTTAGACAAATTTAAATAAAAAATGCAGGCCTGGGGGTCCTCCTGGCTAAATATAGCTGGGAAATCAGTGCTCATAAAAGCAGTGCTCAACAGCCTTCCATTATTTAAATTCTCGGTTCTATTGGCACCTGTGGGAATCATTAAAAAGATGGAGGAATTAATCAGAACTTTTTTCTGGAAAGGAGGCAAACAAAACGAGAAAAAAATTTCTCTAGTAAATTGGGATACAGTCACCAGACCATTTCAGGAGGGAGGTCTGAATTTTAAAGATCTCAGTGCCCAAAACTTAGCCATGGGAGCTCAATTAATTTGGAAAATCATAGCTCCAAATCCTGGTTGGGTGCAAAATGCGTTGTGGAGGAAGTACTTCAGAGGGTCGAGAACTAGATGTCTGGATCAGCCCAAGAACCATTTCAACTCTCCTTTCAGCAGGTTCATCAGCAGAACCAGTTTGTTGATAAGGAACCATTCATTCTGGATACCAGGCAATGGAAAACGCATTCATATCTGGAATGACAACATCCTAAATAGACCCCCGCTGGCAGAGTCAAAGGACATGCCTGAATTGCAGCGCTGGATGTCAGAGGCCAGCATAAACTCATTGTGGGATCTTTCAACATGGAATGGCAACTTGTGGTCGGGTTGGAAGCAGCTCACAGTTCCATCCAATCTACGCCCTGACCTGAAAACGTTAATCACGCAGTTGCATGGGCTAGCTCCAACTCAAGCAAGCAAGCATGACGTGAGAGGCTGGGGAACAAGTCGAACAGGATATTCTGTAGCCCAGGGCTATGTCAAATGCCTTGAGAGGCCCCACGTGCCTCCCAACCCTGCTCCCTGGACTGGCATTTGGAGAATCCCTTCAATCCCCAAGGTAGATCACTTCTGTTGGCTCCTCTGCCACCAGAAAATTCTGACTGAAGACAGGCTTCAGAAAAGGGGCTTCTATGGGCCATCTAGATGCTCTCTTTGCAAGGAAAATTCAGAATCTACTTTCCACACCATGATTGAATGCAGATTCACAGTCTCCATATGGCAGGAGCTCCTTGTCTCCTGGAAGCATAAATTCATCTTCCCATCATCAGCATAAATTCATCTTCCCATCATCAGTTTCGGAACTGTTTGCAGGCTGGATGGCCAATTACCCAGGCTATTCTCCAAAAAATAAAACAGTCAGGTCAGCATGGAGTGCTCTACCAAAATTCATCAGCTGGAAAGTCTGGCTGGAAAGGAACCGAAGGATTTTTCGAAATAAGGAACAGGACTTCAGATTAGTGGCTAACGCAGTAAAATGTCAGCTAGTTGAGTGGCTGGAAGATAAAGGGGATGACACAAATTTAAGCCAGTAGGACATAGAGCTGGGAACTGCTCTCAATTTCAAATTTCCAAAAGCAAACAGCTCTCCCTCTCCTTGCAAAGATTGGCAAGTCAGAAAAAATGAAAACGATTTTCAAATCTGGATGTCCAATCAAACTCTTCCTTCCCTCTTCTTCGATGGGGCTGCTAAAGGGAACCCAGGTACTACGGGAGCTGGAGGTATTATCATCATTCCAGATGGAACAACTGTGCATAGATTTGCTTGGGGATTAGGCCACTCCTCAAGCATACAAGCCGAAGCGATGGCCCTCTTCCAAGGAATCAAATTCCTCAAAGAACTGGGCTACAAGGAGGCAAATGTCTTCGGAGACTCCCAGGTGATCATCCAAGCTTTGGCGAACAAATCCAATCCAAAGGACCTGCAACTTGCAAGGATAATTTCAAGGATCAAAGGTATGACAAAGTCCATGAATCTGAAGTACTTTCATGTTTTGAGAATGAATAACAAAGAAGCAGACAACGAGGCAAACAAGGCAGTTCAGTTAGATGCCGGTTCCCTTCTCAGAGACAATGAAATTCTTTGGGATCCAATTCCCTAAAGTGACATGTTTTTTTGCCTCCTTTTACAATAGTTTGTTTGTATCTTCCATCTCGGGAAATTAGCAGCAGAAGTACACTTTGTTAAATGTAAAAAGAGGAGCCTGTTAAGAGTAGGTGGTATATTTCGCTGGCTGAAAAGTCGTGCAGAACTCTACCTCTTATTTTGTAACCGAATTTGTGGCTCTTGGCCACCCAGTTAATGAAATCTCATAACCGTTTCTGTAAAAAAAAAAAAAAAAAAAAACAAAAACAAACAAACAAAAACAAACAAAAACAAACAAACAAACAAACAAACAGTGTCCACAAGCGAGAGGGCCATAGGCTCAAATAGACAAACAGAACATAAAGAAAACCAAAGGAAATACTAATCGTCTGAGGTGACAAAAGCTGGGTTGTTTGGAGCCGTTCCTGGAGGTAGAGGACGGAAGTTGCATTGAACGTGCCCTTCGAAGTGCGCCATCCAATTCTCCAGCTTTTCCACTTTCTCCACTAGATGGTTTTGTCCTCGCCAGACTACCACCACTCGCTCCTTGACCTGGCACTAGAAGTAATGCATGCGATCCAATGTTGCCATCAACTCATCGTGGTTTCTCGATTAATTCATTTTGTCGCATCTACCCAGTCCACTAAGGATTGGATTAGGCCTCAACAGTTTTCCAAGCAATAATGTTGCAATCCCTGTGGGTTCGGGTTCTCACAACGACCATTGTTTTGAGCTGCATGAGCTCTCCTACGCCCACCACCCCTTCGAGAGCCAAGAGTTTGCGCACTGCTACCAATGCGGGGTGTCTTCATGCTGCCGTGCCACCATGCTAAGTCAACTCCCCTCGACTCCTGCCACCTCCTCGGGAGGTCGGGCGTCGACCACTGTGAAGTCCACCACCTCGCCCTCCGCGCACTCCCATACCTGCACCTCAAGCTCTGCCCACTGGTTTGCTCCCACTTCCATCCACCATGGTTGCTAATGCAAGGGCCTCCTCCCTCCCCGTCCCTAGCTTTGCCGGGAGGCTAGACCACCCCTGTCGAGGATTAGGACGCATCTGTCGCCGCCCAAGCACACCCAATTCAATCAAGAGTGCTACCCTGTCTACTAAATTGAATTGTTGCCCTCTTGTTCCCTAGACTGATCTCAAGGTTCCCCACCTGCTCCAACGCGCGACGATAGCTCCATCGCTCCACTCGTTAGTCTGCCCATAATGGGTTTGGGGAGAAGGTGGAAGCAAGAGTGGATTGTCCTCGTCCTGCAGAACCTAGATAGAATTGTGCCAACCGTGAGATAGGGTCACGCTCTTGGAGCCCAGGGAGTTCGCTTGACCACCGCCGCTAGCACCACCTTCACATTCCCCGCCACACTAGTCACTCCACTGTACAGAGCCGACTACCAAGAGGACGACGGTCCTCCAGAAGCTTGACGCCTCCCAAACACCGCCCTCACCATGACACTGCCAGCTTTTATAGATATGCTCCTTACTCCAAATGAGCCAGAAATAACATTTACGTTCACACAACCCCTGCCAACCCAGTTCGGCCCTGCAAGGCCCTAGAAAAACAAGGAGCTGGACTCCATTATACGCAGCAAACCACAAATCCCCGAAGAAAATCAAGAAACCACTAATTTTGTCATGCCTCCGACGCCTCTTTCGTCGTCGAGCAGGGAGCTAAGTATAGTTCCACCACCAAACTTGAGCACTGAAACAAAATCCCAGCACCTTCCTCATCCTGTCTATCAATCCGTTATCACTCCCCTTTCCCAATGCGCCATAAATGCTCACCCGCCTGAGATCTAAGGCTCATGTACGCCATTCCTCCTTCGTATAGTAAGAGAGGACCAAGAGGTATGACCCTCCCAACGACCCATTTATAGTCTTATAAAGCTCGATGACCACATCAATTTCAATTCTCACCCCATCAAGAAATAATATTTAAATAATTTAATTATATATCTATCTATATATATAAACAACTCAATCCCTCACCTCAACAAAATAATAACTTTAAACCACTAAATTATCTATCCTTTAATAAAATTCAACCATAATTAAAAAAATGAATATTTTCTTTATAAATTTCAAATACATAAACAACTCGTATACTTAAACGGTTAAACCTGAGTAATAATATTCAAATCATTTAATAAATTTTCTTTAATAAATTACAAAATACTCAAACAACTCAACAAAGTGGTTTACTTAAACCCCTAAATTATCTATCTTTTAATAAAACTCTCATCCATAATGAAAAAAATAAATATATATTTATAATTGATATTATAAATAGATAGTGCTACAATTATTTTTCCCGAGAAGAGTGCCATAAACATTATAAACTTATTTAATTATATTATATACAGGACAAGTGAACACCAGCTGGATTTGGTCTGTAAATGTTTAGGTAACGAACATATCCAACGCGTTTTTGATAAGCTGTAGCGTGGGAGTGTGATAGACTTTTCTATACACTCCAATATTTCGAATACCAGATTTTATTTTCATACCCACTGTTTTATTTATTTTTACTTTCTATATTTACAAATATAGAAAGTACTATAATACGGAAATTTTCTTAAAAAAATATCAATGATGATTCGGAGGTGTCATTAAAATGTTCATATCATATCCATGTCACAGTGAGAAGTGAGACTGCCCATAGAGTTAGAGTTGAGTCAGAATTCTGAAACGAGGGAGAATCAATGCATCCTAGTTGTCAATCACATGAAGGTAGTTGTCAATCACATGAAATCAAATTTGGCTGCAACTCCTTTTCACAATTGCGAATCCTACTCAGCAAAATGTTATCGGAAAAACTAGAGCACGGCCGTTAGGTTGACCAACACAAATTAAAGATAAAATCACTAGAATATATTTTGTCCAAAAATAGCCAATCTAGGAAATGGGGCCCTAAATGCTATTTCTCGTTAAAAGCCAGTGGGGCCCTATGCCTCATGACATGAATTCACTAACCAAATATTTAAACCAAATTAACAAACCCAATTATCGAATGGTATGGCGCGATCGCGTAAAAGCTTAACTGTCTCAAAAAAACAAAAGTGTCATATAGTTGGTATAAAATAAAATGACAAAAAATAATAAAATAAATATACCACCGGAGAGCGCCTAATTCATGGACAGATCTATCAAATCTAGGGCACCGGGACCGTTGGACCCACAAAGAGATACACGCCTTTTAGTGGGCAAGACACTTGTCGGGAGCAAGTTGCATGAAAACAATACTTTTTTCATTTTTTCTAGACACGTGTCGTTCTCTGGTTCGCGGCACACGGTTGTGTGTTTCGCTTCCGCGTTTCCGAGAAAGGAGGGTTAGGGGAGCCTCGGCCCTTTTATTTTGATCTCTCTCCATGCGGTATGTGTTGAAACCCTGAGCTGCGGAATATACATTGAGAGTTTGTGTTCATCTTCTTGTTGCTGAGATTTCTTTCTATTCTATCTACTACCTGAGCAATGGCAGTGCGGAGGACTGATCTTGATGGAGGTGAAATCTCGCCAATGACGATCTATGTGATTGGGGCGGGAGGCTTCATCGGTCCACATCTGTGCGAGAAGATGACGCACGAGATGGATCACACAGTTCTCACCATTGATGTTTACAACGACAAGATCCAACATCTCTTGGAGCCTGGTTACCCTTGGTCTGGCCGCACTGAGTTCCTCAGGATAAATATCAAGCACGACTCCAGGCTTGAGGGACTCATCAAGATGGCGGATCTGGTAATTTTAATGCAAATGTTGCTTAAAGTAGATTTAGGTTTAGCTGCAATGCGGTTTCATTTTAGTTATTTTCTGTGCCAAATAGCCCGTTATTGAAATCGAGATCGATTTCACTGAAATGCACTTCATTTATTTATTACTACGCAAAATTTGGCTTTAGATTTGGCCATATAAACACTTTTGTTTCCCATGCGAAACCGGTCTTAGGTAGGCCACTGCGTTCTTTAAGCGGATAATGCTCTAGATTAGCATAAATCTTCTTGTCCGGTTTTAGTGTTTTCTTGAATTATTTGTGCATGCAGTAGGGTTGTAAGCGTTCTGAGGTCTGAAAATGGGATTGGCGCTTGCTCTACCTGCATTCTTTAATTTGGTGATGGATCGACATACTTTAGCCATTTTTCTGTGGGAAATTGCTCTGTATTTAGCAAATTGTACTGTATTGAGCTGAGGCGTTTCTAAAGAAGCTTACAGTTTTCTTGTATTTTATTTTGCTGGAAGTAGGTATTAATTGGGTGGATCTCTTGCTTGATTTTGTAGGTGCTTCTGTAGTACTTAGATAAAAACGATGTAACTCTTTGTCTATTTTGTGACCTCTAGTTTTAATTGGATTTAAGTCGACTTATTGCAAGTTCTTTTAGCTTAATAGTGAACCAATAGTTAGCTTCAGTGCGCTTTTCTTTAAATTTAGGGTTCTGCATCTTCTTTCTTAGCAGATCCGGACTATCGTTTTCTTGTAACAGCAACAAGATATAAATTGAAAGTGATGACAGTTTGATTTAAATGTTTTCATTTATAAATTTGAGTGGCTTTTGTACGTGTGCCCCATTTTGAGTAGTTTAGTTACATCGTTTTCAAATCAATTAGAATTATGCTAATTCGGTTGTGGATGTGCATAATCTGGATCTTTCTGTGGCTTTCAATGTTATTATGTGCATGCCTTTCTTTTCTCTGCGAAGCTCCTCTAGAGGACATTATAAACTGAAGGAATTGACAAATAGTTTTTTGTTATCTCACGAGCTGCAATGTCGTTGATTACATCTGTTTCTTAATCTTTCTGCTTTCTCTCTTGACTCTGCATATTCTTGTCTTTGTTTTATCAACTAAGAAGCTCATAGTGCTTATGATTATTGTAATTCCAAACACCTGAATAAGTTTACATTCGCACCCATCTGAAGGCTGATGTACGGATTTTTGTTTGTTTGTTGCTAGGTAGTGTGTGTTATGTGACATGTCTGACAAATCAAAACATCTTAGGTGGTTGCTCCTATGCCATTATCCACGTGGGATTCTTTTGTTGCTAGAATGGCCATTTTAATAGCAAGTACTATTCAAATGTCCAGTAACTTGAGATGTGGGGGATATTATGTGTTAATATGGTGACTGGGTGATTTTGTTTTCACATCTCCCACTATGTTGATAGTTCAGGCCAAAATAGTAGAACCATACATCTGACTGTAGTGATGGATTAGTGTTTCTGGAATATTTTGGGCACCATATTTCTGGTAGTTGCAATTTAAGGGTGATTCAAGTGATGATAGTTTTTATATAAATGTGAATGCAATTATACTCCATGGTTTGGAATTTTTTTTTATGTTAGTTGAAAATGCTTTCGAATTGAATGATAGGGACAATTGCTTTTCACGCATTGTTAAGGAACCTTTTGCATTTTTAATCATCTAAGGTGATCTATATACTGGAAGTATTTTTGGATTATTTGGTAGTCTATTTGTACTTTGGTAGTCACCAAAATTGTGCTGTAAGAAGACTTGTTCAGGCGGGTTTTTGCTTTTTGGCTATCTATAACATGAAGTCTTTCACCATTTTGCATTAGTTTTTGGTTCCTGAAACTATAAGATTATTATAAGTCATGTGTTGTATCTGGCTTGCCAATAAATATTAATTTTAGCTGATTTGATGTTCTGGCAGTTGGGATTGTTTTGAAATGCTGTATTACTTTTCATGTAACCTTTTGTTAATCCTATTTATGCATGGCAGACAATCAATCTGGCTGCCATTTGTACACCTGCGGATTACAATACACGACCTCTTGATACCATATACAGCAATTTCATAGATGCTCTTCCTGTGGTATGTATTGTTACCCATAGACTATATCGGTGATTGTGTTTATTTTCCCCTTTTACTAAGTTATGTGATATTGATGCAATGATTGTAATATAAGAAAATGGATTTAGGTTGGTGTGGTCGAGAGAATTATTGATGCAGTTTCTTAAAAGATGTGTTTTGCTTGATGATTTTCTCTATGTTTAGGTTCGCTACTGCTCAGAAAACAGCAAGCGTTTGATTCACTTTTCCACCTGTGAGGTATATGGAAAGACAATTGGCAGCTTTCTCCCAAAAGATAGTCCTTTGCGACAGGTACCTGTACTTTAATACCTCATCCTTGTTTTGAAATGTGTTCATGTGATTCAGATTAAGAGATGGTCGAGTTTTGCATATCATGTATTCTTTGAATATTCATGTGGTGTGTCTCTTTAAAACCCATCTTATCCTAGTAATGATTATCTCCTTTGCATGAATATCTGAGCTATTGTCTCTTGACTTCTAGCAGTTAATATCATTTTGGTGATTTGTTTGGATTGTTCTCAGTCAGTCAATGCATACATATTGTTATCTTCATAGTATTAAATACAGCCATTATGAGTCACTATCTAGTCTCTTTTTGTGGAATGGATTATTTTACGAGACCAAACTACTGGTAGAACAAATTCTAGCTCTTCTGTTTATCCATTGCACAATGCCAAATAGGCTTTATTGAGATGGGCAGATTTAACTAACATTGGGCAACTTAAGGTCTATCTGCTTGTGATCTGGGATAATGGAGGTTCTTGTGGTGTTGCTTCCACTGCAGCACATACTTAGAATGCAGATTCTTGTAGTGACTTTAGCATTGTGTTACTGCATTTTTTGCTCGGGGGATTTTAATTGACATGGTACTTAATGCTGTAATAGGATCCTGCCTTCTATGTCCTTAAAGAAGATGTATCTCCTTGCATCTTTGGCCCAATTGAGAAGCAGAGGTGGTCATATGCATGTGCAAAGCAACTAATCGAAAGAGTAATTTACGGTGAGAAATGGTTCAAGCCCTCCAAAGATGTAAGTGTGTAAGAGGTGCATAGTAGATGGAATGCTTGTTTAACTAGACTGAGATTTTTCTTCTGACAGCCGAGGGCGCTGAGAACGGTTTGGAATTTACTATTGTGAGGCCATTTAACTGGATTGGTCCAAGGATGGATTTCATTCCAGGGGTTGATGGACCAAGTGAAGGTGTACCAAGGGTTCTTGCTTGCTTTAGCAATGTAAGTCGTTTTGTTTTTCAATTTATAAGTTTTTGTTTTCTTGATAGATCCTTCAGCTTGTTTGTTAAACATTGTGGCAGTACAAGTTTGTGGGTTTCTGGACTAGAAATTCTTGAGATTGTTTTCTTATGTTTTCTTACGATATATTTGGTCATCTCTCTTTTACAATTGCAGCACTAAATGTGCTATTGATATTGTAGGGTCTCTTGCGTGGGGAGCCACTTAAACTTGTGGATGGGGGACAGTCACAACGTACTTTTCTCTACATTAAAGATGCGATTGAAGCAGTTCTCTTGATGATTGTGAGTAACAACACTTCCTGGTGGATTTCTGCTAATCCTATATGGTGCTTATATTTATTGTACTCACCTTCTTATTTTTCAGGAAAATCCTTCAAGGGCAAACGGTCACATTTTCAATGTTGGCAATCCTAATAATGAAGCCACTGTCAAGCAGCTGGCGGAAATGATGACTGAGGTAAGGTTTATGTTTTTCCCTAAGGAGTTCAAGAAGTTGTTTGAATAGTTTATCGTGGTCATATCGCCATCAATATAATTTCCTATCTGCAATCAAAGCAATAGAGAGTCGCATAGTTCCATCTTAAAACTGGATTTGTTAACCCCACCAAGTGGGGTTTAAAGAAACCATGTGCACACCTCTCCACTCTTAGAAGACCTAAAGTATGAACCAATTGGGGTTTAAAGAAACCATTTGCACACCTCTCCACTCTCAAAAGACCTAAAGTATGAAGAATCTATACTCGCATGCTTAATATTTTAGGTTATGCATGCACGTGTCATATTCATCTCTTCATTTCACCCTGGACCGTTGAGTCCACCTCACTTCTCTGGGTGCAACAAACTCTTTTAGCTGATCTGCAGTAGATGCAATGTAAATGGCACAAATCAATTTTTTGCAGATGAGTTTCTTGGTGCTACCTTCGACATAATACATGGGTGTGAGATGAATAAGTTCTTAATATTAGATGTGCAACCCTAATGGGTGATGTCAGATATATGTTTAGAATTTGAAATGCAGTCTATTTGTTATTTACCATTTACATGGGTGTGGGATGAATAAGTTCTTAATATCAGATGTGCAACCCTAATGGGTGATGTCAGATATATGTTTAGAATTTGAAATGCATTCTATTTGTTATTTAACATTTTGTCTCTTGTATCAGTAATGGCATGCGTGTTGTGCATTTTTGGTGATGCTAGGTCTATTCTAAAGTAAGTGGACAACCTCCTTTGGAGGAGCCTACTGTTGACATAAGTTCTCAAGAATTCTACGGGGAGGGATATGATGACAGTGACAAGCGAATACCAGACATGACTATCATCAAGGAACGGCTTGGTATGTTAGCTTCAATTCGTTTTGTCCTAGATTGTTGTCTGCGTTAGATATCCTCTTCCATTTTGCTCAAGTGCAATAAGTTCTCTCTGATAACTGAGTTTTGCGTGCAGGATGGGACCCAAAGACATCCTTATGGGATCTGCTCGACTACACACTGACATATCAGCATAAGACTTATTCCCAAGCAGTTAAACAGGCTATGTCTACATCCATTGCAACAAGCTAAATATCTAGAACTGATTTTTTTTGCATTTTTGATTGACCTGTCAAGGGTTTTGAAAGGTTGATATATTAAATTTTTCATAGGTGCTCGTAATGTAGCACGTGGAATTATTCAAGTGTATTAAGATTTATTTTCAAGTTTACTGGTCTTGCCTAGAGTATGTGAAGCTGCGGAGAGCCAATTGCAGTTGGAATTTGTATTATATTTTTAATTTATATTAAGAGATACAAAATTTATTGGGATGTTCTTGGATGATGGTTTTATGTTTAGATTTTAAGGTTTATATGATCATATTTCATGATGCGCCCATGTAGGATTGGAATTTGATCTCACCATTTACCATTTTGTATTTGACAAGTATTTTATATATTTCTTAGCCGAGGTAACTCAGATATTCGAGATAGCTAGCTCAAAGAGATTTGGAAACTTCTAAAGTAGGATTAATTGTGAAGACCGAAATTAATGCACATTATTGCGCTAACGAATTTGATTTGTAGATGATAAGCTTACTCACCTGACCAGCATAATTAGAGGTATTCTTACCAAGGCACATTCTTTTAATTCCTAAAATTAATGTGGAACACTGACCACCAAATTTAATATTTGTCCTATCAATATTTTACCCATATTCCAAAGCCCCAAAGATAGCTGAAAATCTTTTAAGCCCGCCTCTTAAAATTGATACACCGACAAAGTCAGCCAACTTGGGTTTAGTTTTGTATGTAGAATTTGTTTCTGGATCCATCGCATAGGTAGTCATAGTTTTATTTAGTCAACAGGATTTAGAGAAAAATAATCACAGGAGTCTAGGTTCGGAAATTTATTTTTTTTTCAACTAATTCTTGACTTCGATTTTGACTTTTGATATGTGGCTAGCGAATTATGTAGCTAAGCCAATTTAGACCCTTGCAATGCTTTTCCTGACTTCGATTTTGACTTTTGATATGTGGCTAGCGAATTATGTAGCTAGCCAATTTAGACCCTTGCAGTGCTTTTCCTGACTTGGATTTTGACTTTTGATGACTTCGATTTTGACTTTTGATATGTGGCTAGTGAATTATGTAGCTAGCCAATTTAGCCAATTTGGACCCTTGCATTGCTTTTCCAGTTGCAAGCAAAATCTAGTATAACTACCATATTGTAAACACTTAATTCCTATAGAATTGAAACAAATAACTTTAATCCAATCTCCTTTTCATCTTGATTCATTTGGATATCAACTTCCAAGGCAATCTCTTGAAAAAAATCTCTTGATTTTTCATTTGGATTCCTTTCTCAATTCAAAGCCATTTTTGCTTTTGTAACTTTATTTTTGTAATTGAAAATGGCACAATCCATCATACTTCATAGTTTCCTTGATTTTTTTTTCATCTTGATTCCTTTGGTTATCAACTTCAAGCCAATCTCTTGATTTTTCATCTGGATTCCTTTCTCAATTCAAAGCCATTTTTGCTTTTGTAACTTTATTTTTGTAATTGAAAATTGGCACAATCCATCATACTTCGTAGTTTCCTTGATTTTTCATCTTGAATCTTTTCTCAATTCAAAGCCATTTTTGCTTTTGTCACTTTATTTTTGTTCTTGAAAATAGCAATCCATCATACTTTGTAGTTTCCATGATTTTTCATCTTGATTCCTTTGGATATCAACCTCAAGCCAATCTCTTGATTTTTCATCTGGATTCCTTTCTCAATTCAAAGCCTCCATGATTTTTCATCTTGATTCCTTTGGATATCAACCTCAAGCCAATCTCTTGATTTTTCATCTGGATTCCTTTCTCAATTCAAAGCCATTTTTGCTTTTGTCAATATATCTTGATTCCTACTCTAGAATTGAGAAAGCCATTTTTGCTTTTGTCAATATATCTCGATTGCTTGATTTTTCAACTGGATTCTTTTCTCAATTTAAAGCCATTTTTGCTTTTGTCCATATATCTTGATTCCTACTCTAGAATTGAAACAAATATTTGGAAATCAACTTCTACCCAATCTCTTGATTTTTCATCTGAATTCCTTTCTCAATTCAAAGCCATTTTTGCTTTTGTCACTTTATTTTTGCCATTTTTCACTTTATTTTTGCCGTTATTGAAAATGGCAATCCATCATACTTCGTAGTTTCCCTGCCTTATTAGTCTAGTTTATAAAAAATGTTATCTCAATGTCTTCCACCTCTTATTTTTTATGCATGGTTAGTTATTAGTCTAGTTTATAAAAAATGTTATCTCAATGCCTTCCACCTCTTATTTTTTATGCATTGTTAGTTATAGGAAAATGTTATCTCAATGCTTTCCACTTATTTTTTCATGCCTTGTTATATTATAGGAAAATGTTATTTCAATGCCTTGTGAAAATGACTTTTGGAAAAGTCAGTTCTTTGCGTATCGTTATTCAAACTAGTCGTAAAATTATGGTTTCTAAGATAATAAAAATGTCCTAAAATATGTTAGGGCTACGTGCGCTAACAAGAAACCCTTGAATTACTAGAACCAACAATTATAACCCGGGATTGCGTTAACTAATAATGAAGTCATGATTTAGTAGGACCAACAATCATAAACGGGATTGCGTTTCTCTAATAATCAAGTCTTGATTTACTATTTCCAACAAGCATTGCCCTTGTGGTTAACGAAAAAAGTGGTGCAGACCAACCAGCATTGCTCCGGGTGTTCATGAAAAAAGTGGAACAGACCCAGCAGTATTGCTCGGGCGGTTAATGAAAAAAGTGGAATAGACCAGGCATTATTGCTGTGGTGGTTAATGGAAAAAGACATTTTTTCTAGATAATCAGAAAACTACAAATTCTCGTAGATTATTCAAATGTGAAGTTCATGTGTGTATGATAGCATTAATCGACATAGAGTTGCCGATTCAATTTATATGTGGATAGTATAAATCAATATATAGTTGTCGACTCTTAGAAGTTCTCAGCGTCTTTGAGATTTAGATTGGTATTGGTGTCTTTTAGATCTAAGTTTGGTTTATCAAACGACAGACTGATAGTGACCTGCGCTTTGGTTGTTTGTGAATGGTATAAATCAACACATAGAGTTATTAATTTTTAGAAGTTCTTAGCTTCCTTTAGAGTTTGTTTTATCAATCGATAAAACTGATAGAGATCTACGATTGGTTGGTTGAATGATAAGGCGATTTTTTTTTTAGAAGTTTAGCATTTACTAAATTTTAATTGGTGTGGTGGACAAAGATGTATATATATATATATATATATATATTTTGTAAATGAAAATATATTTCTTATTTGTTTTTAATTTTGAATTAAAAATTAAATAATTTATTTGTTTTGATTTTTTTTAATGAGAATCTTGGAACTGTTTGCATTAATTTTTATTTCGATTTTGATTTAGTGAAAAAATATAAACTTTATTTTTGTGATGCATTGAGTCTTTTACAACTCAATTTTCTATTATTTTATTACGATTGATTTTGTTTTTAATAAAATAATTAAAAAATAAAAATATATTTTTTTTGAAAGATTTGTTTTGTTTCACATAAAAATATTATTTATTTTTTTATTTTGAATTAAAACATAAATAAAATAATAATTTTTTATTTGTTTTAATTTCATTTCTGATGAGAATCTTGGAATTTTTGTTTTTGGGTTTATTTGGATTTGGATAAAAAATATAAATTTTATTTTTTTATTTAGATTCCATTTTTTTTTGTGTGATACATTGAGTCTTTTACCACTCAATTTTCTATTATTTTATTACGATTGATTTTTTTTTGTGTGATACATTGAGTCTTTTACAACTCAATTTTCTATTATTTTATTACGATTGATTTTGTTTTTAATAAAATAATTAAAAAATAAAAATATTTTTTTTTAAAGATTTGTTTTGTTTCACATAAAAATATTATTTATTTTTTTATTTTGAATTAAAACATAAATAAAATAATAATTTTTTGTTTGTTTTAATTTCATTTCTGATGAGAATCTTGGAATTTTTGTTTTTGTGTTTATTTGGATTTGGATAAAAAATATAAATTTTATTTTTTATTTAGATTCCATTTTTTTTGTGTGATACATTGAGATTGAGTTAAAACATAAATAAAATAATAATTTTTTGTTTGTTTTAATTTCATTTCTGATAAGAATCTTGCATTTTTTGTTTTTGTGTTTATTTGGATTTGGATAAAAAATATAAATTTTATTTTTTATTTAGATTCCATTTTTTTGTGATACATTGAGATTTTTACTTAATTCTTTATTTTTTTTTTATTAGGATTTGATTTTGTTTATAATAAAATAATTAAAAAAATGAAAAATGCAATTACACCTAGCCCTAATTATGTCCAGTATCACACACCTATCGAAATTCTGTTTGTGATATATTGAGATTTTTACTTTTATGATTTAGTTTTGTTGGTAATAAAATAATTAAAACAAATTAAAAATTAAAATAGTCTAGTTGTTAATTATGACGAGTATCATAGATGTAAATGTAAAAATTAGTACTCTCCAAATGGATACTTACCCAAGAGGATGATGTCATAGATTTTTATATGCTTTTTCTTGTGTGGATTTTGTTTTTGGTGGAGATTTGGTGGAGATTGGGAAGCCTTGATTTATAGGAAAGCTTTGATGATACTTTTCATCTCATCTCAGAGGATGATGTCATAGATTCATGCTTTTTCTTGGGTGGATTTTGCTTTTTGTGGAGATTGGGAAGCATTTCAGAGGATGATGTCATAGATTTTCATTGTTTTGTACAAATATAGGCTTTTCATGTGTGGATTTTGCTTTTTGTGGAGATTGGTACAAATATACGCATTTTCTTGTGTGGATTTTGCATTTTCTTGTGTGGATTTTGCTTTTTGTGGAGATTGGGAACCCTGAATTTATAGGAAAGATCTAATGATACTTTTCATCTCTTATTTGCTGGCTATTCTACTTGTTTATGTAAAGTAGGGAAGATCCAATGATACTTTTCATCTCTTATTTGTTGGCTATTCTACCTGTTTATATAAAGTAGGGAAGATCCAATGATACTTTTCATCTCTTATTTGTTGGCTATGGACTTGTTTATATAAAGTATGGAAAATAGTTGGTTACTTGAACTTTTTAGATATAATCATTAATTAGACTAAATAGATCACATAAAATATGAGGGTTAATAATCAAATATTATTTTTTGCAATTATTAGCTTTATTTCTTCGTTATTTGATTTATCTTCATTGGAATATTTAGCAAGATTTTATAAAAGTCAATGACATACAATCTTAGACACGTAAAACTCCCTTAAATTACTTAGTAGTCTATCCATCTCCCATCCTATATTTCTTTATTTTCTACAAAATCTAGGTGGTGTCTCCAAAACATATAAAAGTCTATTCTTCCTAGGTTAACTAGCCTTGTTCGCTTGCTTGGCCATCCTCTCTAGGTGTGCAACATCTAGTTTTCCTTTGGGGCTCCTCTACCTCCTTTTTGAAACACAATAATATTGCTTCTCTTTTCTAAGGGATTGCATTGGCTTCCTAGTTGAGAAAAATCATCCATTCATACTACCTGTCTTGTTTAGTGTCTTGTCCCTTTCTTATAGCACATTGACAACTACATTTTAGCCCCTCCACCACTAGGGAGTTATCATCAACATTTTCCTTTCTAAAATGGAGGACTTCCCATAGTGTTGTTTCAAATTCTTTTCATTGGGAAGGCCACCTCTCTTGGCATCTTGGTTTCTTTATGTTTATATGCCATTAACTTGAGTCCTTGGACTTGCTTGTTGATATGCCATTAAATTATGTTTCTTGGACTTGCTTGGTTTTTCTCTAGTTCTCAACATTGTATCCTTGCGCATTTTGCTTACTCAAGGCATTAGGTTATACCATTGTGAGCTGCATTTATTTATCTTAGATTTAGGACGTGTTCTCAAGACATAGGGTTATACCATTGGGAGCTGCATTTATTTATCTTAGATCTAGGATGTGTTGTTGTTTTGTTTGTTTTATATATTCATGCAAGTGGAGATTGGGAATCCTAAGTTTACACTTATAGTAAGATCAAATGTTACTTGGTAAACAAATGTTTCTCTTCATCTATTATTTGTTGGTGATTCCATCTTGTTGTCAAACTACTTATTTCTATTTTGTTTCCTTTAATTCAAATTATATGTACATGTAAAGTAAAAGGGTTAATAAACCTATTATTATTTCTTAGTTACTCAGTGGTCTACCCTTCTCCCATCACTATTTTTCTTAGTTTCCCTTAAAAGTAGGGCGGTTTCTTAAAAAATACAGAGTTTAGTTTTCCTAACTCAACTGGCTTGTTGGTATTGTTTTGGCCACCCTCCTTTGAGGTTCATTGGCCTTCTAGTTGAAACACAAATATATGCTTTTTCTTGTGTGGATTTTGCTTCTTGTGGAGATTGGGAAAGCCTGGATTTATAGGAAAGATCCAATGATACTTTTCATCTCTTATTTGTTGGCTATTCTACTTGTTTATATAAACTAGGGAAGATCCAATGATACTTTTCATCTCTTATTTGTTGGCTATCGACTTGTTTATATAAAGTATGGAAAATAGTTGGTTACTTGAACTTTTTAGATATAATCATTAATTAGACTAAATAGATCACATAAAATATAAGGGTTAATAATCAAATATTATTTTTTGCAATTATTAGCTTTATTTCTTTGTTATTTGATTTATCTTCATTGCAAGATTTAACAAGATTTTATAAAAGTCAACGACACACAATCTTAGACACTTAAAACTCACTTAAACTACTTAGTAGTCTACCCATCTCTTATTTTTCTTGGTTTCCCCTAAAAGTAGGGTGGTTTCTTAAAAAATACAGAGTTTAGTTTTCTTAACTCAACTGGCTTGTTGGTAGTGTTTTGGCCACCCTCCTTTGAGGTTCATTGGCCTTCTAGTTGAAACACAATAAATTTGATTCTCTTCTAGGGAAATGATTTGGCAAACTAGTTAAAACACACTTGTATAATATTACCACGAATTTTTTCTAGCGTCTCATCCTTTACCTAAGGGACATCCAAACCTACATTTTAGGGATTCCATTTGTGTGTTTCCTTCAACATTTAGATGATCACCCTTAGTCTCGCTTCATATTCTTTCCCTTGGGAAAGTCTCTTTCTTTATTAGAATATGTGATTCTTCTTAATGCTTTACTATTCCCTCTTCACCTTCTCATCCTCTTGGACTTGGTTGGGTTTTTCTTCATTGGTAGTACACTTGTTGGACCTCACATTGTTGTTGATCCATGTGCATATTTCTCTGTTTGATCTCTCCCATTGATTTAGCCTAGAAGGTTGTGGTTTGTGTGGTGTGTTGAATTTCCATTATCTTGGGTCTAGGTTAGAATCTTAAACCCTCTGACGCTACGAAACCAAGAATCTCAACAAGAACTACTTTGCACAACAGAAAATATAAAGAAATAAATCACATATGCATAAGTATACATTATTTTTTAAAATATTGTGCAATAATGTACAACCCAATCTTCGTTATATTAAACCAATCTGAATAATACAACAATCTATGGAATACAAGATACAATAACAATCTTCGCTACGGTTTCTATGATGTATCTTGTCTTGCCGGTCCTTCGCTTCCGTACTACTCTCTAGCTGCCCCCTTAGTCATTCAAAGGACAACACATAGAGACTCCGGGAGGGTTGCCACCTAACACTGCTACAAGTCACTTCTGCTGCATGTACACGGGCTGATCCAATTTGCTCTCTAGGCTGGCCAATACCCGAGCTCCAATCTGCATTCTAGTAGCCTCTTTTGTCCATAAAAGAGCTACTCATAAGGCTACAAACTTCACCCAATCTTCAGCTATCTTCATCACTTCAAGACTGCTACTCTAGGGCTACTTTGGGTAGCTAACACACTGCCCTCCACCAGATCAATGACACCCAATCCTTCAACGTGAAATTTGCTTCTAGTTGGGGTTTTCTAACAACACAAGTCACCCCAACAAATGGCTCCCATAGGTTGCAATACAAACTGACCCAACTAGCAATCTTTCTCAACACAAAACCATACTAACCTCTGCTTATGGGTTGATGTGTACCACTGGATGTCTACACCACTGGTTAAGGCTGAAACACATCTTGCTACAACACCGTGTCCACATCTAGTCCTCGTCCTTGACTCTAGCTTCCTTTTAGATATCTTAGGCCACAACCTGCTGTAATTCTAGGCTACAAACAACTCTCCAACATGCCTCCACACTTGCCAAAACAAAGGTATGGGCATGCGACTAGTTCTGCTCCTCAGAACAACCTCTTGGCCTCCTTGTTTAGGACACTTAGGGCTTGCGGCTTACCAAAATTAACCTCCAGAATCGCGACCTATTCAACATAGGTAAACCCTCCTCAAATCACAACAAAACCACACCATAAATCTACCCAAGCCTGTGGTTGCTTCTCTGGCTTGAAACTTGGACCCGTGGGAGAGAGTAAACCCATACAAACACACCCCACACTTGTCTTTATTGCTCCTCTAATCTGTGGCTACCTTAGAGATAGTTTTCTATGAGAAGAAGCACATTTGGATGAGAGTAATGACTCTCACACACCTCTTATTTATACACATAAGAGTGCTCCATGAATTAGATGAAGAGACATGACTTTTGGACCAAACCGACATGACTTGTCTATCCAACAATTAATTGTCAACTTCAAAAATTCATAACTCAAGTTCTAGAGCTCCAATTTGAGTGATATTCGAAGTGTTGGAATCGCCATGCCAAGCTCTATCACCTTAAATTTTCCCATGCTCAAATTCTTCATGGTTCTAGCCCAAATCCCGATGGGTGCAAAACCACATGCTTGGGTTCCAAGCCCACAAGTGAATCTTGTGGCGCTTTTCCCTCGGCTTGGATTACCTCCCAAGCTACTCAAAAATCAATATGGTGTGCCAACCCTTTCTCATGTTCTATCAATCCTTTGTTCTCTTTCCACCTAAGAGAAGTCTTAGTAGAATGGGTAAGCACACATACTAGACTACTGAGGGCACACATGGTTATATAATGGTAAGTTAGATTTTTAGCTTGCGTTGTTTCTTTGATTTGATTTTATATATTCACCCAAGCGAAGATAAGGAAGCTTAAGATTGAATTTGTAGAAATATCCAATGTACTAGGAATGTGAATACTTTTCTTCCTCTCTTATTTGTTGGAAATTTTACCTTGTATGTCAAAGTAATTGTTATGAACCTCGCGCCTTAAAATTGATAAGAAACCAATAATTACAGTCCACTTCGAGGGGGAAACCTCCATTTATAATGAATACCATGTACACAACAAGATTTATTGCTCCTAAGATTAGGTTTCCTTAGTGTGTGTGTGTGTGTATGAGACAAATGGTACAATTATAATAAAATGAGACCATGAAAGGTTCAACCTACACAAAAATATAACAATAGAAATGTAAAGTCAATATGTGAAGTTTAATAAGGAGTTCTAGGGTTGAAACGGGGCTTATATAGGGTTTAACATGCCCCTCCTTTTCAACAGGTTTTGTTCTCAACACTTGACTATTTTCAGGGGTCTTTGCATGAACAACTTGTGTTCCCATATCACCTTTTCCACTGGTAGCTTCTATTTGATGAGGTACTTAGTAATTGCTCGATTTCTTAGTTGCTCAATCTTTGTTTCCATGATTGTTTCTAGTTTTGGTATGATTTTACCTATTAAGCCTCTGGTAAAATATTTGGATTGCAATCTTGTCACTTATTACCTTCTTTAGGCAAGAAACATGGAAGACTATATGTACACATTAAGATGGAGACAAATCTAATTTGTAAGCCAATTTGCTGCAACACGTTATAGGGGCCATGTATCTTTGTGCTAAAATATTCTCCTTTTGTTTTTTGAGGGACATTTGTTTGTATGGTTGTAGTCTCACAAATACCTAATCCCCTAATTTAAATTCCCTTTTTCATTGTGATGTCTACTTGTTTCATCGTATTTTGTGTTGTAACCAAGTTGCCCTTCAATAGTTTGAGAACCTCTTGTTTGTGTTGTGGTCATTTAGTGCTTGTGCCTTTATAGTCCCTTTCAATGGTGATGGATGGAGGATGATATTTAAAGTGCCATAAATGGTGACATTTTTATTAAGTATGGAATGTTGTGTTGTACCACCATTCTGCCAAGGGTAGCCATTTGACCCATCATGTATGTTTATTAGATGCAAAGCGACATAAATATATTTCTAAACATTTTTTCATAGTCTTAGTTTTTCCATAAGATTGAGTATGGTAAGATGAGTTGTGAACCAATTGAATACGAAGACAAGAAAATAATTCAGTCAAAATTTCTAGTGAAAATTGGATCTCTTTCACTTACAATAATCTTTGGTTTTCCATGTAGCTTTTGGATTGTTTTAATAAATGCTTCCACCACTGTAATTTCTTTAAAATGATGAGAAAGAGAGCAAAAATGACATACTTTGTCATGCGATCTACCACTACCACAATGACAATCTTTCCTTAGATTAGGGTAAACCTGCAATAATATCCATTGAAAATTCTTCATAATGTTAGCTTGGTATGGCTAATAGTTGAAGGAGCACTACGACCTTGATTGTATTTCTTATTTTGTTGTCATTTCACACATTGAACCACAAACCCTTGAACATATGCTTTAAGAACCTCCAATTTTTATTTATTTATTTATCCTATGGTATGTCTTTAAGAACTTTGAATGTTCTTGTATAGGGGAAGTGTGTAATTCCAAAAGGTTCTTCTGTTTGAGTTGAGAACTCTTACATAAGTGATCTTGATTCCACAACAAATAATTCCACATAAGTTTTTACTTGTATAGTTAAATTATCTTTCCTACCCTTGCTTCTTCCCTAGTTAGATTGTGGAATGGAGATACTGCATTGCAAATCATTTGTCTTCCTCTTTCCTTGAGAGTGTATCTGCCACAATATTTTTATTTTTTATTTTTTTAGATAATTTCAAAGTCATAACCCAACATCTTTATAGTCCATTTTTGTTGCTCTTCTGAAGATAGTATTTGTTGCAAGAAGTACTACAAACTATCATGATTTGATTTTACTTTGAAGTGTCTTCTTATTAGGTATGGTTGCCATTTCTTAATTGCATGTAGTATGGCCAACATTTATTTTTCATATATGGGTTTGAGTAAAATTTCATTACTTTCAAAGCCAAGGGGCCTTCTCGCATCAAAAATACACCAATGGCATGGTCTGAGGTATCACACTCCACAATGAAGGATTTTGTGAAGTCAGGTGTCGCTAGGATGGGAGTCGTACCCATGGACTCTTATAAGTTTTTAAAAATATTTGGTTGCTTCTGTAGTCCAAATAAATGCTTCCCTATTCAATAAATTTATTAAAAGGTGTTGCTATTTGATCTTAATCTTTGACAAACTTGTAGTAATATTTTGTCAATCCTAAGAATCCTCTAAGTTTCTTCAAGGTGGCCATTCCCTCATAGCTTGATTTTGTTAAGATACCCCTTTTCCTTTTTTTTTGAAAAGGAACAAAGAGATCACAATTTGCAGTCCACTTTGACACCCTCATGGGATACAACATTACCCAAATATTCTACTTCTTGAATCCTGAAGGCACATTTGGAAGGCTTTTTTGTTCTTTCAGTTGTGTTAACGCTCTATGAACATATTGTGAATGTTTTTCCCAAGATTTGTTGTAGATTAATATGTCATCGGAAAACACTAACACACATTTTCTAAGAAAGGGTTTGAAATATAATTCATCAAACCTTGAAATATTGAAGGTGCTTTTGTAAGTCCAAATAGAATCACAGTCATGATCTTGAGCAGGTTGAAGACCCCAAGAAGCTCTCCAAATACCTTAGAATGATTGTTGATAACTTTTTGGAGATCCATTGGAGCAAAGGATATAGATGTTTAAACATCGAATCATAACATAATTGTGAAATTACACCTTGGTGTCCCTCTTTTAGAAATTTTGTCATGCTATTATAACTTATCACTTCACTACGTTTCCTTTGGATATATCTAAACTCAATTTCCTTTCCTTCAAAGGAAGATATTATGAAAATATCTTAAAAATTAAGGGCCACTGTTTCTAATGATTGTAACCATTGGACCCCTAATACACTATTAACACCACCCATTTGGATTGAAATCATGGCACTATACAACAAATACTCCCCCTTATTTAACTTAATACTGTGACACTTCCCTTAAAAATTTATGGTACCTCCATCTGCAATCATTATTTGAAATTTTGGTGTTGGATATATAAAGAAATTGAAACTTTTTCAAGTTCGTAATTAATGAAGTCATGGATACTACCTGAATCAATTAACACAATTGCCTTTTTACTTTTGATATATCCTTCTATATTGAGGGTTTATGGGGTATTAATATAAACCAATGCATGTCAATATATTGTTTAAGTAGTCTTTTCTAGTTGTAGATCTTGTGACGATTCCATTTCTTGATTTTCTTCATCTTCTCATTCTATGTATAATAATTTTTCTTGCTACATTTATGCCCTTTACTATACTTGTTTTCATAGTTGAAACATAGTCCTCTGTTCTTTTTTCATCCATTTGATGAGATGCCAACCTTGTCAATTTAGGAGAGGAGTATGATTTTATTTAGTTATCAATGACCAATTTTCTAGTGGCCATATTTTTACTTTCGACTTTCTTTGGTAGGTTGAAAGCATTCTCTAGATATTTAAGTTCAAAGAGACACACCTCATGTTGAATGTTTTCCTTTAAAGTTCCCATAAATAGATCAAACAATTATCCTCTCAAATGTTCTTTACCTCGAGACTCAACTTTTGGAATTGTTGAATGTGCTCTATAAATAGACCTTTTTGTCGAAGATTTACCATGGATTGAATAAACAATGTACATTGATTTTATTATCCACACAATGTGCTTTCAATTCCTTTATAAAGGTGGACCAAGACATAATAAAATCATTTGTCCTTCCACAAAACCATTGATACCATACAAATTTATCTTGTTCTAAAAACATGACTACAATATCTACCTTTGTAAGGCTGCCACATGGTGTAGATCAAAGTATATCTCCATCTGGAATATCAATGTTATAGGGTCATTATATTCAAACTTCCATATTGATCTTTTGAATTTAGTAGTTCCTTGGTACTGACTTGAAGCCCCGATGATGAGGATCTTGCGGTGAAAAATCATGACTATAGTTTTGTGATTCAATATATATCCTTTTCAATTGTGACAAAATACTCTCCATATGTGATTGACTCTCAACACATTACTTGTATAAATTTGGTGATATATTTTCAACTGCTCAAGGAATTTTAACCTAAATCAAAGAGACACAATTCTACTCTACTATTGTGTGGAATTGAATTCACAATTTAGAACAACAATATCAGAAACGCACTAAGAAATAACACACATGCACAATATTTTTCTAGGGGAAAGAAACTACTAAAAATAATTTAAGCCTGCTTGCATTAAATCAGATGAATAGAGATGTATTACAATTGCTAGCTTTGTCTGAGCTCAACCTACAAGTGAATAACCTATCTCTTTGCACAATGAGAAGCTCTAACCCAGGCTTCGTAAATTTTTGCCTCAGCTTGAGCCCCTATTTCCTTGTACAATTACCGAGGAATTAGGCCCCTATTATTTAGTAATTTTCCATCAATTGATTGCACAGTTCCCAAGGTTAATCATCTGACTGCACGCAACACATGTACACTCAAGACCAGTCTACAATTGATGTTACACTACCTTGGAATCTCCACCACAGCTGGGGAACTCAAATTATCTGCATGCAATAACTATTTTGGACTGATTGATTAGTTAACTGGATGATCATTGAGTTAGAATGCTATCCCACTGCACAACTTACCTTCCACTAGTTCCCCCAACTATTTTAACTAATTTAACTGAACTAAACTGGATATAATTGAACTGGATTACTAAAATTTAGCAATCACACATGATTAACTGAACTCCAAGCCCTCTAACTCTAATTTATTGAGCTAATTGAGTGATAAGAGCCATGTCATACAAGTTAACTGCATCCAAGTTGTTTGCTGATGTGGAAATTTGAATTTTATCAATTTGACTAAGGCAAAATCAAATTGAGACTTTCTTGCTGCAATTTTCAACACTCCCTCTTAGCAAGAAAGGGATTATCAACCACCCTTATCCTGCATATGTGGAACTCGAACTTCCCTCTTGACATGCCTTTTTCAAAATTTTAGCATCTCATTCCTTTGTCAGAATGTATTGTAGCAACATTATCCTCCTCTGCACACAATCTCGTAAATGATGATACCCGATATCTATATGCTTGGATTGATCATGAAATATAGGATTCTCAAAGAGCTTAATGCAACCCTAATTATCACTATAGATCACAGTTGGATCCATCATCTGACCAAACTTTCCTACAAGTATCTTTCTCATCTAGATCACCTCACATGCTTCTTGACTTGCAGCCATGTATTCTGCTTCTCCCGAGCTGAGCACCACATATCTTTGCTTCCTGTTATACCAGGAAATTGTTGTGACCAAAAAATGAAAATTCCACCTAATGTACTCTTTCTGTAGGATGGAATCCTTGCCCATTCTGCATCTGTGAATCCACACAACTTCACTTCCTTTGTCTGTCTGTTCCATAATCCATACTGGGTAGTGCCTATGAGGCACCACAAAACATGCTTATTTTCCTTCCAATAAAATTTGGTTGGCTTAACCATAGCTTGGCTCAGTTGGTTTACTGCATAGAACATATTTGGATATGTGTTCACAAGGTACATTAGTGAACCCACTAACTACTGGTAAATGGTAGCATCCACTTCTTTACCTAAAGTGGCAGTCTCCTTCCTCTAGTTGGTCGCTAGAGGTGTCTCCATGGGTTTACAACTCTCCATGTAAAATCTTTCTAGTATCTCGTTGGCATACTTGCCTTGAGACACAAATAATTCCCCATCGCCTTGCCATACTTCCATCCCGAGGAAGTAGTGCATGAGACCCATGTCCTTCATTTCAAATTCTCTTGAAAGGTCCTCCTTGCAAGAGCTGATCAACTACTCATCACCAGTTAATATTAAATCATCAACATATAAAACAATGATAACAAATTTACCTTCTACCAATGTATGATAGAGGTTCGCACCTACTTCACTTTTGGTGAAGCCCAAACTTGTGAGATAACTATCAATCCTGGTGTACCAAGCACAGGGTGCTTGTTTGATACCATACAACGCTTGCTTCAGTCTACACACATGAGACTGTCGATGAAATGTCTCAAAACCTTTTGGTTGCTTTATGTACACCTCCTTCTCAATAACCCCATTGAGAAATGATGTTTTTACATCCATGCGGTGATCTTCCACCCCATTTGCACAATTAGTGCAATAATTGTTCTAATGGATGAATACTTTGCTACGGGAGGAAAGGTTTCCTCATGGTCAATTACCTCAACTTGAGAAAATCCTTTGGCCATAAATCTAGCCTTATACTTTTGTATGCTTCCATCTACTGCATGCTTAACCTTGAATATTCATCTCAAACCCATAACTGATTTATCTTCTAGTCTTGGGACCACTTCCCAAACACTGTTGTTCATGATGGATTCGTATTATTCCACCATGACATCAACCCAAACAAGTTTCTCTACTACTTCCTCGAAAGACGATGGCTTAGTATCTACAATTCTTAGCCATTGGAGCCATGTAACTAGTGTACCTCTTAGGTGACCTCCTTTGCTTGCGCAAATTTGAAGGAGCTCCTACATTATCCCTCACATCCTTCACTAATCTATCAGCTTCCATGGTGCTTTTTTTGCCTTCTTTAGATGGTTCTGGATGAGTGGATGTCTCCACTCTCCACTCCTCAATTTTTTGTTTCTCCACAACTTCCTAAGGCTCCTCATTTGGAACTAAAATCTCCTCTTCATGTCGGATTTGAATCTACCTCTCAAGAGAGCATCACACCTTTTTCTCCTTTTCAAACGTTACATACCTTCACACAACTGCCATTCTGAGGGAAGGTAAGTACACATGGTAATTGTGTGGAGTTTTGATGTAAACCACAAAACTACCAATTTTTCTGTTGGCTCAAGCTTCTTCCTCGATCTTTGGAGACATGGCAGTAAACAAAGGCTCCAAAAATCCTTAAGTGAGACACATCCGACTTTCTCCCTGAGAAGCCTCCTCCAGTGTAATCATACCAAGAATCTGATGAGGAATCCAGTTCTGCAAGTAGACTACTATGTTACATGCCTCTACATAGTAGACTACTATGTTACATGCAGTGGTAGGCCTTGGCCATGTAGCATAGTTCTCGCAACTCCAACAATGCTCCAGTTATTTCTCTCAGCTACCCTATTTTTCTATGGGTTGTGGGGTGCTGTCGACTCTCTTCAAATGCCTTATTTTGTACAACACTCCTTAAATTCATTCGAAACATACTCACTTCCATTATCAATCCTGAGAGACTTCACCTTCTTACCAATCTCTTTCTCAACTAGTGCCTTGAATTCTACAAACTTTGAGAATTTGACATTCTTCTTCCGCATGAAGAAGATCCAACACTTCCTTGAGAATTCATCAATAAAAAAAACAAAATATTTGTGTGTGGTATTGGAGGATGTTAAGAAGGGTCCATAAACATTAGAGTGGACTCTTTCCAAGACTTCATGTGATTTTATTTCTCACTCATGGAGTGTGGATTTCACATACTTCCCCAAGGTACAACCTTTGTAGACATCCTACTGCTCAAATTCTCCTTTAGGGAGGCCAGTGGTTATTTGTTGGATAATTTTTAGGGAACCATGATACAAATGGCCCAATATCCCATGCCAAATTTCATCAACATTACGGATATGCACTTTCTCTGCCTTAGTGCTTAAAGCAACACAATCTTCCACATCTAACTTGTACAGGTTCTTCACCTGAACCCTAATCTGCTTCACTTGTCTAGTGGCTTATGTTTCAAGAATGCTTTCCCTTTGCTGAAGATCACATCATAACCACAATCTTCCAAAACAGCTACAGAGATGACATTCTTCTTTAGGCATGGAACAAACATGATATCTTTGAGGTAAAGAGGATATCCCGAATCCCTCTAAAAGGTTACTGTACCAATCCCGGTAGCACTATACCTTCCATCGTCCCCAATCTCAATATGCATATGGATATCTTTCTCCTCTAGGTCACTAAGAAAATCTCTACACCCTGTCATGTGGAGCGATTCACCAGAGTCTAAGTACCACACACTTCCCATTACCGTGTTGGCCATGCATGCGATAAGGGTGAAGTCTAGCTCAAACTGTGAAGCCAATGCCTCACCTACAACTCCTCTTGAGTTCTTCTTGCCAGAATTTTGTGTGCACACTTTGTAGCATAGTGCCCAAATTCATGAAAAATGAAGCATTTTATTTTGGGCAAGTCTTTCTTCTTTCTCCCTTGGCTGGATTCTAGTTTGGTTTGAGATTTCTTCCCTTTCCCTTTCTTTCCCTTTCCAACCAATGTAAAGTTTTCTTCATCATCACCCTTGGATGAAGTTCCATCTCTGGTATTCCGCCTGATCTCTTCTTGTACCAAATTGGACCACAAGCATTCCCAATTCGGTAATTTCTCCCTCCCATTCACCAAGTCCTAGTAGCCATGCCAAATTTTGGGAAGGCTTAGAAGAGCTAGGCTCACCAGGTCATCTTCTGTAACATTGACGCTGACTCCTCCAAGCTCATCATGAACTTGTGTAAATCTAATGAGATACTGAAAGATAGTTCCATTCTTTTGCATCTTGATATTTTGAGGTTTCTCTTTGAGGGCCATTTTCCTATGGTCATTTCTATTCTCGAACAACTCTATCAGTTTCTTCCACATTGCGAAATGAGTTTTTTTCCCAGGGAGATTTGAGACAATGTGGCCTTGCACTCTCTCCAAGATTTTTTTCCTTCCCTTGTCTACATCTTTCTTCCATTGGGAAAGGTTCTGTGCATCAAATGCCTATCGTTTTACAATATCTGTCTTAACATATTCTAGCAATCCATTTTCATCTAGCGTCGCCTCCATGCGACCCTTCCATGCAATGAAATTCAAGTTGCCTTCCAAGGTATACTCTAATCTCAACCCGTTGAAGGTCATGTTCCTAACTCTGAAGATATCCTGCTACAATGAAGCTACAAATTTGAACCTCTTGAGAAACAACTTCGAAATTCCTGCTATAATGTGAATCCTACTCTAATTCCATGTAGAAATTTGGTGATAAAATTTCAATTGCTCAAGAAATTTTAATCTAAATCAAGAGACACAATTCTACTCTACTACTCCGTGGAATTCAATTCACAATTTAGAACAACACTCTCAGACATGCACTAAGAAATAACACACATGCACAATATTTTTCTATGGGAAAGAAATTGCTAAAAACCCCTTAAGCCTTCTTGCATTAAATTAAATGAATAGAGATGTATTACAATTGTTAGCTCTGTCTGAGCTCAACCTGCAGTGAATAACCTATCTCTCTGCTCAATGATAAGATATAACCCAAACTTAGTCAAATTTCCCCTCAACTTGAGCCCCTATTTCCTTGTGCAATTCCTGAGGAATTAGGCCCTTATTATTTAGGAATTTTCCTCCAATTGATTGCATAATTACCAAGGTTGATCGTTTGACTGCATGAAACACCTGTACACTCAAGACTAGTCTACAAATGATGTTACACTGCCTTGGAATCTCCACCACAACCGGGTAACTCAAATTATCTGCATGCACTAGCTATTTTGGGTTGATTGATCAGTTAACTCGATGATCATTGAGTTAGACTATTGTCCCACTACAAAACTGACCTTCCACTAGTTCCTCCAACTGTTAGAACTAGTTTAACTGAACTCAATTGGATATAACTTAATTGGATTACTAAAATTTATCAATCACACATGCTTAACTGAACTCCAAGCCCTCTAACTCGAATTTACTGAGCTAAATGATTGACAAGAGCCATGTCACACAATTTAACTGCATCCAAGTTGTTTGCTGATGTGGAAATTCAAATTTTCTCAAATTTGACTAAGGCAAAATAAAATTGAGACTTTCTTGCTACAATTCTCAACATTGCTTCTCCTTATGATCATGATTTCCTTGGAATTCCATACCCTTTTAGGGAGATTTTGTAATAGTATATTTTTCTTTCTTCGTTGTTTTTGGTCATGGATTTTTTGTATTTCTTCCTTTGGTCATAAATTTATCCAATTTTATGGCAATGTGTGTGGGACTTTTGAGTCTTAGAAGATTTACATCCCCCCATATTTTCATTTTATGAAAACTTCCTTTTTTACAATACCTTAGTTTTCACCTCAAGGATAATTTATATCTAAAAGGAGATTGGCAATGCTCATAGCCAATATTGCAAAAAAAACTAAACGCATCATGCAACATATGGCTTTCAAATAGTGGCCAACGAGTCGTAGCCAAATCCACCCTTAAAGCCATTATATTCTACCAAATGTATCTTTCTTGGATACCGAAAGGAATCCTTGAGAAAATTCAATAGTTTTGATATTGTTTCATTTGGTTGTGGGATCTAGAGAAGAAGGGTATGGATTTGGTTTCCTAGAAAAACTAAACATCCCAAAAATCCAAGGGGGATATGGATTAAAAAATATGTTTCTCTTAAAAAAAATAGTAAAAAACATCTAGATGATTCTACAAGAATAAGGACTCTAGGTTCAAACAATCAAATATAAATATCTTCCCCCCCTTTCCATTGAGTATTAGATTCAATACCCTAATAAAAAGTTCCAAAAGTCTTCTATCATTTGGAAAGGCACAATAAAAACCTTTCCCTTAATTGGGAATTGGTTAATTTTAAGGGTAGGAAAAGGCAACAAGGTCCATATTGACCTTTATCCTTAGGTTGGGACCCAAAAATTACATATTATTCCCTTACATATCTTTTAAAACTCATGTTTAAATGATACTATATGCTTTGTCACATTTCTATGGTTCAAGCAATAAAATCCAAATAACGACAATGGCATGCATGGAAGACATAGACCTCAATAAGGAATATGTTGAGATTTGGAAGGGGTACAATACTTTAAAAAATGCAGTGTCTTCATTAATGATACAGAGGAATAACTCCTCTAGTATACAAAACCCTTGGGTGACTATGAACCCATATTTGGCTACAAAACTTTGGTATTAAAAGGAAACAATCAACCACTACTTTGGTGATGGAAATCTGTCTATCAATACAAATGCACATAAAAATAAAAAATGCTTAATGTGTCTCCTCCTAAATAATCTGTCATGTCCCCATTTTTATCCTTCTTCATAGTGCAACCGGGGTGGATTTCCAGGGCAGGAGGTGGCCAGGTCAATGGAGCAGATTTATGTCATCAGGGGTTCCGATGGAGTTTTGTGGAGTTCTTATGGGATTTGATGGCATTCGTTTGGCATTTTCCACCATTTGCACAGTTTGCCTTTCGTTCCATCGCATTCAGACAACTTTAAGAAATCAACATTATTTTTGGGAATAACTTAATTAATTATGCTCGAGGTGGCATTTCGAGGAGATTGATTGGTGGGACTCCTCAGTGTAATAGCTCGTTGGAACCGGAATGGGAAGATCTACAGGATGAGATGGTTAGATATGAGTTTCAGTGGCCTGAGGAGACATGGTGGCCAATTTACCCTTTTCCCCACATTAAAAGAATGTTTTAATTGAAATAAAAGAGGGAAAAGTGCTCCATGATTAAAATAATAATAAAATAGAAGGTTCTATAGGAGTCCATCAAATCTATAAAAGGAGGAGGAGACCATTGGAGGACATCTTGGATTGAGTATTGTTTCTTGTATGAGAGGTTGAGAACCTGTTTCTCTACTCCATTGGTAGCCCCAGGATGGAAACCCTTGGGTCATTTAGAGATATTGGGTGAGCACCCATCTCCCCTTGGTGGATTCATTCAGAATCCAGATGTGTAGAGATTGTTTTTCTGTTTCAGTTTCGAGACTGGAGGGTCATTCCCAGCTATTGCATTGGCGTCTATCTATATATAACAAAGCTGGATTTTGGTTCCTGCATTTCTCATTGTTTCTCATGTTGTGATCTTTTAATGATATTTTGCGCAATTTTTAGATTTATGGTTCTAGTTTTACATGGAAATCTTCTGGAAAATGCATGATAGTTTAATATGAAGTGTCTGTTCCAAAATTAATTGATTTGGGACATTACATAATCGAGATTTAACCTCAGAAATTTTGCAAAAAACGAATTTGTGAGGGCTTCAATAGATGCACCCTTTGCAACAAATTTGGAAACAAATGACCACCTCATCCTTTCATGCTCTTTCTCAAAGTAAGTCTATAAAGAAATTGAAGGTTTTATTGGCTTTAAATCTTGGTTGCAAGGATATTGAATTGAAGAAGCTTTAAGGAAATGGCAAAAAGACAATGATACACAATATTTCGAAGTCCTTCCCTTAACTTTGGCCTCAGGAATTTGGATGACAAGAAATGAAAAGATCTTTGAGGGCAAGCACACCTTGCCCTTCAAATTCACTTCGCAAAGTCTCCACACTTTAAATGAATTTACTCAATTCTCCCCCATACATCATCATGAGAAGAAATCAAACATCCCTTGGGATTTTTTTTTTTTTAAATAGAGCCTCTCAAGTTGCTCCACGAAAGTGAGCGGCTAGGGGACTAATTTTTTTTTCTCCCAAAATCATTTCCTTAGTTTCAAAGAAGGTAGCAGTCAAGCTGTAAATAACCACATTGAACTTATAGCCCTCAAATTATTTCTAATCCTTGCTCTTAAAGAGGAAATAAATGAAATATAATTTCTCGGTGACCCCCTCTTAATGATTTAGTGGATGAAAGGAGAATCTGCTCTAAGAAATTCCAAGCTCCATCTACTATTCTGTGACACCAAGAGTTTACAATCCTCTTTTTATCACATTACTTTCGTTGATGTCTATAGTGACAAAAATACTAAAGTTGATACATTGTCTAAGGAAGGACTAGAGCTACATGAAGGAATTTGGGAAATCAATGTGTCCCAATAGGAACAACACATTACTCATTTTCATGAGTCCTAGGTTTAACTTCTTCACTGTACCAGAGTTGAGATTTTGAATCTCCTAAATGTACTCGAGAATGTTCTTTTCTCCCTTCTCTTTTTGGCTTCTAGAAGGTTGACATATTAAGTTACATTTTATTTGTTATAAATAGATGTCACTTCAAGAGGATCTAAATTGTCCCTACTTTTATATTAGCATATGCTTTTTTTCCCTATTTCTTCCATGATGTGGATTACATATTCAAATAAATATTATCTAGAAGAAAACCTCATGGCCTTTTTGGATACAAAGCTAGCAGAGGCAACTTGAAATACGAACATAGTATTCTACTCTTGTAATTTTCTTACCTTCAACAAAATTGCTATATTTTTTTCCTTGAGAAAGAAAGAAGAAGAAGAATATAATTTTGTAGGACAGTATAATGAAGCCATTCTCAAAAGAACCCTCATCAAATTACATTAAAAATATGTTAAAGGTCACCCTTCAGGGTAATCATAAGTCAATAGAAAATGTGCAAAAATAATTTGACAAGATTATTGCTGTCAAGAAATTTCTTTCAGATGCATCACATATGAATTTTGTTGTCAACATTTCAAACTAATGAGTATGGTTCATCTTTGGGAAATATGTATGATGAGAACTTAATCTTGCTGCAAGGAAAAAAATAAGAAAAGAAAAAGAAAACCTAAAATTACCACAAGCTCAGACACATTTGAAACCAAAAAATACCACAAGAATTGACATAAGTGAAAGCAAAAAATGCCACAAGTGAAAACCAAAAAACCTAAAAGAAACTAAAATTAAAATCACAATTTATACTTCTAAATTATAAATAAAAATTTAAATTAAAATGGAAGAGAAAAATAAAAGAGCCAAAGGAACGCCTAAAAGAATATTCTTAATTAAAAAGCACAAATATATGATGAAAAATAATGATAATTACTAATGTAATAATGATAATAATATGATAGTAATAATAATGTGGTATTACTAATGATTTGATTAAAAAATATTAATAGTATTATGGAATTAATGAAATTTAGTGTTATGATGTTAATAATAGAGGGTATGATATGGTATTGGTATTAATAAGATATAATACTAACACTATGGTGTTAATAATAATAGTACTAATAATAATGATAAGATAATATATTGTATTAGTTATAAATAAAGAGAACTATATAGCTAGGGAAATAAGTTAGGAAGGAAGAATCATATATGGAGAGACAATCACCAAAAGAGAAATGAAAGTTTAGGAAGGACCTTACCATGATGGTAACACAAACATAGAATAATATAGAATATTAGTGATGAGATAGGACATGATATGGATAGGTATTAATAAGATATAATTCTAATAATATGGTATTAAGGATAATAATGATAGGATAAAATATATTATTAGTTATGAATTAAGGGTGTTAAAGAAATATTTTAGAAATGAATAATTATATTAATATGGTGTTTAAAATTTTAAAAGAGAGAAAGAGAAACAAATATAACAATCACAAGATAAAGGATAGTTTAGGAAAAAAATATACCTAGATATTTGTGTATGAATCTAATTTTCGCTAATCTTCCATCCTTAATCCCTATTTAGGTTATTAGGGTGCTTCTCAATTTCAATTGCTTCTTTGAATTTTTTATGAAGATAGTGATCAATTACTATCATTTTCGATACATATGTAGTGCTTTGTTTTATTATAGTAATCTACTAGGAAAGAGGAATGTGAAGAATTATGCTTGATATCCATAGAGTGCTCTTAAATTATTATTTTTATGGAACCTATTTTTCCCACATATTGTTTACCACATGAGCGGGGGATCATGTAGACACCTTTTATACTAGAGGGGTATATGGGATCTTTAACAGATGTGAGGGAGCTACGAATGGTGTTAATAGGTTTGAAGGTGTTCATAATGTTCTTTTTTAAAATGCAAGCAAGCTTGTCCATGGTTCCTTGGATGAAAGGGAGATAAAATTTGGCCACTTGATTGTTAATATCCTTCTTTTCTTTAGGTCCTTTAAGAAAACATATAAATAGATTTATCTCCTAAAAGAGCATAGTCAAAAACTACTTGCACAAATCCGAAGTTAAAGGATGGAAATAAAACACAACCAAATTTAGATAAACATGTCAACAATGAAATAGTGGCTAGTCTAGTAGAACTAGGGATATTGTTAGATGTTGAAGTCCAAATATTAGAAAATCCATCTATACCAATAAACATTTAATTATCAACAAAGAGACTCAAGTATGCAAATAATAGGTACTACCAAATATGAAACAAGAAGACACTACAAATGTCGTAAGAAAAGACCATGTTCAAGGACACCTTCTTGTAATCCAAATCACAAGAGTCATTGTAAAAAAAGATGAAATCAATATGAGAAACTAAGTGAAGATCCTATTGTATTGAAGATAAGTCGATTCATGGAATTTAGTTATGTTCCAAATCACAAAAATCATCGCCACATAATTTTGTAGAAAATTGTATTAGGGTGGTCTGACCCCTTCAGTACAATTTAACAATGCTGCTCAAATTCTCATATTTCGTATCATCTTGTATTGTCAACCATGACAACATCAAGAACAAAGAACCATGTGAAGGCCTTACAAGTCATCACAAAGACTAAAAGCCTTTTATACAATGTTATGAGGACAAAACATCTTAGAGGGGTAGGAAATGTAATGATTATGAATATAAATATATAAAACATTAGCAGATAATAATAACATGAACGAATAAAAAAACATGCCCTATATAAAGAAAATGACCTACCAAGGGACATGATCCTCACCATTTCTCACCAGTAAATATTAGTACATTGACACATGGCACTGTATAATCAACTTATATCTTTTCATATATGGATTTTAACCTAATCTTATTTTTACATTGAGTTGCAAGGAATGAGCCTTGAGCATATGTATTAAATGAATTTTCTCATTGCAAAGTAAAATATTCAACCTCTAATGTGTATGTCACATGGTGCCATTCTATTAAGGTTAGGTGCCCTCCTTAAAGTACCTAACATTCATCCTACTAGGTAGGTACCCATCCTAATGAAGCAACTGACTCCCCCATTGTGTGCACCCAAATGGTTATGCATCATGCCACATATGACAACAACCTATTAAGTGTGTTATAATCACATTCTATCCAAGGTCAAACATCCACTCACACTAACTCCTCCATGCACCTCATGTTGAATGTTTTCCTTTAAAGTTCCCATAAATAAGCCAAACAAATTATCCTCTCAAATGTTCTTTACCTCGATACTCAACTTTCATAATTGTTGAATGTGATCTATAACTAGACCTTTTTGTCGAAGATTTACCAATTGAATAAATAATGTACATTGATTGTATTATCCCCACAATGTGTTATAAATTCCTCTATAAAAGTGGACCACGACATAATAAAATTGTTTCTTCTTTCACAAAGCCATTGATACCATAAAAAATTATCTTGTTCTAAAAACATGCCAACAATATTTAGCTTTGTAAGGCTGCCAGATGGTGTAAATAAAAATATATCTCCATCTGGAATATCCATGTTGATATTTCGAATTTAGTAGTTCATTGGTGCTGACTTGAAGCCCCAATGATGAGGATATTGGGGTGAAAAATCATGACTATAGTTTTGTGATTCAATATATATTCTCTCCAATTGTGACAAAATACTCTCCATATGTGACTGAGTCTCAACACCTTGGTTCTCCTTATGTTCATGATTTCCTCGGATTTCCATACCCTATTAGGGAGATTTTGTAATAATATATTTTTCTTTATTCCTTGTTTTTGGTCATGGATTTTTGTATTTATTCCCTTAGTCATAAATTTATCCAATTTTACGGCAATGTTTTGGATCTCTTTCAGTCTTAGAAGCTTTACATGCCCCATATTTTCCTTTTATGAAAACTTCCTTTTTTAAAATACCTTAGTTTCATCTCAAGGCTAATTTATATCTAAAAGGAGATTTGAAATGTTCATATCCAAGATTGCAAAAAAAACTAAACGCATCATGCAACAGATGGCTTTCAAATAGTGGCCAACTAGTCGTAGCCAAATCCACCCTTAAATCCATTATATTCTACCAAATGTCTCTTTCTTGGATACCAAAAGGAATCCTTGAGAAAACTCAATACTTTTGATATTAATTCATTTGGTTATGGGACCTGGAGAAGAAGGGTATGGCTTTGGTTTCCTAGAAAAACTAAACATCCCAAAAATCTAAGGGGGATAGGGATTAAAAAACATGTTTCTCTTTAAAAAAAATAGTAGTAAAAACATCTGGAGGATTCTACAAGAATAAGGACTCTAGGTTTAAACAATAAAATATAAATATATTTCCCCTCTCACCATTGAGTATTAGATTCAATATCCTAATAAAAAGGTCCAAAAGTCTTCTATCATTTGGAAAGGCACAATAACAACCTTTCCCTTAATTGGGAATTGGTTAATTTTAAGCGCATGAAAGGGAAACAAGGTCCATATTTACCTTTATCCTTAGGTCGGGACAATTTTTTTACATATTATGCCCTTACCCCTCATAAAAACCTTAGGTTAAAAGGATACTATACCCTTCGTCTCATTTATATGGTTCAAGCAATAAACTCCAAATAACAACAATGACTTCCATGAATAGACATAGACCTCAATGAGGAATATGTTGAGATTTGGAAGTTATACATACACTATCTTAAAAAATGCAGTGTCTTCATTAATGATGCAGGGTAATAACTCCTATAGTCTACAAACCCCTTGGGTGCCTATGAACCCGCATTTGGCTACAAAAACTTAGTATTAGAAGGAAACAATCACCCATTACTTTGGTGATGGAAATTTGTCTATAAATACAAATGCAGAGAAAAATAAAAAAATGCTTAATATGGCTCCTCCTAAATAAGTGAGCTTTAACCTTAGAATTTTGCGAAAAAGGAATTTCCGAGGGCTTCAATATATGAACCCTTTGTAGCAAATTTGGAAACAAATGACCACCTCATTCTTTCCTACTCTTTCTCAAAGTCCAGAAAGAAATTGAAGGTTTTATTGGCTTCAACTCTTGGTTGCAAGGATATTGAATTGAAGAATATTTAAGGAAATGGCACAAAGACAATGATCCAAAAGCTTTCAAAGTCCTTCCCCTAACTTTGGCCTCAGGAATTTAAATGGCATGAAATAAAAATATATTTGAGGGAAAGAACACCTTGCCCTTCAAATTCACTTCTCAAAGTCTCCAAGATTTAAATGCATTTCCTCAATTCTCCTCCATACTCATCATGACAAGAAATCAAACATCCCTTGGGATTTTTTGGTTTTTTTTTTAGAGCCTCTCAAGTTGCTCCACTTTAAAAGTGAGGGGCTAGGGGACTAATTTTTTCTCCCAAAGTCATTTCCCTTAGTTTCGAAGAGGGTGCCAGTCAAGCTACAAATAACCATAGTGAACTCATAGCCCTCAAATTATTTAGGTGACCCCCTCTTAATGATCTAATGGATGAAAGAAGAATCCGCTCTAAGAACTTCCATGCTTCATCTACTATTCTGCAACACCAAGAGTTCATAATCCTCTTTTTCTCACATTAATTTCACTCATGTTTATAGTGACAAAAACACTAAAGTTGATACATTGTCCAAGGAAGGACTAGAGCTACATGAAGGCAATTTGGAAATCAATGTGCCCCAATAGGAACAACACATTACTCATTTTCATGATTCCCAGGTTTAACTTCTTTACTGTACCAGAGATGATATTTTGAATATCCTAAATGTACTCAAGAATACTTCTTGCTCCCTTCTCTTTTTGGCTTCTAGAAGGTTGACATATTAAGTTATATTTTATTTGTTATAAATAGATGTCACTTCAAGGGGATCTAAATTGTCCCTATTTTTATATTAGCATATGTTATTTTTTTCCTTTTTCTTCCATTATGTAGATTACATAATCAAATAATTTTTTTGTAGTAGCAAACCTCATGGCCTTTTTGGATACAAAGCTAACAAAGGCAACTTGAAATATAAACATAGTATTCTACTCTTATAGTTTTGTTACCTTCAAAAAAACTGCTATATTTCTTTCCTTGAAAAAGAAAGAAGAAGACATATATAATTTTGTAGGACAATATAATGAAACCATTCTCAAAAGTTCCCTCATCAAAATACCTTAAAACTATGTTAAAAGTCACCCTTCAGGATACTCACAAGTCAATATAAAAAAAGGTGCAAAAATAATTTGACAAGATTATTCCTGTTAAGAAATTTCTTTCAGATCCATCACATATGAATTTTGTTGTCAACATTTCAAGCCATTGAGTATGGTTCATCAAATTTGGGAAATACATATGATGAAAACTTAATCTTGCTATGAGCAAAAAAATAGTAAAAGAAAAAAAAAACCTAAAATTACCACAAGAATTGACACAAGTGAAACCAAAAAAATGCCAAAACACTGATACAAGTGGAAACCAAAAAAGCTAAAAGAAACTAAAATTAAAATCACAAATCTATAATGATAAATTTATAAATAAAAATTTAAATAAAAAGGAATAGAAAAAGAAAAATGGCAAAAGAACACCTAAAAAAATATTCTTAATTAAAAAGCCCAAATGTATGACTAAAACTAATAATAATTAATGTGATAATAATAATTAATGTGATAATTATAAAACTAATAATAATTAATGTGATAATTATAACAATATGATAGTAACAATAATATGACATTATTCTTAATTAAAAAGCCCAAATGTATGACTAAAACTAATAATAATTAATGTGATAATTATAACAATATGATAGTAACAATAATAAGGCATTACTAATGATTTGATTATAAAATATTAATAATATTATGGAATTAATGAAATCTAGTGTTATGATGTTCATAATAAAATATTAATAATATTATTGAATTAATGAAATCTAGTGTTATGATGTTGGGTATGATATGGTATTGGCATTAATAAGATATAATATTAACAATATGGTGTTAATAATAATGATAGGATAAAATATTGTATTAGTTATAAATAAAGATAACCATATAGCTATAGAAATAATTTATGAAGGAAAAATCATCTATGGAGGGATAACCACTAAAAGAGAAAGGACAATTTACTAAGGACCTTATCATGAGGCTAACACAAACATAGAATACCAGTGATAATATAAGATGTGATATTGTATAGGTATTAACTATACATAATTCTAATAATATGTATTAATGATAATAATGATAACATCAAATATAATATTAATTATAAATTAAGGGTGCTAAAGAAATATCTTATAAATGAATAATTATATTGATATGGTGTTTAAAGTTTCAAAAGAGAGAAAGAGAAACAAAGATCACAACCACAAGAGAAAGGATAGTTTAGGAAGAAACATACCTAGATGTTTGTGCAAGAATTTAATTTTCTTTAACCTTCCATCTTTCATCTCTATTGAGGTTATTAGGGTGTTTCTCAATTTTAATTGCTTCTCTGAGTTTTCTATGATAATAGTGATCAATTACTATAATTTTCGATACATATGTAGTGCTTTGTTTTCTCATAGTAATATACTAGGAAAGAGGAATGTGAACAATTATGCTTGATATCAACATAGTGTTATTAAATTCTTATTTTCATGGAACCTGTTTTGCACACATATGATTTACCATAGGATCAGGGTGATGAGCCTCAGTTTTGCAACAAGAATGTTGCAACTCCCAAGGTTACCAACTTAAATTATCAACCCGGGGTTCATACAAACTTAAGAGGTGTCAACACTATATGTGCAACATGCAATGTGTCCTTCTTTCATTGATCTGATGCAATGAAGTGAATGCCATGAAATCCAAGCCTAAACTAATTGCAGAAATGGAAATGTTACTCTATTTGCAGAAAGGAAACCTAATTACTTTTGCAGAGAGGAAATCCTAGTTACTTTTATAGAAAGGAAAGGCTATTCTACTTTGCATGAATGTAAATGTTAATCCTATTTGTAGAAATGTAAACATTAACCTATTTGCAGAGTGTAAATGGTACATCAAAATAAAGCCTAGTCTATGCAATAGAAATATCAATGTTGGAAATGGAAACCATAACTTAAGATATATGAAACAAAATGAAATCATTATTCAATAATTGCATCCAAGATTGGATTTTTTCAATATAGTTCACAAGGTGCTTGACAAAGTAATGATGAAAATGATCATTATGCTCTTCAAGTCATGAATCTATCCACTAATCCAAACTGTAGAGGTGATTTGCAATGGAGAAGAGTCAAGGCTTAAGAGGGATTTTGGTCTTACTCAATCATGTATTCAGAGCCTAGGAGTCATGATTCAATCGTAAGAGACAAAAACTAAGTTTTTGGAGCAAACCTTGTCAAGTTTAGACGTGCTACAAGAGGTGCTACATGATGCCCTGTTTTGCTACATGAGCGAGATACCTTGCCGAATGCCCAAATAAATAAAATGGAAATTGGATGGGACATTTTTATTTATTAATTAGGATTTCTTAGGACTCCATTCCAACTAGAATCACTCCAAAATATCCCTGTTAACACGTGCTAAAAAACAGCAGAAAATTACTATAAAAAACTGGAAATTCAAGAACTAGTGAGCTAGTTAACCTACCAAATGCCTAACCAAATAAAGTGAAAATTATATGGGGTTAATTTTTTTATTAACTTGAATGTTTTTATGACTCAATAAAAGTGGAATCAACTCAAATTAAATTCATTAACATGTTTTAAAAAATAGCAGAAAATTACTACTATTTTGCTACAAGGGACTTCCATAAATTTTTCCTCTTAGTAATGCATGTGTTTTTACTTCATGAAACTGCTTCCAAAAACATAAGAACAAGAACACAAAATGTTGGCTCTTTGCCAGGGCAAAACCTCTCTCTCTTAGAGAGGAAAACCTTTCGTAAGTTTCTCTTATTGATTAATGCCAAACCATAGACCCTTGACAAGAATATCCTCCAAGCACAAGTCAAGTCCTTCCTTCTTTTGACACTTTGTTTCCTGGCACTTCGTCCTCTGAAAATTCATTCTTATTTCGATAACTGATGATAGATCTTGATATGCTAGCTATAGAAGAGATATTTCTCCTTGATCCTTAGTGAACTCTTTCACACATGAGGAGTCCTTTCTCCTTTGCCCAATCAAGCTCTTTCTTGAGATATAGTTGCAGAATTGTTACGACAATAGTGCAACCTTATTTATTCACATGCGTGAGGGGATTCATTGTGAGATTGACCTCTTCCTTCTTCACTTGGGAGAGCACCTTATTCACTTGAGTGAGAGGCCTTATAGACCTACTTTGATTGCCCAACCAACGAGATTATATGGCTGTGATATTAGTGTTTTAATGACCGCGGGAAGAGGCTCCTTTCTTCTAACGCGTAATTATAATAGGCCTTAAGATAACCTTATTACACTTCAGTCTTCTTCCTCCTTTCTTCGCTTCCCTTGGAGACTCTTCTTTCATCCTTCTATTAACTTTTCTACCATTTATCTTGCCTTCTACTTTCACTGATTTTAGAGGTGAATAATTCTTGTCATTGGAGGAGTGGACAACCTCTGTATATAGAGGTTTGCCTCTCCTTTAGGCCAAATTGACTTTTCCACTTTAGATTTTCTTCTTTGGTGACGTTGTCGCTAGGAGAGGACTTGTGACTTTGCTTGTCGGAATATCTTTGACTCTAATACATAAATATACATGGTGTAACATGCCCTTAAGGTCTTCAACATTTTTTTTGACTCTTTTGACTCACTTATAGCACTTTAACATGTGATAGACCTATTTCAATGAGCAAGAAACTCATTGATAAATATAAAAAAAAATATTTCTTTTCTTTAATAAATACAAAAATCAAAAGTACATTTATGAAGATCGAACCTAGTTACACTTTCTTCAACAATCATAACCCTTCTTAATTTGGATTTTCTACATTGCATGAGTAATGGAGTTAGCTCACTTAACTGGTTGAGGTGGCCGAGACTGTTGACCCATCCTTAGCTTATAGAACCTCATCTCTTATGCATTGACAAAAAATTTCTAACCATAACACGCTTAAAAGAAGAGGTGAAGAATATTGCATACCTGTACCTACCTGATGGTTTCTCGAGAGGTAAGCATGCTACTGCTGACTTGATGATCGAACCATGGTCCTCTGGAGGTGATAATTTCCTTGCTTTGCTTGTGCACAAGTCTTCACATGATGTAGTTGACTGATGGAACCTTTCTTGCTTGTAGGTATCTCTCTAGTTTTCAATATGCTGTTGTTGGAGTGGATGATTGACCTTACAACTTCTCCTTATGGATGGTGTGGCTTCCTCAAGTTTCATTGGTGGCCAACTCTTCATTATGGAGCAATAAGAATCCTTGGATCATGTTTTCTGATGAATCTGTGAAGGCTGGTACAAGACTATTTTCCTCCTGTAGCAGTCATTTAGTTTCTTCTCACAATATCACACTGCATTCAGGGACTTGAAAAAATGATAATGGGTTTTAGGGACAAGAATAACATCTTCAGAAGGTGGTGAAAATTGTGGGAAAAGAAAAAATATGAAGTTAGAGTCTTTTTTTTTTTCATGTGTGGTTAGAGGTGGAATCTTGGTGATGGATTTGGCTGAATGGAGTGGTGATTGGGGTGAAGGAATTTGAGTGGACCTCTCCCAACATTTCCCAAGGAAAATAGGACCTTTGGGGCTCTTTTTCCAAGTTGATCTCCCTCCTGTAATACTTCCAGTTGATCTTATAGCATTTGAGGACAATCTCCTATAACATAATTGTTTTATCCATATCTCTCAAATGGTAGATAGAATTGACCTGAAATTTGGTGAGCATGTTTCCATCATCCATATGCATCTCCCCACAAAAAAACTTGGTCAATGGATGCACAAATATTGAGAAAAAGTAAAAATATCTGTAGGTGATGGAGGCTAATTTATCGAAAGGTGTGCATTGGAATTTGCTGAAATTACTTGAGCATGTTACCATCATCTTCATACATCTCCCCATGAAACATATCAACTAATGGATGCAGGATTTTCAAGATATGGTAAAAAAAATTTCTGCACTGTGTATTTTTGCCTCCTGTAGCATTTTGGGACAACGAGGGAAATGAATGGGAAAATCTTAGAGATGATAGGTAGATGTTCGAAATGGATGAGGGTGATGGATTGAAATGGCTTTGGTCCTTCTTGAGAAGTTTTCACAGAAGGTAAGAAGTCCAAGGTTGATTGTTTTGACTTTTTGCTTGCCTCATTGCTCATTTCTTTGATTTTCTCTTTTTGTAGCACTAACCTATTTCTTTTCCTTATATAGGTGGAGGAGTACCTGCATGAAAAGTCATATATGCAACTGGAAAAATAAATCTTTTTTTATTTCATATTTTATTTCTTTTTTTTTTCATTTTTTTAGGCCTACTAGTTGCCTCAATGAGGTTTTCAACTAGTAAGTCTGCCTAGGCGCCTCAAAGGAGGTTTTCACCTAGGATCTTTTCCTTTTTTTTTCCAACCCACTGACCTCCTCAAGGAGGTTTTCAATCAGTGAGTCAATCTCAAGCGCCTAAAAATATGTTTTCACCTGAGATTTTTTTTTTCCTATCCTACTCTACTTGAAAAAATAAATCTCTTTTAAGTTTAGGAATACTTCCAATGGAGCCATGTGCACATCAAGATGACATATAAAATCATATTTAGGCTCAAAATATATGCTTTAACATGTACTTAAATGTAAGAGACCAAACGGTTTGATTGAGATGAAATCAGGAATTGTTGAAGAAGAGTGTGTTGTTGCTTAATGATTGTTTGGAGCCATATTTCAATATAGTCGTGACACCCTTGGTCCACTTGCACATTTGGATCTCTTTCCATTTCCTCTTCTACCATGGAATTCAAATCTTCCACTTTTTTCCGATTAGTCCCTTGCACACATAAAGGATATGATGGTAGGCATAAAAAAAACTCTTCAATCTCAGGCTCCAATGTTTTCTCTCCATAAAATGTGATACATGATTCTTCTGTATCTTCTTCTTCTAGATGTTGTTCTTCAATGACATCAGGGAAATATTTTTTTTGCAATACTCTTCCTGAGCTAAGATGAATACCATTCAGATCAAGATGAGTTGTTTAGAAGTACTATACCTCAACATTGTAAGTGGGTTGAGCTACTTCCTTGTGTGGTTTTGGAAATGGTGGTACAGGTAGTTGACTGGGAGTGGACCTTTGAGATGTATGTGGTTGAGGTTGTGGTTGTGGTGAAGGTGGATGACATGGATAACATGGAGTTGGGTATGGAGGATATTGAGGAAAATATTGTGGATTCCTTCCATAAGGTCCTTCCCAAAATTGTTGCCAAGATTGGTTTTGGGGCTAAGATGGCCAAGGTTTCCAAGGAAAGGGTGTGTTCCATTAACTTTGAGATGGATGTGCATAACCTTGAAATTGTGAATTAGGTTCTTGCATCATACTAGGTTGACTAGGATGCCATGGTCTTCTTGGAGCTACATAACATAACTTCTTTGGTAATTGACTTGCTCCATTGTCCTCTTCGTAAACTTCCTTCAACCTTGGTAATGATGGGAAATATTTAATAACACGTGTTTTTTCATGGACAACACAAATATCAACATCTTCTTTTTGTTCATCTTGCATTCTTAACATTTCTACTTGTTCGCTTAGAATGCTAAGAATTTATATTTTAAAGTTATCAAACAAATTTCCAAGTTTAGCTTGACTTACCAATCTTGATGCTGGTTTACTTACTCTTGCCCTTCCTCTTGATATGCGTTTGCATGTTTCACAAATTTATTCAAATGATAATTGGTATACATCACCTCTACTCATGAGATCAAGGAGATCAATCCACTCATCCCTATTTGTTCTAAGTAAGATGGTGTTTATTGTGTCAAATCCTAAATGATGTAATTTTTCCCTCTTAGTATTATACATGAATCTCTCTATTAGATCCTCAAGGCTCTCATCTTATTTCCGAGTCATTCTAAAGATTTATTCTTTAAGATCATGATCTTTATATTTTTCTAGAATTATACTTTGCATATCATTCCATGATCTTATTGAATTAGTCCCTAAACTCATGAACCATTTAAGAGCTCTATCCTTTGTTGTTGGAAACAATCTCACCTTTTGAGTGTTTATTGAGTAACCATAAGATATATAAAGGATTTCAAATTCAAAGAGAAAGGTTTTCGGATCCTCTGATCTCATACCATGGAAGTCGGGAAGTAAAGATGGAGGGTTGTTCTTCATATGAACACTGATATCAGTATCTTGAATGCGAAATCTAAGAGGATCTTCCTCATTGTCATAATCTCCATCCATTTATTTTACCTTCTTTCCTACTTCTTCTTCTTCTACCTCCAAAAGTGTATGGTGATGTGGTTCTTACTACACCACGTGTTCAAATGGGGGTGTGGTATTGAAGATTTTTGTTGTTTATATGATTTTTTTAATTGAAAACACTAATGTAATGCATTTTTCTATTTTTGAAATGAAATATGCCTAATGCAAATTTTGTGTGTTTTTGCAAAAAGTAAAATAAATTAATCAAGTAGGGAAGAAACAATGCATATTTTTACACCTCCCTGACAACGACTCCAAACAGGGATGAGCCTCAGTATTGCAACAAGAATGTTGCAACTCCCAAGGCTACCAACTTAAATTATCAACCCGGGGTTCGTACAAACTTAAAAGGCATCAACATTATATACACAACATGTAATGTGTCATTATTTCATTGATCTGGTGCAATGAAGTGAATGCCATGAAATCCAAGCCTAAACTAATTGCAGAAATGAAAATATTACTCTTTTTGCATAAATGAAACCTGATTAATTTTGCAAAGAGGAAATCTTAGTTACTTTTTCAGAAAAGAAATGCTATTCTACTTTGCATGAATGTAAATGTTAATCCTATTTGTAGAAATGTAAAATTAACCTATTTGGAGAGTGTAAATGGTACATCAAAAGGAAGCCTAGTCCATGTAATAGAAATAGAAATCCTGGAAATGGAAAACATAGCTTAAGATGTATGAAAAAAATGAAATCATTATTCAATAATTGCATTCAAGATAGATTTTGTGAATAGAGTTCACAAGGTATTTCATAAAGTAATCATGAGAATCATCATTATGCTCTTCAAGTCATGAATCTGTCCATTAATGCAAACTGCAGAGGTGAATTGAAATGGAGAAGAGTAAAGAATTAAGAGGTATTTTTGTCTTACTCAATCATGGCTTCATAGCCTATGGGTAATTATTCAACCTAATAGACCAAAACCAAGCTTTTGAAGCAAATCTAGTCAAGTTTAGACGTGTTACATGAGTTATACAGGAGGCCCTGTTTTGATGCAAGAGCGAGATATCTTGTCGAATTCCCAAGTAAATCAAATGAAAATGGGATGTTTTTTTTTTATTAAGTAGGATGTCATAATAATCCATTCCAATTAGAATCACTCCAAAATACCTTGTCAACACATGCTAAAAAATAGCAGAACATTACTATAAAAAATTGGAAATTGAAGAACCAGTGAGCTAGTTAACCTACTAAATGCCTAACCAAATCAAGTGAAAATAATATGGGGTAAATTTTGTTGTTAAATTGAATGTTTTTATGAATCAATACAAGTGGAATCAAATCAAATGAAATTCATTGACATGCTATAAAAAATAGCATAAAATTATTACTATTTTGCTACAAGGGACTTCTAGAAATTCTAAATTTGTGAACTAGTAACCCAATCCAAGTAGCTCAATGATGAAGATGAATTTTCCAAGTTTTTCTAAGGATGCATCATTATTGTGACTCTGTAAATAACCTGCAAAAAAACTCACTTCAATCATTTAACCAATGTAACCTACATCAAAAGATGCATGAATAGTAAATGCAAAAATAAGAGATGCAAGTGAAAAAAACATTTAAAGGACATAAATAAATTATACAATAGGGAATGAGGCTTCTGGTATGTCCAAGCCCAAGGAAAATCAGATTCCTATGAATTAACCAAGCTTTATAAGCTAAAAATGACACCAAGCTTCATTATTTGAATCAACCCAAGTACATCCCTGCTAGAAATGAAAGTGGAGTTGCCAAGGAACAAGTTTTCTCCACAAATAAACTAAGAAATACACCCCCCCTAGAGGAAAATTCGAATTGGTGTTTATTAAAATTTATGGGGAAGCATTCTTCTTCAAAGGAGGAAGCTTTCCTCTCGAAAATCCCTCAAATAATGGCTATGGTTCCCAACGCTAGGAATTTGCATTAAATGACATGGAACACATTCCTAGATTTTCTCAATCACTGGAGCTCCAAAATTTGTCAATAATTTCATGATATTGTGTTCATTTATTATCCAATATTTATCCTCCTGTAGCAGTGAGCATGTCCCTGGATTATCTCCTCCAAATCTTCATAATCTACCCAATATTCTCACAATATTCTACAAAAATAAATAATATTAGGCATAAATATTCAATTATCTCTAAACCTTAATAACGCACATATTAAAGTTAAAAATATGTCATTTATGCAAAAGATAAGTTTAATGTGTTGAAGGATGGTGATATGGGCCTTAATTTATGTCTAATTTGGAGTCTAATCACGGGGGATATGGTAGACACCGTTTATAATAGAGGGGTCTATGGGATATTTAACAGATGTGAGGGAGCTACGAATGGTGCTAATAGGTTTGAAAGTGGTCATAATGTTCCTTTTTAAAATGGAAGCAAGCTTGTCTGTGGTTCCTTGGATGAAGGGGAGATTCCACCTAATTGTTAATATCCTTCTTTTCTTTAGGTCCTTTAAGAGCAAAGGTGAATAAATTTATCTCCTAAAATAGAATTATCAAAAAATACTTTCACAAATCAAAAGTTAAAGGATGAAAAGAAAACAAAACCAAATTTAGATAAATGTGTCAACAAAGAATTAGTAGTTGATCTGAATTTGGATTAGGGGAAAAATTTGCTCAAAAATAAAAGTGCTTAGAATCGATCAAAACCTAAACAATTGCATCCGTCTCGGTGATACGATTGCAACGCAACTTGTTTCACTCAAAACGGAGTTCATATGATAAAGTTAGAGCCTACTGTCCATTTTGTCAAACAGGGAAATTTAGGTTACAGTCTGACTAGGATCCTGACTAGGCATTCGTACAACCCAATCAAAAAAAATAATATTCCAACAGGTGGCTCAATTGGGATGTGACACGTGTCAGCATCTGATTGGTCAAAGACATTTTTGGTGGACCAATGAGAAGTTGACACATAGCAAGCTCGAAGGCTGCCACGTGCCCTCTCAAAGGTTGGGTAAAATTATTTGCAGGTTGACAGAATGAAACCCGTGACCTTGCTTGCACAAGCCCCATGCACTACCGTTATGCCATAACCATTAAGCTTAATAAACAATGGGTGCACGTTTTATTTCATGACATAAATCGTGGTGGTTGGGGGAGGTAACCACTAGCATTAACCGCTAGCATGTGACCAACACTGTTGTTACACAACATTTTGTCACTGTCCCTGTAATCCCCGTTCCATGATCTTGGAGGACCTATATAATGAACCCTACATGCTTACCCTTCATGAAGAAACTCCCATTGTGTCCCTCTTCATGAGCAGAACAATTCCCTTTTGCATCATTTCCCACAAATCTTCTGTTTTTCCCAGTTTACAAGACCAACGCTAATGACCCTTGTTCTCCTCGCGCCGATATGCAGGGATTATAACTGTCCCTAGCGCCGACCGGAGTGACTGATCCTTGTTCTAGTTGCGCCGATCCTCTCTTGGAAATTTTTTAAATAAGGAGTCGAAGCTTCCAACTCTAGAAGCTTCGTAACAAAAGTCTGGTAAATGGTTGGGCCAGATGGAGTCAAGGATGTCAGTTTGGGCTCTTTTCCCCTATTAGGATGGAACTACCTCAAGAGATAAGACCTTCTCCCATTAGAAGAGGAACCATCTCCCATCCATTCATGTTATATAAACCTCCCTTTTTCCCAAGCACAAGCTAGTGTTAATGTTGGTGTGTTAGTGCTAATTAAGTTTGGAGTAATCAACAAGTTATTCATAGTTGTAGCTCTCTAGTTGTGTGTGAGGGAGAAGTGTGAATTTGGTTTAGTGTGAAGACTAAAGGGAAGAACCTTAAAACTATCATTGTTGAGGCCATCATGGAATGCTAACGGAAGTGTGTGGGAACCCGGATTTGTCGGAAGACAACAACAATGTCAAGACAATAGTTGTAATCTCTTCTTGATTTAATATATATGCAACTATCGATTGATTTCCTACATAATGTGTCATCTCACATGTTTATGGCTTAATGCTTCTTGACTTGTTAAGTAGGTTGAATTACAATTTGTCTATTATCATGGTTGTTGTTTGTTTTTTTTTACTTGTTTCAGGTTTTCAAAGAAGGAAACGGGAGATAGCTGGAGCGAGCAAGCAAGGTCATCACCAAACAGGATAAGCGTACTAAGAGGTAGGTCCTCTTAATTGGTTCTATCCTACGGAAATATTCCATAGAATGTATTTTTTGTGGCTAGACCCGCCATCGAGTTAGAGGAATTATTTGTGTGCGCACTTAGAATTTTACTTCAACACAAATTGGCGACTCCGCTGGGGAACCCATCCTTCCGTTTGTTATCTTGGAATTTCATGGTTTTGTGTGAACTTTTCTAGTTTCGCCATTTCCCTTTAGTTCTGTCTTCTTTCCTTTGCTTACTGCTTTGGGTCTGAAATTCACAATAGCAAGTCTGGTCTCAACTTTTGAAATTTTTTATTTTTTCTTTGCATCCTCGCTCAACGCACTTATTGCATTGACAGTCGCGCCGATCAGTGTGATATGCTCAGAAACAGTCGCGCCGACCCCCTTCTAGTGCTTGTTATCAGTTAGGTAGTTGCGCCGATGCCTGTAAGTGAAGATTAGGGTTCACCCCAAATATCGACCAATGTGTCTTGCTCTTTTGTTTTCTTCCTCTGAGCTTGTTCTGACTGTGTTCTCCATGACTAGAGAGCTCCATTTAGCTTGGTTGTGTGCTTGCTTGGTTTAGCCCACCATCTAATGTGTTAAATCTGGCCCTATGTCAAGCTATTTTTTATTTTTTCTTTGAATCCCTCGATCAACGCTACTTGTCAGTTAGGCAGTTGTGCCTATCAGAACATCAACACTAGTTGTAGTACTAGCCAGTCGTGCCGATCGACGCTAGTTGTCAGTTAGGCAGTCGCTCCGGTCTCTGAGTTAAGAAAAAATCAGAATTTCTCCCATTCCAGTGCCAGTGTGTCTTGACCCTCAGACTCTCTTCTTCCTCCCAGAAGTGACTAGGATGCTTTGTTTGCCGGTTTTGATTGATTAATTGGCTTGAAGTTTCATTGCTTGATTTTTTTTTTGAGATTTTTGGATGGTTTCTATGACCCTAGGGCATCTAGTTTAATTACCTTTCATTTGTTTGTTTACTCATTGTGTCAAGTTGCTAATTTGATGCTTCATTTGATCCATCTTTCAGTCACAACATCTTCATTGCTTCATTTTCAATTGAATGAGTGAAAGAGTCTCATTTGTTCTCTTATTTCGAGTGTCTCTTTTCTCTTTCCAAGCATAGATTACATTGCTTGGTTTCTCGATTGAAGCATTTATGTGTTTGGTTGGTTCAATTCAGGGAAGAAGTTGTTTTTAGTTTCATTTATCATGCTTTGGATTTGATTGATGCTTGTTTGTTCAGAATTGTGAAAATTTTCATTTAAAGTGCTTTATGTGAAAGATTCATTTTGCATTTTATGAAAATGAGAACATCATTCTAGTTTACTTAAGCGAAAATATTGCATTAGTAGCGTTATTAAGAAGCTAGAATTGCATCATCATAAGCATTGGAAATGAAATGAAACTTATTATGTTGTTATAGGAAGATTAAGTTAATTTAGGACATGCATAAGTGAAAGTTTTCATTCTTTGATTGTTGCATTGATTATGTGCTCTCTATCCTTCAATTAGTGTTAACTTTCATTGAAGAAATATCTCTTTTCTCATATAGCTGCATGTAGGAGTTTTGTCATATGACAACGGTAGGGCCTTGTAATTGAAACCTAATTCAAGATTAACCGTTAAAATTATTGAATTAACCTAAGGAAGCATTGAAACTTAACACTTATATTTAGAGGTCTAGGCTAGAGACGTGTTCCGACGTCTTTAAACCTAGCATCTATTGTGCGCTTTGGCACTAGACAATGCTAGTATGGACTTGTGCTCCTCGTACCGTTGAGTATATAAAGGGAGATCCCACTAGGCTGCAATCCTTTATCCATAGGAAGCTGAGTATGCTGCCTTGTAAACGTGATACACCGAACACAACATTCAGGGAGGTTGCTTGCCCGTACTTCTCGGTTCGTTGGGAGGTATTCTGTAGTTCACGGTTACTTGGTAATCCTTTATGCCTAGAGTACCATGAGTAGTAATTTTTGGTCTTTACTGACTCTTTAAATTTAAAAGATCATCGAGCACTTGTCCTTTCAATCTCGTTAACTTCGAAAGCAACTGGAGTCACCTTTTTCCCTTTTCTTGACTCTTAAAACATGAAAAGGCACAATTTTGTTTCAGTGTCTTAAAATTAACTACCCATGAAATATTCCTGGTTAAAGTTATCTTCCTTAGTGATTCTTTAGGTTCGATTCCAAGGGCAACATTTCCAAAGTCTACCAGTCAATGATTCCCCTTGGATGGGAATCCTGGTCCTTTTCCTTCTTTTGGAAATGCTGGTGCTCTTTATATGGTGATGTTGTCCCTTCTTGGGTTAACCATTGGTTTACTTGTCTGGTTATTTTCGACCTCGGTGATCCCGAGTGTCCCAACTCCTCCCTCGCCATATCCTTCATTTGAATCATGTCACAATGATTCTAACATTGACACCTCGCCTTCTTACCCTATTTCTTCACCCTCCTCTTCTACTTCGCCTGGTGAAAGTTTCAAATCTAGTAACCAGGAGGCTAAGAAGAAGAAGAAGAAGACGAAGAAGAAGAAGTCAGATAAGCGAGAGGCCAACCGTGCAACTATTTCTCTAAATTCACTTCCTGTCAACAAACCTTCTGATCCTCCATGGAAGGTTAGATTCCCTTGCAAGCTATGTAAGGGTGACCATATCCTTCGAGACTGTCCTGGCATTCCCAGAGTCTTAGAGGTATGGTCTCAAAATCTGGATCGACCATCCCCATCGACCTCTAGAAATCATGTCGATTATACACCCTTGGCTAGTGATGGTAAGAAGAAGGGAAAGATTAGATTCCCCTGTAGGTTATGTGAAGGAGAGCATATTCTTCACCTTTGTCCTCTTATGGATAAAGCTTCCAAAGTTTTGGAAAACCTTGCAGCTCCTCAACCCCAAATTCCTGTTGGTTTTCAGAGGCTTTCTTTTGAACCTCTTCCGATTGGTAAAGAGATTGACTTGAATTCTTCTCTTTCCAATCCCGCTCTTCTTGAGAGTGACTCTCTTGTGTCTGTTCCCGAACAACCATTGGTTGAAAACAATGTCAACTTGGCTTCGCCTCTAATTGCTCACTCCATTCTGGAAGAGAGTGGTCATCATACTACTCATGTTCTTCTCGTCTCCTCAGATCTCATGAATTGAAGTGTGACCCTCCCGTCCCGGTTGTTCAAGATAATCCTTCTCCTATTCCTGTACAACATGGGGGCAATCATATGATACCCCCACCAAGTAGTTCTGTCGTCTCTTTCGATTTGGGGCCATCGATTTCTTTCCACCTCCCATCTTATGTGCCTTTCCAGATTACAATACAAGCCTATAATATGGTAGTACATGGCACTATATTATATGAAGGTGCATCTATTAGTATTATGTCTTCTATTACTCGGCAAGAGTTGGGTTCCACACAACTTATGCCTGTGACCTAGAATCTGTTGGCTTTCAACAGAGGAACCAATCATCCCTTAGGGATCCTTTCGAAGTTCCCTATTACTTTGGGGGGAAAGACTGTCTATATAGACATGATGGTAGTCCAAGGTTCGTTAGATTTCAATCTTCTCCTTGGACGCGACTATGCTTATTTCATGGGAGCTCTTATTTCTTCGCTTTTCTGTGTGGTTTGTTTTCCGCATGAAGGGAGAATAGTGACCATTGATCAATTGTCGTTCATTGGTCACCAGGCACCTCCTTTGTAACCATTGTACCTTATTGGCTCTTGTTTGCAAGCAGTACCTTCCCCGCCATAGGTCAATTATGTGGATACCTGTTCTGTCTCCGCGCCTGCTGATGATCATATAGATGGTATAGTACATTATGTACCGGGGGCATTGGAACCTGATCTGTCTATGGTACCAATTGACATGTATTCCTCCCAGAGCGTGGTTCTTCTGTCTAATGAAGACCTCTTGGGAGCCATGTTATCGCATGGTTCATGAACAGAGTATGGGGATAGTTCCTGGTCTTGTGTCAACCTCATTAAAAAATGAAACAAGGGTCATGGAGCATAGTTCCTAGTCTTGTGTCAAGCTCGTTAAAAAAAGGAATCAAGGAGTACGAGGATAGTTATTTTCTCTATCAAACTCGTTAAAAAATGAAACTGATTTCGAGGATAGTTCTTTTACTGTGTCGATCTCGTTAAAAAATGAAACAACTCCCTTTTCCAAATCGAGTCTTTCCTAGATCTTGTAAGTGAAACTTCATCCATCCACATAGTTGAATGCAATGAAGCTTGGGGGGCATGTATCTCGATTTGAGTCATTATGTTGGGGGCATGCAAACTTATTCGAGCATAGTTTTTCGTTTCAAGCTTGTGTAAACATGAAACTGAATCCAAGAAGAGTTCTCCATGGTTCAAGCTTGTGTAAAAATGAACCCATGCCCAATTTACATCTCGTGATTGCCATTTTAATCAACTGATTTTTGCTAGATGAGCCTTGGTTGTTTCTTTCCATCGCCACCATCTCTTTGGCCAATCATATGCTTTCACTTGGTTGTTTTTCCTTTCCTGAGGGACCGCAACGATGAGTGTTTTTATTAGCCAGCCTCTTGACCATTACATATTTTGAGCAGTTCCACCATAACCGGAACCAATTTCTACCCTTTATACCACTCATTCCTCCAAGACAAGTCACCTTTAATCTCTTTTCTGACTTGTAAAAAATGAAAAGATTGCCGAGTATTTTTCCCTTTTTGACTCGTTAAAGAGAATAAAAATGGGGGTTCCTCTTTCAAGCTCTTTTCCAACCCTTTAAACACGAAAATATTGCTGAGCTCTTGTCGTTTTGAACTCGTTAAAGGATGCGAAACGTCGTTTACCCAGTATACATTTACCCCTTTTTAGGGCTGGTATGAACTATTTACGAAAAAGGTACTCCTTGAATGAAATGGTCAAGTGGTTCTCTCGAGTATCATTTTCTACCTTTTTTGGCTCGAGAGACACACATGTACGAAAAGGGACCATGTGGAGTTTTCTTTTCTGTATCTTTTTCAAACTCTCTAAACATGAAAAAAACACCAAGTTTCACCTTTTTCGGACTCGTTAAAACATACAACGATGTTAAACACACACATGGCAGCAACATAATATGAAAGATGAAACATGAGAGTACATTTTTTATTAACAAATGATATACATTTATAGTACATGATGTGACCGTTGGGTTCCACATCCCAAGGTCTCTTGGACTTCCTTAGTCTATTCCGCTTCCATACTAACCCATAGAGGATTAGGTGTCCAACATTCCCCCCTTAATCTGAAGGGTTTTGTATGAGTCCAAGAGGAAAGCTGTAATACAAAATGTGCAAAAAATGCATGGCAGCACTAGCCTGAATGTGCTCTTTGAAATGTTGGTATAAGGGCGGTGGTTTAAGGATGACCACCAACACTGGAACGCTTAGTGCAGTTCCCGGAACTCTTCCAAGTCTGGCATGAAGCTCAAGTCTTCTGCTAGAGGAAGTGTTCCTGATGTTTTGAAGAGGGAAACCTTCAACCATGAAAGGGAGGTCTCACCCCGCATAAAGGGAGAATCTCAACCTGAAAACGGAGGTCTCAACCTGTGATGGTTTAAGGATGACCAAAAACTCTGGAATGCTTAATGCAATTCCTGGAACTCTTCCGAAACTGGCAAGAAGCTGAAGTCTTCTGCTAGAGGAAGTGTCCCCAATTATGTTCTTGGAATTCTTCCGAAACTAGCAAGAAGATGAAGTCTTCTGCTAGAGGAAGTGTCCCAGATTGTTTGAAGAGGCATTACCAACTAAAGGCATGCTCAGGGGAATATTTGTCTCTCACTACAACTCTAAAAATGGTGTGGTAGGTTGTGGCTCAGGCTCACTTGATGTGACTTTGAAGCTTGTAGATGACCATCATTTCCCCCCCTGTCAGATACAAGGTGAGATGATGGAGAAAACTCAACTGCAAGACTGTTAAATATTCTAGAACAAGTTCTGACATGTGACTGAAATATCTACTTGGCTGTTGATTCCCATTGCCAAGAAGCGATCCATCCAAGATGAATCTTTGTTCCTGCAGGAGGTTTGTTTTTCAAGCATCTGTTTGAAGAATGGGTCGTTTCATGACAGTGCTTACATGGATGAAGATCAAAACAATGATCTTTCATATGGCCAACTTGGTCACAGTGTTGGCATTTCACAATCTGTTGCTGTGGAAGGGGGTCAGAATCTGGAACAACTGGAGGTGAACTGTCATGAGGAGCAGGTGAAGATGAACCGTCCTGAAGAAATCCAACACTTTGAAATTGGATTGGTTTGGAGTAGTCTGGAATATGGAAGGACAAGTCCTTGTCATATCCAAGACCAGTTCTGTGCTTGTTGTGGACAAGATCTTCCTAAGGTCTGATGATGGGCTTGGGAAGTGCAAGCTGAACTTCCGCATCTGCATGTAACCTTTCTACTTTATTAGGTACTAAATCTGAATGAACTGTAACATTATTGACTTGCTACTGATGGGTTTCTGTCTGAATGTTCCAAACATAAACTCGTTTAGAATGATGATTCTGTTGGACACCTAATCCTAAAGGGTTAGTGTGGAATTCGAAAAGACTAAGCAGTCCAAGAGACCTTGGGATCTGAAACCCAAGATTCACCTATTGTACTATAAATGTGTATCTTATGTTAATAAAAAATGCACTCACTGATTTATCTTTCCTATTGTTTTCCTATCCATGTGTGTTTAACATGGTATCAGAGCGGGCGAATTCTGGCCCTGCTCATTTTTGAGCCACTTGTTTTGTGGTCTCTACCTACATGTCAGTTCTGTCCTTCTACTAATTAGAATTGATCAGAATTGCCACCTTATTGAGCGTTTTATTCCTCATTCTGCGCCATATTCTTTCCTGCGCTCTGGGCCTGACATATTCTTTCCTGCGCTCTGCCCTTGTCAGCTCATACTTGTTGTTTTGTTTTGTGGCCTTTCTACATAAAACGCCTTTGCCATTCCTCTGTACTGTGCAGACCTATTCTTATGAACGAACACTCCTCTCTCTCAGCGAAATCGTTGTAAATCGCAGTAAATGATCCCTTGTCAATCATGAAATCCCAGTAACTGTGCTGCTCTGTGCTTCTGGCGGTGATCTAAGCGCCTCTGGCCTCTGGCCTGACATGACTGTCCAGCTCTATGCGTTGATGCGTGGAATGCGCTGTTGAATACTGCGTTGAATACTGAGGCCAAGAACCCTGCGCTGTGGACTGCGTTTTTAACGGATGGACGTTTATAACCGTTCAAATCAAACTTCATGCGGAACCTGTTTGAAGACTGACTGTGTTTTTTATTGACTGCATTTCTTATTGAAGACTCTCGGCATGGGTGGGATTTGATTTGATTGTGATAAGAAGCGTTCATTTATTTTATTCATACTTTACGGATTTGATCATTTTCGAGTGATGAATTCAAGTCTGTATGAGAGCAATGGGCTCCCGATACATGTTCACTGACATGGTATCAAACGTTATTGGCGTCACCTATGTCTTTTCTGAAAATTCAAGACCGTTGGCATACCTTTGTCGTGGACATTTATGGCTATTGAATATGCATTCCTCACTGATGAAAATTTGTTCTAGCACCTAGATCTTGATTTACAGCAACTTTCCATTCTCTTTATGACGCTTCTTTTTATGGATTTGTTTTACTCAGTATCTATTACTCTGACTATGTATGGTTATGCGCACGGATCCCCCTGTGTTGATGGCGGATTTTCAAATAGATTTTCAATGTGTATTCATTGCGTTGTATTGCTTAACGCAGTGGTTATATTGACCACGGTTTGAATATTGTATAGTAATCAGTTTTGTGCTGGCGGTTGGTACGCAAGAAACGCACGCCGGCTCGTCCATCAAATGTCAATATGGGGTGCAGTCCTGAAGGTGGAGTAGCTGCAAGAAAGATAATGCAATAAAGAAAAGAGAAGTTTGAGGCAGTCGTATTATAGATCAAGTTCAATGAGACCCTACGCTCCAATTTGCTCTGTAACGTATGCTCCTTGATCTCGCTCTACGTGGATGGGTGATGGGTAGTCGGAACATGTCCTTTTCATCTTCATGCTTATGCTTATGTGTTGCCTTGATCAAATTGATGAGTCCGTTTGCCCAATCAGATTGATCAGATCACTGGTCGACTGTGGATGTATTGGTAACATTGAAGGGAAGAATGTGTTCTACTAGTTTTAAATTCGCAAATCTCGCGAGCAACGGAGACAGAAACAAGAGAGAGTGGCGTCCATAAGCAGTTCTTCAACCTCCTTTCTTCGCAGGCACATCGCACACAAACGGTAAAGATCCTGGACACCTTACTCAATCTCCAAAACAAAATTATGAACAATGTAAAGCTCTCGGACACCTTTTACCCGAGAAGCTTTCCTTTCAGATTTGATATCGGACATCTTCAAGCGTGAGATGATAATGAGGAAATCAACGCTGGAATTTCATGTGAAAGTCGGACATTAGAATTATCTCCTCTGCATTCGACTGCGGAGATATAAAATGAAGATTGAAGCGTTTCATTAGCTCAAGGCAAGAAGCTGGTGTTGTGAAAAAGCATAGAAGCACCCGTTGGAGACCAGCGATTGTTCGAAGGCAGTCTTCGCACCTGATAGCTCGTATTGTTGCCGCAGGAACGCCTGTCGCCATTCTGACTGGTCATATGGTGGGTACCGCCATTTTGTAGGTATTTGCAAATGTAATAGACTGTGGGTGTGGGTGTCGTGTCTTCCAACTGTATTCGAAGGATTTTGTTGGAAAGGTTAGGTATAACCTCGGCTCTAGTAAGTTAGATTTCTTGGAAATCATAAACACAGTCTGCAGCTTGTCTGCACTATTGTAAAGATTAGTGAGGCAATCAATTCTCTTTGTTTGTTTCAACACTGAAAGCAATTTGAGAATAGATCCCGTTGTTTTGCGCTCATTAATTGTTTCCTCTTCGAAAGAAGACAAGGGCATGACCAGATAAGGGTTCGAGTCTTTTGATTTGAACTCTCGTTACAACAACGAAGAGTTTGCATAGAAATTAAAAGCATTTGCCGCATTGATTTTTAAGCAGGAAAATGTCTCTGCGCAGTAATGTCCCACAAATCCTCTTGTGATATTGACGGTAGAAAAAGTCCAATTTTACAGTTTTTGGCTTGAGACTACTTTGACACCCACATGCAGATAGGATTCTCAAGTTTGTTTCGAATCTGTTTTCTGGATGCCCGTCTGCTCATTTGGCTATAAGGTTATATAAGGTCAGTTTCCTTGATGCGAATTTGGGCATGAAGGTCCAAGGTCTATTTACTTGATGCCTTGTATTCGGAGGTAGGCTGAGATTCTAACCGGAAGTTTATGTTTTTTGAAAGGCCTGCAAACATCAAGTGTGATGCAAACAACTTGTTGGCTCACTTAGATGAGATGAGGGATGTTAGCTGGATTGATGAAGCTGGTTACATTGTTTCATTAAATTTTGGTCATATATGAATGATATTTATTTGGTTGATGAGCATCTGAATGATTTGAGTCATTGGGTTTAAGAAGTTATGAATTTTCCTATTGATGAGTAGATATTGGAATTGAGATAATTCCATATATGATGGCTTTTAATGAAAGTAAGAAATCAATGGTGAATGATTTTGAATCACATGAAAGATAAGCTTCCGCATGCAATGGTACAGTTGTGAAATTGCCAGCTATTGAGTTTTTTGATTTGTTGCTGACGCTGATTTGAAAGTGAAGGATCCAAACAAGTTTGCAGTTGCTGCTGCCCCAGTTGTTGTATTTAAAACTCATTATAGTGCATTGATTTCTTGATTCCACTGCTGCATAAAGTTTTTGGTGAGCTGATTGTAATCCTTTATATTGCACACTGATCATTTGCTGACATTTATAAAGAATATTGCTGTGTACTGTGAGTGGGTACTACTTTTCTGCATTAAGTAGTAGTTTTGATCAGTTTTTAACGCATAAATGGCCAGAATCAGTGAAGTATTAGAGTTCATGAAAACTCTTATACAATCTACTGTTGATGACACATTACAAATCAGCAAAAGATCTCTCTCAGAAATTCAGACATGCTTATATAGTGCACAGGAAAAGATTGATTTTTTACAGATTGAATCACAGCTACAGCAAGAAGAGCTACATCAAAATAGACACCATTCTGAACCTGTTTTTGTTCAGAACATTGATACAACCACCCATCAGCAGCAAGTCATTAATGTTACTGTTCATTCCAATAAAGCAGCAGTCGTACATGCAGATGCAGAAACTCATTCTGCACTTCCCAAGCCCATCATCAGACCTTGGGAACAGCTTGTCCACAACAAGCACAGAACTGGTCTTGGATATGACAAGGACTTGTCCTTTCATATTCCAGACTATGCCAAGCCCATTCAGTTTCAAAGTGCTGGATTCATTTATGACAGTTCACCTGCTCCTCATGACAGTTCAGCTTCAGCTGTCCCTCTTCTACAGCAACAACAACAACAACAAAAACAACAGATCATGAAATGCCAACACTGTGATCGAGTTGGCCATCTGAAAGATCACTGTTTTGATCTTCATCCATGTGAGCACTATCATAAAACCAGCCATTCTTCACACAGATGCTTCAAAAACAAACGTCCTGCAAGAACAAAGATTCATCTTGGATGGATCGCTTCTTGGCAATGGGCATCAACAACCAAGAAGATATTCCAAACACATGTCAGAACTTGTTCCAGAATATTGAACAGTCTTGCAGTTGAGTTTTCTCCATCTTCTCACCTTGTATCTGACAGGGGGGGAAATGATGGTCATCTACAAGCTTCAAAGTCACATCAAGCGAGCCTGAGCCACAACCTGCCACACCAGTTTCAGAGTTGCAGCCAGAGACAAAGATGCCCGTGAACACAGATTGAGAACACTTCCTCTAGCAGAAGATTCCAGCTTCTTGCCAGTTTTGGAAGAGTTCCAGAGTTGTTGGTCATCCTTAAACCATCACAGATTGAGAACACTTCCTCTAGCAGAAGACACCAGCTTCTTGCCAGATTTGGAAGAGTTCAGGAATTGCATTAAGCATTCCAGAGTTGTTGGTTATCCTTAAACCATCACAGGTTGAGACTTCCCTTTTCAGGTTGAAGTTTTACCTTTTATGCGGGGTGAGACCTCCCTTTCATGGTTGAAGATTTCCCTCTTTAAAACAATAGGATCACTTCCTCTAGCAGAAAACTTCAGTTTCTTGCCAGTTTTGGAAGAGTTCCGGGAACTGCACTAAGCGTTCCAGTGTTGGTGGTCATCCTTAAACCACCACCCTTTTTTACCAACATTTCATAGAGCACATTCAGCCTAGTGCTGCCATGCATTTTTTGCACATGTTGTATTACAACTCTCTTCTTGGACTCATACATAACCCTTCGGATTAAGGGGGGGAATGTTGGACACCTAATCCTAAAGGGTTAGTGTGGAATTCGAAAAGACTAAGCAGTCCAAGAGACCTTGGGATCTGAAACCCAAGAGTCACCTATTGTACTATAAATGTGTATCTTATGTTAATAAAAAATGCACTCACTGATTTATCTTTCCTATTGTTTTCCTATCCATGTGTGTTTAACAGATTCGTCTGTTTTAATTCTTCTTACTGAAGCTGAGATTCAAGCTGTAAAAAGTCAATCTTTTCATGTACATCTTGTAAACAACTATGAATATTTGTGAGAAAATCCTTGCTGAATTTGACTGTATTATTCTTAGTAGAGAGTATTAGATTGTCCAGTAACTCTAAGATTGCATCAATTGGAGCCATTTTTAACCTCAAAAAAAAGTAAAACAATGAGGAAAAGATGGACAACAATTTCTCTTTTATATAAACTTATGGCAACAACTTCAAATCAATCTCTGATATGAGCAACCTTTAAGAAAATACACCAATTCGATCTACAAAGGATAGGCTTGGCTTGAAACAATTTCCACTGAACTCCTAAATAATTCCAAATTGCTGCAACTTTAAAGAATATAAACAGTCCCCAATTTTTCACATAAAAGGTGGCTTACAAATATGTACATAATCTCATAAACTACAAAGATGAAAGCACATAAGAAGCACCTTACATTTGCCAATTTTGAAATGGCAGATGATGAAGTGCTTACCTCCGAAACCCTGGGGTGAAACTTTGTTACAAGTTTTTCCAAAACAAGTGCTTACAATATCATCAATTTCTTCATATAAAATAAGCAAGACTGTAGTGAATGGAAACACTCAAAAAACACGCATCCTAAGTACAAAAACTTAGCACATTCAGGAGGCCATCACTGATAAGTGCCTCTTGTGGTGTCTCTGTCAGCCCTTACAGGAAATAATCATCTTTTCTCCACAAAATGAAACTATTGATCTTTTGTCCAAGAACAATTATTTTAAGTGCATTTTCACAATAGCAGAGAGCATTTTATATACCTCATTTTTTCTTGAAATATGAGTTTAGAATGGCATAAGTTGTTCCAATTGTTAACATATTCATGACATTGATACCTTCCAAAATTTCTTGTAACAGTATATCAGGATTTGATTTGAGCTTCCTTTCTTCAATTAATCAGAGTAGAAGCCAAAACTAACCAACAAAATATGCATTGCCATTGTAAGATAAATCTCACTAGCAAACGTTATGCGTGGATGTGTGGATTATTGCTACCAAGCCTAGCACAATGATATGTCAAAAATACCTGTATGTATCATTAAAAAATTGTAAAATAGTCAACCAACTTAACCTGCTTCACTAGTCAGTAAAATTCTCAATGGAATAGGAAAGTTCTAGAAGCTACTTTGGATCAACTCTTGATGGTGTTTTTGTCAGAGAACATTGTGCTGTAGTTGTCTTTGGAAATGCAATAACATCTCTGATAGAGCTTTCACCAGCCAAAAGCATAACCAACCGATCAAGCCCATAGGCAATACCTCCATGAGGTGGAGCACCAAAATCAAGAGCTTCAAGTAAATAGCTAAACTTTAACACAATGTGCTATTAACACCAACACATGAATCAATACACAATACAAAGGGTCTGACTGCTTTGACTCAACGCATATATGACTAGTGTATAATTATCAAAAGTAACTCAACGCACAACATATAGTTTTAGAGAATGCCCAGGTCCGGCAACAGACACAAAGAATAAGCATGAAACAATGCAGCATATGCTCAAATAGAGTTGGTGTGGAGCATTATATGCCGGGAGGAGGTAACTAGGGAAACACAGTTGAAACAATACCAAAAGTTTGAAGCACAAAAAACGTTATAATTTTAAAGACAATGAAATTATGAAACAATATAATGGATATCTGCATTCTATGAGGCTTGTATATGAAGACCACGGAGCACCATGCACAAGGACTATGCGTCGATGCACTATTCGGTACTGGCAGAGAAGGCGAAGAGAGGTCCATCAATGATGTGCATTGTGGCGTGCGAGGTGGTGGGAGGGTCAAAAGAGCAGGTTCTGCCAACGACTTGTGCGCTGTAGATGGTTCACATCGCTTCCCTCATACACGACGACCTACCATGCATGGACTATTGATGGTTCAATACCATACATTGTTCGATGGACTATTGATGGTTCGATGGACTATCGATGGTTCAATTGCACGACTTCCACAGTTCAATACCATACAAAAGACTCACGATTTCAATGCAGTGATCAATGCATTACAAGAGTGAATTAGCGCATACCAATTGCATCCTCCGGTGCAGCCTACAAACCACCGGAGCAGCTTATGAGAAACGCTTCAAAACACTTCATTTCCTTCACAAATTATTCCTCTTCCCAATTTCACCAGCTATGTTTTTTAGGGTTGATAAGTCCTGAGATGCCTGCAATGAAATCCTTGTAATTAGTTCACTTGCTGTCATGTCCAGAGGAGAATCATACTCATCATGTCCAAAAAGTTCGTTGCTTGATATGCCCGATGACCCAAAAAAATTCTGACATGAGTTTTTGTATCGATTGTATTCTTGTTCTCGCCAAAGAATTGCGAAGATGATATTGACTTGGTATTTGCAAATTTCTGCCTTGCCTCATTACTTTCAAGCAAACAGTAGCTCTACTGAAGTCCCTACCAAAAAGGTGAAGACAACCCGCAGCAAGAGCGATGAAAGTTTAATGGCGTAGACACTATAAATTGGTTATCACAAAGAAACGACTGAGTGAAACAACTGAGCACATTCAGAATGGGAGGAAAGAAATGGCACAAATAATGCTGAGTGAAGGAGCGTTTCTCTGCGCAATAATGAAATAGGAGAATATATGGACCAGAAGGTTAGAACTGATTGGCAGTGTGGTAGAGAAGGCATAGATACATTATGCAAAGGATTGTCAGACCTCAATCAACTCACATGAAGGTTGTCCAACTCAAAGCTGAGCTTTAATAGTAGGAAACTTTAATCACAGTTTTCGATGCATTCAATGCACAAATGAAGAGCACCATTTAACACCAATATAGCTCCAAGTCAATACACAAATGAATCAATGAGCCATACACAAAACCGATTTCTTTGTCTACAATAGAGCCTTAATCTTCAGCACATACAACGCACATATTAAGAGCAACAACCATCACAAAAAGTAACGACCCTTCCAACCAACGCTCAGGTCTGACAAACACACAGAGAAAGACCACAAAAATTAGTGGCTCAAATATGAGCAGGGCAGGATATCGTCTGCTCTGATACCATGTTAAACACACACATGGCAGCAACATAATATGAAAGATAAAACATGAGAGTACATTTTTTATTAACAAATGATATACATTTATAATACATTATGTGACCGTTGGGTTCCACATCCCAAGGTCTCTTGGACTTCCTTAGTCTATTCCGCTTCCACACTAACCCATAGAGGATTAGGTGTCCAACAAATGACATCAGATTCGTCACCATGACGAACATGAGCTTCTCCTTCCTTGGGCTTGTTAAACTTACTAGGTTAGATTCATATGAAGGATGGACTTACAGTGCAAGCACATGCTATCCCCTTCAAGCTTGCGATTAAAAAATAATTGGGGTAACTGCCAGAAATGGTGGGGGAAATTTGGAAATTCAATCAGTTGTGTCGAAAACTCACTCTTGAACATGAAACTTTCTGCTTCGTGTCGGGTTGGGATATCCTCACTTCATCTTCGACCTTCTTGGGTTGGGCCGTTTATTTTTGCCTTCCATTTGATCTCTGCCACGTCATCATGACCACTGATCCTATGGATCCAAAAGGTGCCAAACTTCTAGTTGTGTCACCAATATGTTCAAGAGTTGTCCTTTTGCGGTTACACTTACCCCTGATTCTCTGTATCATCCAAAATCATTTTGCATCCCTTTGTCTCGTGTCGATGATGTGGGATACATTATGGCCCTCCTTCGACAAGGTCACTTATTGTCGACTTCAGCTCATTATTTAGGAAGTTGACCGAGAGACTACCATAAGTACCTTAGAGCTTGCATGCTTTAATGGAAAGTTCTTCACACTTGACAACAAGTTCACATCATTGGCCTTCGATCAGGTGATTTCACGGGTGTTCAACTTTAGTTCCTTTATTCACATTCTGTGAATCGTGCTGATAGTACCTTGAGGACCATTGTCATTATTTGTGGTTTCTCTCGCGCTTGTTAACAGTTTACATCATCGGCTGGCAATCAATCAATTTTCTAGCATGTTTGACATCAACGCATCTATTCACATGTTATAATTTGTACTTTGATTGGGTTGTGTTGGAGCACAAGACCCTGGGCTCAAATTACAAAATTTAAGGTTGAAAGGCGATGTGACATGATCATGTTGATATACATGTCTCTTTTAGATGGGTGGCTGTGACCATACCATGAGTTGTCATATGCGATCCTTCTCATTTTTGGATGGCTATGACCATACCTTGGTTTCGATATGATCCTCTTTATCAGATGGCTACACCCATACCTAGATCCATTTGCATGATCTTTCTTTGGATGGTTGCGTCCATACCATGATTCATGTATCATTTAACAAAGTTTTCAATTATGTATATGTATCTATACTTGCTTGCAGGTTTTTTGACGACAGACTATGGTTCCCCGCACTGATTCATAAAGCATTTCATCCCTCACTCTAGTTCAGCCTTCACGCTTTAGGGGGCATTTGTTATACAACATTTTGTCACTATCCCTGTACTCCCCGTTCCATGATTCTCGAGGACCTATACAATGAACCCTACATGCTTCCCCTTCATGAAGAAACTCCCATTGTGTCCCTCTTCATAAGCAGAACAATTCCCTTTTGCATCATTTCCCACGAATCTTCTGTTTTTCCTAGTTTACAAGACCGACGCTAATGACCCTTGCTCTACTCGCACTGATATGTAGGGATTATAACTGTCCCTAGCACCGACCAGAGCGAATGAGCCTTGTTCCAGTGGCGTCGATCCTTTGTGGAAAGTTTTTAAATAAGGAGCCGAAGCTTCCAGCTCTAGAAGCTTCGTAACAGAAGTCTGGTAAATGGTTGGGACGGATGGAGTCGAGGATTTCAGTTTGGGCTCTTTTCCCCTATTAGGATGGAACTACCTCAAGAGATAAGACCTTCTCCCATTAGAAGAGGAACCATCATCCACCCATTCATGCTATATAAACCTCCCTTTTTCCCAAGCACAAGCTAGTGTTAATGTTGGTGTGCTAGTGCTAATTAAGTTTGGAGTAATCAACAAGTTATTCATATTTGTAGCTCTCTAGTTGTGTGTGAGGGAGAAGTGTGAATTTGGTTTAGTGTGAAGACTAAAGGAAAGAGCCTTAAAACTATCATTGTTGAGGTCATCATGGAATGCTAACGGAAGTGTGTGGGAACCTGGATTTTTTCGGAAGAGAACAACAACGTCAAGACAACGGTTGTAATCTCTTCTTGATTTAATATATATGCAACTATCAATTGGTTTCCTACATAATGTGTCATCTCACATGTTTATGGCTTAATGATTCTTGACGTGTTAAGTAGGTTGAATTACAATTTGTCTGTTATCACGGTTGTTGTTTGCTGTTGTTTACTTGTTTCAGGTGTTCGAAGAAGGAAACAGGAGATAGCTGGAGCGAGTAAGTAAGGTCATCACCAAATGGGTTAAGCATACTAAGAGGTAGGCACTCTTAATTGGTTCTAACCTAAGTAAATATTCCATAGAATGTCTTTTTTGTGGCTAGACCTGCCATCAGGCTAGAAGAATTGTTTGTGTCTACACTTAGAATTTTACTTCACCACAACTGCGAAACCACTAACCTGTGCTTAACGCCAACTGTGCCATTAAACGCGCTAAGTGGAGTTAGTGTTAATTAATCTGAGCTTATAAATTAATTGATTTTGGATTTAGGTTTGAATTATATTTGGTGGTTCCGCTAAATCTGGAACTACTCCAAATTTGGCGGAGTTAACTGGAGTTTCTCTAGTTTTGGTGGAGTTTTCCTAGGGAAAACTGAAGAGGCCATAACTTTGGCTAAATTCGACCAATTTTGGCTCAGAAAGAGTCATTCCTAGATGATTTGGATGCTATGAACACAATGGAATAGGTTGTAGAGGTAGAAAGGCACTTATATACATTATTTTGCTACGTTTAAGTTTAAGGAAGCCGAGGGCCACTAGGAGAGGAGGTCAAGCCTAGATCAGCTGAAGTCCAATTGTAGAGCTTGGAGAGTCATTTTTAGGGGTTTTGGGTCTTCTGAATCTAATGGAGTAGGTTTCAAATCTATTGGAGCACTACAAGTGCATGTAATCAGAGAATTGACCATTAATCCAAAGAGGGAAAATCCATTGAAGTAGGTCCAAGGAGATGTAGCCCAGGAGGGGTGAACTCCTTTATTAACTTTGTGTTATGAGTTTGTTGTGTTTTAATTCTCTGTATTTTAATTTCTATATATTTGTTCTAAACACAAAATTTCTCACTGAAGACACTCAACACTTGACACATAATTCCTTACATTTTGTTTAATTTGAGACGATCCTAAACACATTTTTAATACTGATGAGGGAGCTTGCATAACATTAACAAGTTTTCCCAACATTTCAGATCAAGTTGGTATCATAGCACTTGTTATCTCATTTTAACCCTGAGATAGTTTTCCAATGTTAGCTAGAAAATTAGCTATTGGTTTTATATTTGTGTAAGGAGAATTTAAGTGTGTACAAGTTTATGTGATGGTAGATTCAACAAGTGATGTTTCTAATCCATCTTCCTTAGCAAGACTCTTTGATTTAGAGATATTGCAAGAGATTATGATCATGAGAGATATGGTGCAAGATATGAATGAAGATATGAAGGAGAACACTATACTTCAATAGGAGTTGATGGCCATGAAGGAGGAGAAGCAAGAGATTCTTGAAAAGATGCATGAGATGGAGATTCAACTCCATGATGCCAAGGAAACCCTAGCCAAGCATGTGCATGAAAATGAGTTATGCAATTCAAATTTATCTTCAATTTCCTCCCAAATGAAGGTTTTGGTGCTTTTGAAAGACATGCTAGAGGAATAGCGTCCCAATTATTGATGAAGATGGGTTATGAAGGTAAAGGATTTGGCAAACATGCACAAAGCATAGTTGAGCCAATCGTTGTTGAGGAAAGCCCTAGGTATTTGAGTCTTGGTTATGGACAACATGATGGAGAATACTCCAAAGCCAAGGAGGCACATGAAGGTTTTCCAAGGAGGACTTTCATTACATGTTCATTACCTCAAGCTTGTAAAGTTTGTGTCCATGAGGAATTCAAAAGTTTTATACCCATTTTGCAAGAAGATGCTCATAAGCATGCAACTAGTGGAAATGGAAAACAAGAGGATGTTGACAACTCTAAAGTCAATGAAACCATTATTGGTATTCTGAAGAGAGACACTACCTCATCAAATTCACCTCTTCAAGAAGGCGACAAAGGTGAATGTGCAAGGTATAAATATGCCTTTAACCAATTTTATTTGATTATGATAAACATGGTAAATCTTCACATAAGATTTGGAGAAAATTTACATGTTCCTTTTGTGGTTTGAATAACCATACTATTTCGAGGTGTTGGAAGATGATAGCCATACACATGAAACTTTTAAAACAAAAGAGACATAATGCCAAAGGTCCACTGGATAATGGAAACCATGTTGAAAAGAAGATGCAATTATTTTGCACTCATTTTCATACGCAGGGTCATCTTGTAGACAAGCGTTGGACTTTGCATCCAATAAGCCATCCACAACATTTGAAGAAGGTGGAGAGAGATTTTGGCAAGAATGGAAAAGAGGATTCCATAATTGATGTGGGTTAGGATGATACACATGATGAAGTGCAACTAAAAGAAGTGCCATTGAAATGGTTTGGAAAGAGATGGTTAGATTTCTTAACCAATTAAGGCCTTGCATTTCTTTTGATAATTGATGCATTTCCTTGTTATTTGGATGCATTTCTTTTCTCCTGAAAGTATGTTGCGTACTGAATGAAGCAAGATGTTGGAAAAGTAGAGTTATCTTGACTCACTTAGATGCAACAAAGATGGCAATTTTCAACTACAAATTTGCATGCATGTTTCATTCTTGAACTTTCATGTTTACGCCAGGAGGGTGTTCGAAAGTGGTGTATGTTGACTCACTTTATTGCACCAAATTTGGTCATTTCATATATTTAAGTACTCATACACACCAATGGGATTCTTGTACTTGTGATTGTACTTGTGAGAGAGTTGAGAATTGTTATACATGCATGAGATTTTGTGTGTGTGAACGGTGGAATTTTTAATAGTTTCATTGTGCTTGAACATGCATGAGTGATTGACTTGTGTTGGTTGATTTCTTTGTTAACATGTATGTTGTCAACTTGAGAATGTTGATCATTTGCACATGCATGAGTGTCAACTTGTGTGGTCGATTGATTGTTACATGTATGTTATATCGACTTGGAATAGTTTATTTTGTCTCCAAAGATGAAAGGGAGATGTGACAAATTGTTTCATGAGAATGTGGAATTCTTGTTGAGCATTAATAATTTGTTGTACATGCTTTTGCTTGACTTGAAAGTTAGTTGTTTGAAGAAGTATGTTTTGTCAACTTGTGTTTAGTCTATGGTTTATGCACCAAGATGTAAGAGTACAGGGCGATGTTCACATGATGTGACATTTGTTGCTTTGAAAAGCAAAAGGAAGAGGTCGTCAAGTTATATTCTTGCATGAGTGTTTTTCAAGGTTAATGGTGTTTCTTGTGACAAGATGTCGTAGGACTTTGGAAGGTCCAAACTTGAGAAAGAGGCTCATGATTAGCTTTCATTCTCAAATCATGACATGAGAAACATGTTAATAATGGAGAATGATGGAATCATGAAGCGAAAGTGGACAAAAATGCCAAAAAAAATTGCAACCCTTGTAAAACATCGAATGGTCTACAATGTGATTTGATGTGTTGACGCCAAGAAGCGAAAGAGACGGTGAATGCATTCTTCCAGATGTGGAATTTGGAACCTTGGAGGTAAAAGAATGGTCATTTATTTTCTTGTTATTACTGATATTGGGACTCATTGCTGTGGTTCACTCAGATGGGCTTAAATTGGAAAAATGGTTTCCAAGGAGAAGATTACATCAAATGCATGTGTTGCAAAGGAGGAATGTGATTCTCAGTGGGAAGGCCATCAGTCAGCTTTCCAAGCACCGAGGGATTGCTTTGGTACAACAGGGTGTTTAATCAGCTAGCAGCAAACAAGCGTTGGATTGGGTCAGCAACAAAAGGAGAACAATGGTTGAAGTGCCAAGCCATTTGCAAGGCAAGGCATGTGAGTGAACCCAAATGGTTGTCATGGAGATTTTTCCAATTATAATCAATTTATAGAACTTGGGAAGGAGAAGAGTATTCATCTCTCATTAGATAACTAGATTTTGTGGGTCCAAAATCCTGTCAGTGGGAAGGAGTGATCAGAATCTAGATTAGGGGCAAAAATTTGCTCAAAAATAAAAGTGCTCAAAATCAATCAAAAACTGAATGAACACATCTATCTTAGTGATATGATCCCAACATAACTCGTTTCACTCAAAAAAGTGTTCGTATGAGAAAGTTAGAGCCTGCTGTATGTTTTGTCAAATAAGCAAATTTTGGGTATAGGCTGACTGGGATGCTGACTAGGCATCCATAAAACCCAGTCAACAAAAATAATATTCTAGGGAATATTCCCACAAGTGGCTCAATTGGGATGTGACAAGTGTCAGCATCAGATTGGTCAAAGGTAGTTTTGGTAGACCAATGAGAGGCTAACACATGGCAAGCCTGGAGGCCGCCAGGTACTGTTATAGACATTTTTGTGCCTTACAGCATTGAGCATGAAATGTCCATAATCTAAGGGATCCAAAGTCCCTAAACATGTTGTTCCTACCCCTAGAGGAACAAGGCTAACAAACCACAACAATTCACAGAAGTTCTCCACCAGAAACTGCTCAAAAACAAGTCAATTTAGGATCATTTCAGTGGCTACACTAGCTGTTTGCGCTGAATGTCAAAGCCAACACTGGCTACCTGCGCTGAACGAGAATGGACATGTGGTAGGCTCATTTCTCAAGGTGTCAAAACCCAGGAAGCTTCCAAAATGACACTTGCCTCAGGGAATTCGACTGGTGATGAGTAAGGGGTTCCAAATCTCCAAGTGGAAGCAAGAACCTCCAAGTGGACTCAAGAACTGACAGAGGGAGAGGACACTAGTCAGATCTCAAGCTGACTCATCCTCTCTCCAAACATCTATATATGGATCTCTCCTCCATGAGATCTAGAGGCTGGAATTTTGTTATTGCAAAGAATTGCTGTTGGTTTGAGATTGGAATCATTGGGTGCTTAATGCTTTGAAGGGGGTGAAGATAGGAATTCCATTTGCTGGGAAGGAGATGCTGGATTGGAGCCCTCTGGGTTGTATCTCTTCCTGAACCTTGTTATTCATCAATAAAGCTATCTTGGTTTCTCCTATATGCTGATGTATTTTTGATGTATGAATGCATTAGTATGTTTAGTTTATTTCTAATCCTAAACTAGTTATGAATGTGAATATTTGTCTTTGTGTAGTGTTCTTCTCTTGTCGCAAGTAGCTGTTCTCTTGTGATCTTACAGGAACCCGTTGAAGCTGGACAAGCAAGAAGGCAAGTAGCTGTTCTCTTGTGATCTTGCATGAACCTGTTGAAGCTGGGCGAGTGAGAAGGCAAGTAGCTGTGAACTCCCAAAGAGAAGAGAGACCGGATCGAGGGATAAACGGAAGACACCGGTAAGTCTATTGATCTCTCTTCTTTCACATTTCATAAAGGAAGAAACCAGAATAGCTGTCTCTGTTTGTTGCTAAGGCACTGTCACACCTTAGGTGGATAGGATCGTCCTGCATAGGCATTTTTCCCCACAACAAATTGGTGACTCCGCTGGGGAGATCTGTTTAGTCATTTTATTTGTGTTTCTATCATTGTTTGTTTCATAGACTTGACAGCAACAATCAAACTGCATATGCTTTTCCCGGATGCAAAGTAGACAGTTGCTGCTTTGATCCAATCACTGGACTTGTCTATGATCTGAACAATGGACTCAAAAATGATTTGATGATCCTTTGTGATAGATCTTAGTAGCCCCTCAAAGCATCCCTTTGATTACACCTTGCTTGTTGCTTTTATTTGGCCTGAAACAGTGAATTAAATAGCAATCTGTGACCCAGAACCTGTGAGAAACGAGAGTTTCTCCTTTAGCGCAGACCCAGTGAAGGGATTATGCATTTCAACGTAGGTCCCGTGAAGGTTACCTGCGCTGAATGTAAAAACCCCTGTGTTGAGGTTGCGCTGAACCAGTTTGCCCTTGTGCAGCTGGGGTTCTCTGCTCTGTTTTGCCTTGTTTTGATCTCTGATTTTTGCAGCCTGTAACCAGCATAGGTACCAATCTGATAACTCCTTTTCTCTGCTTAAATTCCGCCTCCTTTTGTACAAAAAGACTGTGAGTGTTTTTATCTGTTTATGGCGTCATTTACAGTTTTCCTTTGCATGAGTGAAATAGTCATCCTGTAGCCCTTGATTCAGATCTGTTGATTGTGATCTTAGAAGAGAGTTCATTGGCTGTTTGTAGATTGATTATACATTTACTCTTGCTTATTGGTTTGAGTTTGTCTCTTTTAAGTGTCGAAACAAGTATTCATTTCGAAAATCGTTAAGTGTTGTAATCTCTTCTACCCTCTCTGATTTCGAAAAAAGTAAACTTGTTTGTATTTGTCATTTAAAAGCAAATTCAAAGTTGTACAAAAAGCTTTCTTTGTAGGCATCAATACTAAGAAAGCGGAAAACAAACACCTGCATTGTGCATTTGCATTTTGATAGTTTGCATGTTGGATTTAGGAAAAGTGCATTAGAGTGTGCTGATTGCTCTTTGAGAAAAGATGGTGTCTTTCTTTTCCCTTAGTAGCTAGGATTTTCAAAGTTGAAAAGATATAAAGCTTGCTTATCATCTTTAGACTGCATTTAGGAATTGTATCATACATCTCGTGGTGAACCTTGAAAGGCAAACTTCTAAAAAGATCAACCTAAAATAAATTGAATGAACTTAACAACGCTTTGCAACATAACGCACAACATAGAGGTCTAGGCTAGAGACGTGTTTCGGCGTCGTTAAGCCTGGTGACTGTCGATCTCGTGGATGGTGGGTGATTCCTCCTGAGGGACGATAGCGCCAGTACGGATTGTGCTCCCACGTACCGTCGCGTATATATTGGGAGACCCCTATAGGCATAAAACCTTTATCCTTAGGAAGCCGTGTCGGCCGCCCTACTGATCGCAATGCACTGAACACAGCATTCAGGAAGATCGACCGCCCGTACCCTAAAAAGTATTCTGCGGTTTTGCGAAAAGTTTGGCACACCCTCTGCCTAGAAATCCAGAGCAGTTCCTTTTGGCCTTTTTTAGACTCTATAACGGAAAAAGTCCATCCGAGCATTTGTCACTTCGGGCTCGTTAAAATATCGAAGGAGACTAGAGTCATCTTTAGCTTTTTCTCGACTCTTTAAAACTGAAAAAGCAAGTTGTGTCTAAGCGTCGTTAAAAATTTATTTTAAACGGAACAATCACCCTTTATTCCTGCGTTGATCTTTAGGTTGAAAAAATGGAGCACACCAACCAAGGAATTCCACTTGGTGGAAATCCTAGTCCCTTCTCCTCTTGGGGAGATGTTGGTGCGCCCCATATGGCCACATTGTCGCTTCCAGGACTGACAATTGGCCTGCCGGTCTGGCTCTTTTCAACCAATGTCGTTCAGAACACCACCATTCCTGAGCAGTCGAGTCAACAGTTAGACCAGACCAGAGTTGCCAACCAGCCTTCTACCTCATCTAACTCTTCCTCTCCTCCTTCCTCTTCGCTTGACGGAACTGGTAAAATAAAAAACCAAGTTCCTAAGGAGAAGAAGGAAAAGAAGAAGAAAGAGAAGAAGAAGAAGGAGCCAAAGGCGACTGGGCGAAAACAAGTGTCGTCTGACAAAAATCCACACACAGCACTGACCAGGCCTAAATCGCCATGTGTCATATGCAAGGGAGACCATTTCCACAGAGATTGTCCCTGCATCCCTCGGATACTAAGGGACTGGTCTCCCCGTTTGCACAATTCGGTAGCATCAACCTCTGATAGCCATGTTGACTGCTCACCGTCGACTAGTGAAAGTGAAGTCCCAGGACAGAGAGGGAAAGCTAGATTTCCCTGTAAACTGTGTGAAGGCGACCATGCCATCCACCGTTGTCCCTTCTTAGACGAGGCTAAAAGAGTTCTGGAAGATCACCCGATTTTACGAGCGCAACTTCCTCCTGGATATCAAAAACTCCTGCCAAGTCCTTCACTAGTTGAGAACCCGGCTGGCCCGCCCAGGTGGTCAGCCGAAGCACCTATCATTGAAGATGAACCGTCTGGATCCATGCCTGACAAAAGTCAAAAGGTTGAGACGGCAGTTGACCCGGTTTTGCCTTCAGAGGCTCTATCTTCGAATGATACCATCACAGAGGAGAATAAAGACGACACCGTCCAAATTCTCTTCATCAACACAGACTTCGACGAACAAGGGGGAAATTTGCCCATTCCTTTGTCGCAGGAAGGAACCTCGTCAGAGTCATACCCGGCCGTCTATTCGGTCCCACCACCAAGCAACCTGGTTGTGTCCTTTGACTGGAACCAACTAGGCAGACCCTGGTTTCCAGCAAGCATACCATTCAGAATTATCGTTCAAATATACAGAATGGTAATGGCTGGCACTATCATTGATGAGGGGGCATCTGTGAGTATCCTTTTCTCTATTGCTTGGAAAGCGCTTGGTTCGCCAGCGCTTTTGCCTGAAATGAGAAATCTATCAGGCTTTGATAAAGGAACCAGTTGACCTTTAGGGATCCTCCCCAATGTGCCCATAACATTGAAAGGGAAGACCGTTCAAATGAACGTGATGGTCATTCAAGGACCCTTGGATTATAACCTACTCCTTGGACGAGACTATATATATTGCATGGGAGCTATAGTCTCCTCACTCTTTAGAGTAATGTGTTTTCCGCATGAAGGAAGAATGGTCAAGCTCGTAGACCAACTTTCGTTTCCCGGATCACGCATCGCAAATAGTCATGTACCATCCCTAAATGGTCTATTCACGCAAGAAGTGTCTCAACCCACGGTCCGTCCTCCTGATGAGCGCGAGTAATCCGGGAGGGTATGACTGGAACCCAGGGGGCATGCGTCCTGGTCTGCTTCGGCAGGGAAACTTTGGGTATAGAGTAGGTTTCCGCGGGAGAATATGACTAGTCTATACCCCGTCCATAGAGGAAGAGGGGTTATTCTAGAATAAAATTCTTTTGTCAAAGTTACGTGAGTTGGCGGGCATCGCCGCTCACCTTTTTCTATTTCGGTAGACATTGCTGAGGAAGTGTTTTGTTTGAAAGATTAACGAGACAATCTTTGGGTAACCTGAAAGAGGTAAGCCTCTCTCTTTAAAACAATTGTTTTGAAGGAAAAGAAGTAGAGGTAACCTTGAAATCGTACTTTATACCTGGGGGCATGCAAACCTTTTGGAGTGCAAGCAAAGAGCGGTTATTTATCTGTTTTTTGGGTTAGCCGTTTCCTAACTTGCATAAAGAAAGGACGCGGGGCATAGCTTTGTGAGATGAAGCTCCATAAAAAATAGAATCTCAATGAGACACTCTTATCATATGACTGGGTATTCGAGCAGTTTTAGCACACAATTCATGCTCGTTAAAAAATAAACGCAAGATCCGAGCAGTTTTATCGTATAGTTCATGCTCGTTAAAAAATAAACATAAAATCGAGCAAATGTTTCCACCTGCGTTTAAGCTCGTTAAAAAATGAACTATCCCGGTAAATAACCACTGTGAATGTAATATCATCAGCCATTAAAGCCTTGGTCGTGTTTGCACCGTCACCTCCACTTTTCCATTGGCCGATCGTTCACCTCCATATGATTGTTTACCCATTTTGAGGAACAGCTGCGAAGAGTGATTTCACCTAGCCATCCTTGTGACACTGCCGTGATTGGAAAATTCCAACCTGTACCTGGAATCAGCTGCTAACCCTGTTTATCACTCGTTCCTCAAAAGACGAGTCTTCTTTAAGCTCTTTTCAACTGACTCGTAAAATATGAAAAGATTGCCGAGTCCTTGGCCTTCCAGCTCGTTAAAGGGACAGGAAGAGCTATCCCTCCTCTAGATTTTAATCTTTTTGGACCTGAGGGATTATTGCACAAAAAGATCGAGCGCTTGTTTTATTCGGCTCGTTAAAACTATCGAAAACTCATCCCTTCTGTATTGTTTTATACTTTTTCGGACTTAAGGGATTAGATGACGAAAAAGGACTTTTGGAGTTAACTTTATGTACCTTTTCAGACTCTCTAAAAATGAAAAGGACCGAGTTATCCTTGTCGTTAGACTCGTTAAAATCATTAAATAGCGACAAACTTGTCTTTAGACGAGAACGAGTTTCACTATCGCTAAGCTCGTTAAAACATAGCGATGGGCTTGCCCGAAGGGCAGGTTATAGAACAAGCATATGTTATCCTCCTCAAGCTTGACAAAAATAAAGAGGTACTGGTCAGCAATGACTGGGGAAAAATTGGGAGAAACTAAAGAAAGCTTTGATGGTAGCAAGTCGCTCTTGAACATGACACTTTTCCTCCGTACCACAATCGGGTTGGGTTGTTTCATTCACCGGTCACATCCATGGTCTCGCCATACCATCCATATTTGGGGTAATGCTACCGATCCATCGTATCAGTGTCGCCATATGTTCAAGAGAAGTCGTTCAGAAAAGTCAACCGTGTCTCATCCACTGCCATACATTATCCTTCATCCTTTCATGACCGCCACCCTAAATCATATGTCACAGATCGTTTTCACCTCCATTAAAATCATTAGCTCCGTTCCGTGTCACTGATGTGGGATTCATTAAGGCCCTCCTTTGACGGATCGCTTCTTGTCGACATCAGCTCATTATCCAAGAAGTTGATCTAGGAACAACCCCTTCAGTACTTTGAAGCTTGCATGCCTCAATGGCAAGTTTCTCACTTCCGGCGACAGGTATACATCAATGACCTTCGACCGAAAGATTTTGCGTGGTGTTCGACGCCAAGTCCTTTATTCACACCACGTGAATTGTACTGCAGTACCTTGAGGGTCATTATCATTATCGGTGATTCCTCTCGCGCTTGTTAACGGTTTACATCATTGACCGGTAATCAAGCGATGTCTTTCCATGTTCGACTTCAGAACATTTCTCACATGGATAGACTTGTACTTAGAGTGAAGATCGAACGAGTTTGAAGACCCCGGATCTAGTTTCATCCATCCGGGCTGCGATATATATTCAGGAAAGATAAAGACATTGACATGTACATCATTGCAGCAGATAATCATCCTACTCAAAGGATGATAATTTCATCAAAATTATCAGTCTACCATCAGACGATTGTCTGTTCTATGTACAGAAAAATGAATTTATAAAGCTGTGCATGGGAATGCCCGCCTCAGCTAGATCATGAAAGAAGTATGAAAAATAATGTATTGTATTGTATCTTATTACAGGTCTCCTCTCAGCATTGGATGGACTTCGGATCCCCCTGATAAAGCATTTCACCCGATAAACAGCCTCATACTTTAGGGGGCAACTGTTATAGACATTTTTGTGCCTTACAGCATTGAGCATGAAATGTCCATAATCTAAGGGATCCAAAGTCCCTAAACATGTTGTTCCTACCCCTAGAGGAACAAGGCTAACAAACCACAACAATTCACAGAAGTTCTCCACCAGAAACTGCTCAAAAACAAGTCAATTCAGGATCATTTCAGTGGCTACACTAGCTGTTTGCGCTGAATGTCAAAGCCAACACTGGCTACCTGCGCTGAACGAGAATGGACATGTGGCAGGCTCATTTCTCAAGGTTTCAAAACCCAGGAAGCTTCCAAAATGACACTTGCCTCAGGGAATTCGACTGGTGATGAGTAAGAGGTTCCAAATCTCCAAGTGGAAGCAAGAACCTCCAAGTGGACTCAAGAACTGACAGAGGGAGAGGACACTAGTCAGATCTCAAGCTGACTCATCCTCTCTCCAAACATCTATATATGGATCTCTCCTCCATGAGATCTAGAGGCTGGAATTTTGTTATTGCAAATAATTGCTGTTGGTTTGAGATTGGAATCATTGGGTGCTTAATGCTTTGAAGGGGGTGAAGATAGTAATTCCATTTATTGGGAAGGAGATGCTGGATTGGATCCCTCTGGGTTGTATCTCTTCCTGAACCTTGTTATTCATCAATAAAGCTATCTTGGTTTCTCCTATATTCTGATGTATTTTTGATGTATGAATGCATTAGTATGTTTAGTTTATTTCTAATCCTAAACTAGTTATGAATGTGAATATCTGTCTTTGTGTAGTGTTCTTCTCTTGTCGCAAGTAGCTGTTCTCTTGTCGCAAGTAGCTGTTCTCTTGTGATCTTACAGGAACCCGTTGAAGCTGGACAAGCAAGAAGGCAAGTAGCTGTTCTCTTGTGATCTTGCATGAACCTGTTGAAGCTGGGCGAGTGAGAAGGCAAGTAGCTGTGAACTCCCAAAGAGAAGAGAGACCGGATCGAGGGACAAACGGAAGACACCGGTAAGTCTATTGATCTCTCTTCTTTCACATTTCATAAAGGAAGAAACCAGAATAGCTGTCTCTGTTTGTTGCTAAGGCACTGTCACACCTTAGGTGGATAGGATCGTCCTGCATAGGCATTTTTCCCCACAACAGGTACCCTCTCAAAGGTCGGGTAAAATTATTTGCAGGTCGGCGGAATCAAACTCGTGACCTCACCCGCACAAGCCCCATGCAATACCATTATGCCATAGCCATTGAACTTAATAAACATTGGGCACACGTTTTATTTTATGACATAAACTGTGGCGGTTTGGGGAGGTAACCACTAGCATTAACCGCTAGCATGTGACCAACACTGCGAAACCGATAACCAATGCTTAACGCTAACCGTGCCATTAAACATGCTAAGTGGATTTAGTGTTAATTAATCCGAGCTTATCACTTAATTAATTTCAGATTTAGGTTGGCGGTATTTTTGGTAGGTCCGCTAAATATGGAACTACTCCAAATTTGGTGGAGTTAACTAGAGTTTCTCCAGTTTTGGTGGAGTTTTCCTAGGGAATTTAATTATGTTCCAAATCACAAAAATCATCACCACATAATTTTGTAGAAAATTGTATTAGGGTGGTCTGACCCCTTCAGTACAATTTAACAATGTTGCTCAAATCCTCCTATTTCATATCATCTTATATTGTTAACCATGACAACATCAAGAACATAGAACCATATGAATGCCTTACAAGTCAACACAAAGACTAAAATCCTTTTATACAATGTTATGAGGACTAAACATCTTAAAGGGGTAGGAAATGTAATGAATATGAATATAAATATATAAAAGATAAGAAAATAATAATAACATGAATGAATATAAAGACACATCCTATATAAAGAACATGACTGACCAAGGGACATGATCCTCACCCATTCTCACTAGTAAGTGTTATAAGTACACTGAAACATGGCATTGTACCATCAACTTATCTCTCATTCATTATTTAATATATTTATTACTTTATATATATGGATTTTAACCCAATCTTATTTTTACATTGAGTTTCAAGGAATGAACCTTGATCATATTTAGTAAATGATTTTTTCTGATTGCATAGTAAAATATTCAACCTCCAGTGTGTATGTCACACGGTGCCATGTTCTTAAGCCTAAGTGCCCTCCTCCAAGTACTTAACAATCATCCTCTTAGGTAGGTACCCTTCCTGATGAAGCAACTTACTCCCCCATTCTGTGCACCCAAAGGGTTATTCATCATGCCACATATGATAACAAACTCTTAAGTGTGTTATGATCACATTATATCCAAGGTCAAGCATCCACTCACACTAACTCATCCATGTGTCCATCAAGCATCACTAAGGTAGTAGGATTGCTAGTCATCTATTAGCTAGGTGAAAAACGTTTAAAGTAACCCCAAAAGATAACAATATTTAATAAGGAGCACTCTTGAGATTTATCATGGTTTGAAAGAATCTAATCTATGTTTATCCTTGCAAATTATTATGTGGGTGTAGGAAAATCCAAGTGAAGATAGGTCACCTACAAGAGCTTCTTGAATTTTAGGGTGTGACCCCCTTTAATATGTGTATGGAGCCACCTAGTGCATCCATAACTTAATTAAACACAATCGAGGTAATGTTAATAGGAAAAGGGTAGGATAATTTCCAACATACAGAAGGTAAGTCATGTGGAAGGGCTATTCATGTAATTAGAGAGTCATGAACAAGGGAACATCTATATTGCTCCACCAACGTAATGAATTGATGAATTCCATACATTGGTTCTTTCTATTTCATAAGTTATTGAGCCACTAAAACTCAACAAAGTGAATTGAGAGTTTATCATTGTATTGTATGAGATTTCTTATATTAGTTGGGTGAAAAACCCTGATAATCATGATGACGTGTCACCCCATGTTCAACTTCTACTTGTTGCAAATTTATGTATATGTGCTTATTCTCGAGACTAGGGCCTTATGCTGATTATTCAAGGATTCATTCTTATTAATTGCAAGAATTTGAATTTCAACACCTCAAATATATAGGTGGTTTGGTAAATAGCTAGCATAATTGAGTCTTGGTAATGCTTATGGCCATTATGTTCATGGCCAATTTCTTTTTATGAAATCCAGTACATAATGCTATATTAATCGTCAAAGGAAACCTTTATTCTAAAAATTATTATAGGCCAACATTTAATAAATCTATGGAATCATTCAACCCATATTTACAACACCTAGATATAACATTTTCTCCTATACAATTCATAAGATGTCAGAAATGAATGATCAAGCTTTTAAATATAAAGTGCAATATAGGTTTAGGTGCAAAATTTACAGCCGAAGAATCAAAAGATATAATGTTATTAAATATTAAGATGTAATCACATTTGAAATAAATCTTTAATACATCTAACCCAAATTCCCATAATGAGTTAGTTAGAACTCTTTTGTTGGAATTAAATATGGAACAAGTGAAGAGCAAGGTGCACAATTAAAAGCCACCGTAGAAAGTAAAATTTAAAGAAGTGTTAGAGAAGTATATTTTCATGGAGTCCCACAATGTGAAAGACACTAAATATGGGTAAAAAATGAAACATAGTGCATAAGCCATGGTGAACAATATAAAAAAAAGGAAAATAATTCAGGAAAATGAAAATGTGGGAGAAACTAAAGTGGAAACTCAAGTGAAAAAGGAATCAACATCAAGACATATGCAAGGAAAAACAAAACAAATAGCAAGAAAATAAACATAACAACTATGTGGGATAGGGTAAAATACCAAGAATATTATGTAATGACTCCATACTATGATAGAGAAACATTATGTAAAGAGAAAAGTGAGATAATAGATCCACTGGAAAGTTTAAGTAGATATAAAATGAAAAAGATGATTGCTGGTGTTTGGATTTGTCTATAAGATTCGCTAGAACCATGATCTGTTAGCTATTTGGTCAAATCAATAATAAATATATAATATGATAAAGTGAAATGATACCAAACATCACTGTATTGAGATCTAGTGTTTTCCAACAAATTCAAGGCAACCTCATGGTTTGATGCCAAAAAATCAATGTTATATGCACTAAGCATTACATCAAGTATTCTAAAACAACATCCAATGACTTCAATGAAGAAAAAATAAAAACATATGAATCTATAAGCAACTTTAAATTCTAGGAGTAAAATAAAATAGACTTCTTTGTTTTGTAGATCGAGATCCCAAAGGAATTGAAAGGAGCTTGAGATGTATCATAGTACAAAACTAAAAGTATTTCTATAGATTAGAAAAATTAAAGTACAATTAATTCTCCAATCAATATAGCTTCAAACCCAACTACTCCACTAAATAGTCCTCTGTCACCTATCCATTATATTCTCGAAAAAACTAGCATTCAAGAAGGTACACTAATCACAAAAACACCAAGTATTCCCCATAACACTATTGTGGAAACCAAGTTTATTCAATTGACATAAGAGGAAATGGAAATATTGAATTTTATATAGAATGATGTTAGAAAGAAACTGGAGGCACTGCATAAAATTTTGACTTGCACCATAGAAAACAACAATACATTCATTAATTATCCAATTGTGAAAGTGAAATTTAATATTCATCATACACCAATATTAATTTATTTTGATTCATTTGGGGATGGAGAAACAATGGTAAAGACAATATTCATAAAAGAGAAAAGTGTAAAAAGAAAGGAACTAAAATAGTATCAAAGCCAAATATTAAGTTTATAGACAAAGAAACTAAGTGGCACAAAACATACTAATTAGAGTCCAAGATATGACCATTTCAAAGGCAAATAAACTTTCCTATGTTGTTTCAAATATTTCATCAACTTCATGTGACTTGGCTTTGTTAGGAGACTAAAGTGTGATAGAAGGCACTATGAATTAGTATAAGAAAATGATAAGTGAGTCAATCAAATGAGCAAACATCACACTCAACTTCATGTTGAATTTTGTAGCTATTTTCAATCCTCATAATTTATTTTAGCCATCCAAAATCAAAATAATTGATAAATATGACTTGTATTTCATGTCGGCTTCAAAAGAAGGAAATTAAATTTTTGAAATTTAAATTATTTGTCTCCACAAAAATCAAGTTGGCCCTCCAAGAAGTACAAGCCATGCAACCCCAAAAGACACACCTATTTGGGTTCATGAGATGACTATATAAAGGCTACTCATCCTATACCTCAAGGCACCAATTCAAAACACACATAAACATATTTTTCTGTTCATCTATGTGAAGGAGAGAGAGAAAAGGAGACCAAAGTTGACTAGATCAGTCCATTGGCCAAGCTATCTTTCATATCTGTTTGACTTCACATGTGTGGGAGCATACCAAATTTGTGTATCTTTCTGAGTAGTAGTCCAAATTCTGAGGAAGGTGTAGGAGGCCAAAATTTTAGGAGGTTAAGATTTCAAAAGGCCGAAATTTCAGGAAGTAGAAATATCTCAGTTTGGCCAAGTTTGACCTTAGCTTGTTTTTCAGGTAGTTTGACTTTATTTGACTAGAAAAATAAGATTATAACTCTTGTTGAATTGGAAAATTTCTCCAAGAAAAGGTTGTTGGGTTTTTCCCTAAAAGAGTGTTTTCCACGGGTAAATCTTTTTGTGTCTTTGTGCATCATTATTCTATAGTGATCTCTCTGTCCTACTACATTTTATGATTGAATTTATAAAGTATAATTTCTTAATGATAAAATTGAAGTTATAAAGATAATATCAATATCATTAGAAGTAATTATCAGTTTCAGAAATTTCTTCTTGTATCTATTGCAATTGAAAAATCAACATGGTATCAGAGCCAAGATTTAAGGAGAAACCATTGAAGTATCTTGAAGAAGCATAGGCATCAAAATACCATAAGAACTTCTGTACCAAAACAAAAAGGTCGAGTTTTGAAGTGCTTTCTGCAACAAGATTCGTGGATATAGTGGGTAAATTGTAGGCCTATTTTGAGGTCTTATTAGCCCTTGTAACAAGTGATTTTCGATGCCACCTTTAAGGTTTTTCCTAAGGCCCCAAATCAATCCTGTCACAGATCTTACAAGTTAATTCTTTTTTTGCTGAAGCAAGAATCGAACCTTCTATTCATTTGAAGCTAAAAAATAGGTTACATAAAATACAATAAACCCAAAGGAGAAGAATTAACTGGCACCCTATGCTTAGGGACCTGAGTCAACTGCTCGAGTTCCTGGCTAAGGGCCCACAAAATAGAACAACCTCCTAAATCATTCGATCTGTCTAACGGTCGAGGATCTAAAACTGTGCAAAAACAAGAGAAATCAAGAAGTCTTTAAGCGGACCCGATGAGGAAATAGAGACAACAGTGAAAACATTTCGGGTCTGCTAGGTAGATAACCATAGAGCAGTTGTTCCGCCCGAAATTCCCTGATCCCGCTCCTGAGCAGAAACATGTAAGGAAGATATCCTCGTGCCGCCTACTAGCACAACAAACCTCAGTTGTAGATCTATTACCACAAGATCCTACGGTTGTAAAGGATATCAAGCTAGAAAGAAGATTGAGGAATACCCGCCTGATGAAGGCGGTATTCTCTCTCCTCCTTGAGCCACGTGTTGAATGGTTAGTGGCATTGGAAGCATTTCTGTTAAACCACTTAGGGTAATGCGGATGCCCGAAAACCACTGTAACTATAGAAAAACCACCTTGTGCTATAGCAAAGCTCTTGGTGTCGCCATTTGGTTTCACGCTCTCTCTCCTCTACCTTCCATCCAACTACGTGACCCAAATATGCCAATTCTCTGGTCATCTGCTTGTCAAACCCTTATCATCCATCTACTTAATTTTCAACTGGTTGATTCCCCTTCATGTAATGATAATGCTCCCTGTCAGTGTGAGCCAGAGTGTAGCAGTCCTCACGCAGTTGTCCTGCGGGTACCAACTCCCACGAGCAACACTTGTTGTATCGTGTACATAACACCCCTTCATTAGCTAGCCGGTCCACCACTCTGTTGGCATTTTTGTGCACATGAATAAATATAAGAGTTCTTAGTATTCTTAGGTGAGATTGAATTCGGTGATAGACCTGCAAAAGTCTCCAGTGGTTCGAAACTTTGTCTGGTGCAGTGCCAATGCCTATCCTTTTGACCGAATTAATTGTTAATTCCGAGTCTGCCTCTATGATTGTATTATGTAAATTTTAATCAATTAGAATTTCTAAGCATTGATAAATGGCCATGAGTTTTGCCATATTGTTAGTGGCCCTCCCCAAATGACTGTGAAAGATGACTTTTATATTTCCCTCTTCATCTCTTATGACTCCTCCGTAACCAACATCCCCAGGGTTTCCTTTTGAGGCTCCATCTATATTGAATTTCAAAAAGCCATGGGGAGGGGGTTGCCAGAAAGCCTTTCCTTCTGATATGTGCCTTGCTATCTTATTTATGCCTTGAGGGACATGTGACTGGAGCCCCAATAGTTCGAGAATATGAGCATCCCGTTGACCAGGGGGTTTCTCAGGTGGTTGCTTCAGAAGGGCACTAACAGTTTCTTTGAGCTGTTTTAGGATCTGAGCCATGATGCTTTGTGTTGAGCCAGATTTATCTTTGAAGATCCTGTTGTTACGTTCTTTCCAAACATCCCAGATCAAAAATCCTGGAATCAGAGTCCAGGCTATATTGACTATCTCATTATCCGAGAAGTCTTTCCTCCAATTCTTTAAAGTTTCAGTGATGTCATTTTCGTTCCTGTCATTTGATTGAAGATAGAGGCCACCCAATTCCATAAGGTGGAGGTGAAAGAGTAGAGGTTGAGAAGGTGATCCATAGTTTCTTCCTGCAGAGCACATAACTGGCATCTTGATGGACCAACGAAACCTTTCTTTCTGAGATTTTCCCAAGTCAGAATATTTTTATGCTGTACTAGCCACATGTGTTGAAAATGAAACAAGATGATGGAGCTTAGTGAAAAGAAGTCGCCTTCACTAAGTGGGCCTGCAGGCTATTTTTGGCGCAAAGTCTATTTTTAGACTATGTCTATTTTTAGACATATGGATCATGGTCTATGAGTTGCAGGATGCTATTTATGGATGATTGGTCATGTTGGTAAAAATAGATGGACCTCTATTTTTAGACATATGGGCGGATTCTATTTTTAGATTGCCAGTCAAAAAATAGAACAGTCGAATATTATTAGCTCTTAATAATATTTGGACTATAAACATTATCTTATCCTCTTGCAACACTTCAGTTCGAGCTATGGATGTGGCACATGAAACTGCCAGAAGGAAATACGCTTTTCCTATGGGTTAGTTGAACTATTGCATGATGGAATTCAGTTATTACTCAAGTGACTGAGTTTGGTGGAGTTGATTGAGGATTTGATGGAGTTGTGTTCAGTTTGACTTAGTTGAACTAGTTGTATTTAGTCTAACTGCCAAATACACTAGTGATGAGTGATGTGAATTAATTATTAATTAATTCACTAATTATTAACTCATAAATCAACTAAAGAATACATCAGTTAACTCAGTGCATGGACATTTAAGTGGAGACAAGTGTTAGAGGTGGGTGAAAGGGTGAGACTACTATCAAATGTGACTATAGCTGCACATGATATTTGCACAGTCATTGATTGAGATTGCCAATGAGTATTGCGCAGTACAAGCCAAGGGAATTCGAACTTGGATCTGATCTATTCTCAACTTGGATTGTGCAGTAGAGGCAGGAAAACAGTGGAGGAGATTTGAACCCGTGACTTGTTCAGATCTGAGCTAGTTTGTGTGTAGCATGTGGAGATAGTACTGAGTACTTGTGAGGAGTATTGTACTACGTATTGTTACATGTTCTCTATCATTATAATATACAGATAGTTGGGGGTTTTCAGTTGTATGCTTTCCCCATTACATACTGTGTTGATATGTGTGATTGATGTTTCAATGGGCACATGCAATTGTTTTTTTAATTCCGCAAATTGATGATCAATGATAGAGGAGGTTATGTATTATGCATGCATTCCACAAATAGTGTATAATCAGGATAATCTCTATGAATAAGTGTTATATTATTCAAATTTCTACAACATGAACAGTTTGATCTTCATCCAGTGAGGGTTGTTCCAAAGGTTTTTCCATGTCTTGTTAGGGCTTGGATAGTTAAGTCCAGTGGCTATTCTTTTGGCTTCTTTGAGGTTGAATATGCCCTCATTGTTACTCCCCCATCTAAGTAGATCATTCGAGGTTGAAGTCAAAATTTGCCTCTTTTCCAGAATCACTTCAAGAACTTTAGCTTGGGCCTTCATAGGGGTCTCATCACTGTAGTTTGGTACCTTCCAAATTCTCCATTTACCAGTGTCCCTTGATTGATCCCAAAAGTCACTTACCCTTTTCAGTCCTTTATTAATGGTATCATTTTTGATGATATCCAATCCTTCTCTACATAGGTTATGTTCCTGTTTCCAGTTGTCCTCCCAGAACCAGGCTTGATTCCCATTTCTGATCCCTTAGAAACTATGTTTATGAACTAAGGCTATGTTCTCCCAAGCTTTGTTCCAAATATGGGAGCCCCTAATGTGTCCTGTCATTCGAATGTGGTCCCTTTCCTACCAGTCCATTGCATATTTCTGTTTCCAAAGCTTAGCCCAGGGGTTTCTCATTTCCTTTAGCCATCTCCACCAAAGTTTTGCCCCCAAAACTTTGCTTAGAGTATCTGGGTCATGGAGACCTAAACCACCATGGGTTTTGGGTTTGCAGAGCTTGTAACAAGCTACTAGAGACCATTTCTTTTTCTCTTCCCCTTTACCCCAAAGAAAATCTCTTTGGATATTCCTGATTTGCTGTAAAACTCCTATTGGGACAGGAAGGGATGAAAACATAAAAATTGGAATGGTTTGTAGTACAACCTTTGTGAGGACTAGCCTTCCTGCTAAATTCAAAGATTTGCTTGTCCAATTTCTTACTTTCTCCTTCAGTTTATTTTCTACTAACTCCCAGACTTCCTTACTCAAAGGTTTATCGCTGAGAGGCATTCCCAGATATTTGGAGGGAAGATGATCTCTTTGAAAGCTGAGAATTTTGGAGAGATTTCTTTGAATAGAAATATTAGTATTGAAAAATAAAAGTTTTGATTTTGTGAGGCTTACCTTGGTACCAACAGCCGTTGCAAAATCATGCAGGATTTGTTTGAAAGCTTTGGCTTCCTTGATTGTGGGTGTGCTCTGCAGCATAGTGTCGTCCACAAATTGTAGATGAGTCAATGTGTCCCCATTCTGAGTAAGTTTGAGTCCCTGGATTCTTCCTTCCTCCTTGGCTGAATTGATCTCTTTGCCCAATGCTTCCATCATGAGAATGAAGAGGAAGGGGGAGAGAGGATCTCCTTGCTTGAGGCCTCTCGATGGCTTGAAGGTTCTAGATGGAGAGCCATTAAGAAGGATTGAACAACTGGCAGTGGTAACTAGGGCCATGACCCATTTTATCCAATTGTGGTCGAAGCCATATGCTATAAGAAATTCCCTGATGTAAGACCAACTTAGCTTGTCATAAGCTTTCGCTATGTATAGCTATATTATCATACCTACTTGCTTATTGGTCTTGAGGGAATGAACCACTTCGTGAGCTTGAATGATATTATTGAGAATTTGTCTACCTTCCACATATCCAGTTTGATCCTCTGACAGGAGCGTTGGGAGAAGGGGTTTGAATCTGTTAGCAATAACTTTGGAAATGATTTTGTACACCACATTGCATAAAGCTATGGGTCTGAATATGTCTGGTGTCATGGATTTTTCCTGTTTAGGGATTAAGGATATGAATGATTCATTAAGTGCTCTTAGAACTGTTCTTGATTTTCACGAGTCCTCCACCACATCAAGAATGTCATGTTTGACTGTTTCTCAACATGTTTTGAAGAAGTCTACATTGAAACCATCTGGGCCTGGAGCTTTCCCATTGTGCATCTCTTTGATTACTTCATTGACCTCTTCTTCTGTCATTGGCCTATTGACATTATAATTATCTTCTCTGGTTACCAATTTTGGAATACGCTGAGTGAAGCTTTTAGTAAATTGAGATCTGTCTGCAATGGTCTCCCTTGCTATGCTTTGAAAATGTTGTACCCGAACAGATTCCATTTCCTTGTGAGTATTTATCTCTTTCCCTTGAGGATCTATGAGTTTTGTGATCCGATTACGTGCCCTGTGTTCCATGGTAGATTTGTGAAAGGACCTTGTGTTTCTCTCCCTTTATTTAATCCATTGCAGTATTGATTTCTGTCTCCAAAAGATTTCCTCCTGCTGGCATCTGTTGTCCCATTCTTGTTGAAGAGAGTCCGCTTGCATTTTCCTTTCCTCTGCGAAGCCTTCTGTGATGAGAATTTGATTAGTTTCCTGTAATTTTTTTCCACTCCTTTTTTGGCTCCAAAATGCCAAACTCATTTTTGTTCCATTCTTTGAGCCTTAGCTTGATGAGTTTGAGTCTCTGTTGCAGGAGGAACATTTTTGTGCCTTGGGTGGGTATGTCTTCCGCCCACCATTTTCCAATATTAGTGATGAAGTCAAGGTGAGTGAGCCAAACATTTTGAAACCTGAAAGGTCTGTTCCTCGGGGTGCTAATAAATGAAGCTTCCAGCTGGATGGGCCAGTGGTCCGAGCCTCCGAAAGGGAGGATAAAAGCTGTCATGATACGACCGGTGAGAAGGAGACCCTCCGAGATTATGACTCTGTCTAGTTTCGAGGCAACTTGGGAAGTTCCTTCTCTCTTGTTATTCCATGTGAAGGTACCATTAACTGTATCCATATCCACTAGTCTCATGTTGTCTAGGAAGTTTGGGAAAGCAATTGTCTCTTCCAAGAGTTCTGGTCCCTCCTTTTTTCTCTGTGAGATATCTGATCATGTTAAAGTCCCCTGCCAGAATCCAGGGCATTACTGGGTGTCTCTCTCTCAGCTCCTCCAGAGAGGTGAGAAGCCTGAGTTTATCTTCCAGAAGTTGAGGACTAGAGACATTTGTGATCATGTAACATTCCTTGTCCCCCAAAGGTTGGATAACCATTGAAAGGTGGTTTCTGGATGCTTCAGCATCCAGGATTCCAAATTTCTGAGGATTCCATAGAGTGAGAATTCCCCCTGCTGTATTATTTGCTTTGACTTCTAGGTACTCATATTTAATAAGCCATTTGCTATGTATTTCTCGGATTTTTTCTACTGAACATTTTGTTTCTTGTATAAACACCATATCTAGTTTTTCTTCTTTTATTCTGTTACTGAGATTTCTTTGTTTTCTTTTACTTCCTAGTCCTCTAATGTTCCAAGTTGTAAGATTCATAATGATGGGTTTGTGAAAGAGTAACTGGTGAGATCTTTCATCTTACTTGAATTAATCATGAGTTTCCCACACTCTGTCAGTAGTTCATTTTGTCTCTTTCTTCCTCTTTTCTTGCCTGGGTTTTTCATGGAGTGTCTTGATGTTATCTCCATTGATTTAACCCCTCTGTTTCCCTGGTTGTCGTGGTTCCTTTTGACTCCTACAACCTTGGTTTGAGACCTTTGGAGGAATAACCGTTGTACCCTGTCAAACTCCTCTTGTGTTAGAGAGTCAATCCATTTGTTGGTTCCCTGCTCTAGAAACTTTTCTAGTTCAAGGTTCTCCTTCTTAAGAATCTCCTGTAGGTCTTGGTCCTCCATACCTCCTTCGCTTGGGGTCATCTCATGGTCCCTGCCAAGTTCCATAGTGCTTGGTAGGTCCTCCTTTTGTTCATTGTATTCCTGTATGATTTCCATACTATCCTCTTTTTCCTTCTCTGTATGATTGTCCTCCGGTTCCTTGTTCGTTCCATTCCCCCCCCCCCCCCCTCTTCTTCTAAAATCTCGAAACTGTTATGACTTGGTAGCTTGTTCTCGCTAGGTTTCTTTTGGTACTTTTTTCCCCCTCCTTTCCCTCTGCCTCCCACTTTGGTAAAACCTTCAGGGTCTTTTCCTATGTTGGTTTTCAGGTTGTCCCCCCTTTTATTGATTGGGAAGTCTTTGAAGAGGTTCCCATGTTCATGACATTTACAACATATGAATGGGATGTGTTCATAGTCGATCGCCTATACCCATTCCTCATCATATAATTCTAGGATGACTTCATCCAGGAGTGCTCCCGATAAGTCCATTTCTACAAATATGCGGTCGAAGGAGGTATATTTACCTTGCAGTGTTTCCTCTAATATCTTTATAAAATGCATTAATTTATTACCTATAGCTTTTAAGGATTCCAACAGCTAATAATCTAAAGGTAAGGAGTATAATCTAATCCATACCGGGACCGATGTGGATGTTTCTCGCTTCGAAATGAAGTTCATCACCCAAGGTCGCATGTAAAGGCTTGTGGCAGCATAGAAGTAGGGTCCTCCTTCGAAAACTCTATCTTTGTCCTCTAGGTTAGTGAAAACCACTGTGAAAAAACCCTTGGACCCAAGATGTAGATTTATTTCTCCCTTTGGTTTCCAGTTGTTTCTTATCCATGTGTACAACGCTTTCTCCGTGGGCCATATACCCATAAACTTACATATGACCGCATAAGTCGCCATGTGATCTCTGTGCACCTGTAGTGCAGGATCATTTAAGACCACCCAAGGTTTAATGTTAGACTTGGGCTTGCAGGGTCCCGTCGTAGATATGTTCTCAATTCTCTGACTGCTATCTCCAGATTTCGTTTCCCTCCTAGCTTCCTTGTGGGTCCCTTCCTTTTCAAGGGATTTACTGCTTTCCAGCTTTTGAGTACCAGTTGTCTTTGTCTCTGCCTCCGTTGGTTTCCAGAAATTATTTAGACTCACCTCTTTGTTTCTGTTTGAAACCACGTTATTGTAGGAGGGAGTGGAGCTCCCTCCTCCATGCCCCTCCATAGTTACTAGCTTGCTCCTGTCTCCCCCTGTTCAAAACCCTAGTCACTTAGTTCAGAGCTTTTTCCTCAAATTAACACTGAAATTTTTCCGCTGATCTTACAAGTTAATTCATTCTAGCCTTGATTAAAGTGTTTTCTAGTAGGTCCAATATAACTTGGAATACTTTGTTTGGACATAGTTTATTCTAGTAGATTGCAATAGGTCCATCCTCTCTAATTTGTGATTTTCTCATGAGGAAATTATTGTACAACTCGAGGCCTAATTTAGCCCTGGTTAGGGAAGAATTGAAGTCACTTTTGAAGGTCTGCTTGAGATCATTCTTTGGATTATTTAGAGCTTGTATGAGATTGATTGTGGCCTGATCTCAAGAATAATCTCTGTGAAAAATTAAGTTATTTCTTAGGGAAAAATCCTAAGGAATATTTCGGATGGCCTAAGCTGAGTCCAAGAATAAGTTTATTACAACTTCAAGAACCTAGGTACAAGAAGAGAGAAACAAAATTTTTGGTGCTCATTTTCAAAGCAAACTTTGATATTTATTTTTGAAGCAAACCTTTACCTGTCTACATGTTCCGATGAAAACTTTTTTTTCTTTCTTTTTTCTTTTGAATGCTTGAAGTAGGAAGAAGCCTTTTTTGAAAGAATTAAAGAAAGTTGTGATAGAGTTGAAGGACAATGTGAAGATAATCTGAAGTATGAACCTTTTGCTCAAAATCTCATAAAACAAGTTTGAGATACCTTAGGAATGAGGAAGGATAGTGAGGCAAAATTTGCAAATTTGAATGAGATGGAACATCCTTGATTTAGGCCTGGTTGAAGATAAAATTTGTTTCGTAAGAAACATAATTAAAAGTGTTGCTCATACCTTATAAAAATTGAAATATACTCATATCCAGAGGGATCTGAGGAAGGTTTCCAATAATTATTTTTTCACAGGTGGTCAAAGATTCAAGATGATATGATGACATTCCATATAAAATCCTTGGTTCCATGACTATAGAAGGCTAATTTGTACATAACAAAATTTGTCGAATCTACAAAAGGTGTCTTAGGTTTTTTAAACCCTATAAGACTTAGAAGGTATGCCTTGAATAAGTGTTTTTACATACTATAGTTCAAGTGCTTGTTCACTATAGAAATATGTTGTAAGGTCATTATCTCACAACCAATGGATGTACACTCGTTGATCTGTAGCATCATCATAGTTTTGAATTTGGATTACGGTTCAAAGATCGATAAGGCCTAAAGATAAGATAAGGTATGCTAAGGGGGACGGACTAAGGGTGTTCCATACACTTGTGTCAAGAACATTTGGCATCCTGAAGTGCGATATGACCCTGTGTAGGGATATTTCCTTTTGGTTACTATATTGCAATATATGTGTTCAAAAGTAGAATGTTGTTTCTGAAGTTGCTAAATATAAGACTCTAGAATATTGATGCCATATACCTTATACTATTGTGGAAATATTTTGTATAAATAAGTAAGGTCTCTTGTCAAGTATGCAGAAGATGCCTTGCAATGCACTGTTGTGGTCATGTTTTATTAGCTAAGTTACGTTGTTGGTGTTAGGGTGCTTGATGTTACAAATTGAATCAGAGGAGAAAATGTTCTTCACCTATAAAATAACAAGTTCCAATTAGCACATGAAAAAGTTTGTATTTGGAAGTCATAGGGTTTCCGCTAGAGAAAACACTAGAACTAGACCTAGATCAATGTTTCCTTTGAAAGAAGAAACCCTATCTCATGCAAGGAAGGAAAGGAACACAACACACTGATGAAGAGGATGAGCATGATAAGTTTGCATATGGATTTCATTTATGCAAGAAAGCTAGGATCAAGAGGGAGTTCAAAAATTCCCTAAAATCCTCAAAACATAAGTACCTTATATCTCTCTTCGTTAATTATTATTATTTTACTATTATTTAACCTCTTGTATTTGTTTATTTTGTTGAGTTCTAATAATTTATTCCATGGCCTCCTAGTGAGGGTTGCAGGTACAATGTGAAGGTCGCAAAAGGCTATGGAAACAGATGGAAGCATTTGAAGAATGAAGCAAAAATTACGACAAGAGGATTCTCCAAAGATCAATGATTTTTGTTCAAGAGAAAAATTGTACTAATTGTACTTGATGGCTAGAAGAGTTCCTAGCTTAGAGGGAGTAGGCAGGCCAACACATTTGAAGAATGCTATGATGGAGGAAATTGTGCCAAAAAGAAGTTAGTGGTGACTTCCAAGTGAATCTCAAGATGAAGTATGCAGTAGATGGAAACAAAGATGAGTACAAAGAAAGATTCATGGGGATTCTCATAGAAAGAGGGAGAGGACTATGTGTGTTCATTTGCTCGAGTTGTTAGATACACTTATGTTATAACTTTTATTTCTGTTACTTCTATTATCGGTTGGAAATTGCATTAGGTGGTTGTGGATACGATTTCCTCAATGAAGTGATTGGAAAAGAAGTGTACATGGAGCTACCTTAGGGATTTGAGGTACATGATGGGGAATCTCATGTTTGTAGATTAAAGAAGGCTTTGTACAAACCTCAGACATGGTATTCTCAAATTGATGATTATATGATGCGTCTTGGTGGATATTGCTATTAGATGACTTATTTCTGAAAGAAGCAGAAGGATTCACATGATAGAGGAAGCAACAATGGCAAAAGGATTTTCTTCCGTGATAGAGGAGCAGTATGGATTACCATAGGAATCCTTGCTTCAATGAGAAAGGGAGTTCACCTATGATTTTGAGATGAATGATTTTGGTTGGATACCTTACTTCTTGGAACTAGAAGTATGGTAGAAGCCGTGTAAGCATATTATAAGGATCCTTCATATATTTGGGATGATGGAAAACCAGTCCCTAGTCACTTCCATGGTAGCTAATATGAATAAGTGAAGTGGTAGAGGGAGAATCTAGGATTTCCACAAAAAAATATGTTTCAATGTTAAAGGGAGCATCTAGTCAAGGTGACTAGAAAGTAACCATGGTGATGGATCCAGTGAAGGAAGTCGAACAATTTATGGTTGAACCGAGGCATGTGACATGTGTTGAGGTACCGATATGGTACATAATGATGAATTATACTTGTAGGGTTATACAAATTCAGATTGGGGAAGAGTGATGAAGATAGGAAGAGGAAATTATGATGATGAATAAGTTTGGATTCCGATTCAGCAAGAAGCAAAAATCTGTCACACTTAGGACTGCAGAGGCATTGTATATTGCAACTGGTTTAGAAAGTTGTGAAGAAAGTGTAAGCTACTTGTAGGATTTTTTGATCTGGTGCAGGAGACGACCGTGATGACAGGTCAAAGCACATTTAGTACCACTATATATGAAAAATGGTATAGAAGGGAGTAATGAGGCTCCAATGCATATCTATAATCGACCAAGATGCTTACATTCTCACAAAGCCGTTGTCCTAGGGTGACATTTGCATACTTCAAGACAATATTAGAGCAGTTGAGAATGCTTCCCTCGGTTAGAGGGAGTTATTATGTTGTAGCATCAAGGGGTAAACATTCTCCCTAGGCTAGGATATTAACATGTCAAGGGATTGACCAAGGGCTATGTAATGTGTCTAGGGAGAATGGCCCAAAGATCATCAAGGCCCAAAGTGCTCCCCAGGTGGATGACTAAGTGTATTTATCATTGGACAAGTATGATACCATTTAATTTGCATGCAGGAATGGTAATAGCCTAGGGTTTCACCATAGGTCATAGGTGTTGACCAGGTTCCAAGTGAACACTTGAATAATTGGTGACTTTGCTCAAAGTGGTGACTTGTTGGGCATGATGCTGATGCATGATGTTTTCCACATGTATATGTAATAGATAATGAGGTGGATGGATTCATCAACATAGAAATATATTTCAACCTTTTTTTGGGATATATAATTTTTTCAATAATGAGATCATTTAAAGAAGTTATTATGGATATCTCCCTAGCTAAGAGGGAGTTTTGAATTTGTAGCTATGGTCAATCTTCATAATTTATTTTATCCCTCTAAAATCAAAAGAAATGATAAATATGAATTGTATTTCAAGTCAACTTCAAAATATGAAAATTAAAGTTTAGAAATTTAAATTAGTTGTCTCCAAAAAAGTCAAGTCAACCCTCCCAGAAGTACAAGTTTTCCAACCCAAAAATACACACCTATTTGGGTTCATGAGATGACTATATAAAGACCACTTGTCCTCCTCCTCAAGGCACCAATTCGTAACACACACAAATATATTCCTATGTTCATCTATGCGAAGGAGAGAGAGAAAATGAGACCAAAGTTGATTCGATTAGTACAGCATTGACCAAGCTATCCTTCATATTTTTTTGACCTTTGTTTGTCATCACAGGTGTGGGAGAAGGCTGAAGTTTTCTGTGTACTTTCTAAGTAGTCTAAAATTTGAGGAAGGTGCAGGTGGTCGAAATTTTAGGATGATGAATTTTAGGAAGCCAAAATATCTTAGTTTGTCGAGATTTGACTTGGGCTTATTTGTTGGGAAATTTGACTTTATTTGAATAGAAAAATCAGATTGTATTTCTTGTTGAGTTGGAAAATTTCTCTAAGAAAAGGTTGCTGGGCTTTTCCCAAGGTAAATATTGTTGTGTATTTTTTCATCATTGTTCTACTGTGATCTCTCTATCCTATTTCATTTTATGATTGAATTTATAAAGTATAATTTCTTAATGATAAACTAGAAGTGATAAAGGTAATATCAATATCATTAGAAGTAATTATCAGTTTCAGAAATTTGTGCTTGTATATATTGCACTTGAAAAATCAACACTTTGATATCAACATAACAATTTACAAATTGTGCACTCAAAAATACAATTTGAACATTCAATATGGCAATAAAAACATGAAACATAGGGATTTATGAAGTTTAAACATGGAACCTGTGCAATTCCTCCAAATAATGATTGTGTCAAAGCTAAAACAACCCATAACTAGTGTAAAATGTATCAACATCACACTTAAATGTTTATCACTACAACAAAAATATGTTGAACATTTTAAAATTGAGGTAAGTGTTACGTGCAATATTGAAGTAGTGAAGGCCACAAAGTAATTGCAAAATGTAGAGGACTTGAAGAAAACAAATGAATTGCAACCATAAACGAATTCAAGTGCACAAAATAGTTACCAACTTGGGGATAAATTGTATAATTCACCATCTTTAATGAAAGAGAAGGAACACGGTATAAGATTTATAACAAAATGCATAATGGGTTTGACAAGAAGCTATATATATTCCAAAGGTACGAGATGTAATTCTAAAAATTAGGGGATTTTATGCCATCACCAATGAAATGGGTGAATTTTTTTGCAACCCAACAAAGTGAAAGAGCAAAGTTTCACAAAACTCAACAAACTATGAAAAGGTTGTGTTTGTTACTTGAAAATTTTCAAGCTTTAGCATTTGCAAGAATAGAGAAACTTTGTTTGTGCAAAGTCAGAAAACATTAACAAGAAATGGATTGATATAATGATTAATTATGCTCAAATCAAGTACATTGGCACCCAATGAGTTCTAAAGTTGGTACCCTCTTTGTAGGACTATGGTTTTCATGATGGTTAATATTATGATTATGGTTAGAGAAAGCACATATTTTTGCAAATTGTTGGATACTACACTTGTGCTTGGATTGCACCAATGGTTCAATATGTGTTGTGGCAAATAGAGTTACATGTATTGAAGATTTTAGTATCATGAAATAAGGATCACATCATAAGGGTCTATGCTCACATATTGGACTTGCTGTGATCTCCTAAAATGGATGCCTTTCACACATGAATTATAATTATCTTTATGCAACCATAATAATTACCATTGTTATATATTTACATGATGAGAAATAAGGATCTCGAGTTAAAGATTCAATTAAATTTGAGTAAACTTCACGTATGTCCTCATTTAGGCATGCATTTTGATATGATTTTAGTGCTAACCATGCAAATATACTCACATGCAAGTAAATAGAGGAGGAATGTAAAAATAAGAAGATATTGGAAAAAATTATGCACATGTTTACATACGTTGCATTGTACTAGGTGTAAATAAAACTACAAAATCGGTATATTTATCATGTTTGATCCAATCATTCATGGAATGTTTACAAAGATATAGATTAACTACAAAATGTGAAGTACAAAAAGAATAAAATACAAATATAATACATGGTTGACTAGGAACTTGAGAACTAATTCTCATTAATTTATTATGAATATAAATATGTATAAAATAAATATAAATCATAATGATAAAAATAATTAATATAGTATAATTAATAATTATAAAAGGACATGACTCTTCATGAAAGAGAATATCGCCTAGGTTATATACAAAGCTCTCATTGTATTCCATCATATTATTTTTACTCAACACTATAATATATATATATATATATATATATATATATTCGAGGCATTCTAAATATGTTGTGAGTGATTTTTTTTCATCTTATTAGATATCAGAGCCTCATTTTCTGATCTCTACCTTTAAACATATATTCCAAACCTTATCTAATAATGTTTTTTTCGGGCACTCTTAAAATTTTCGTTGGAGTTTTCTATGATTATGAGGCCTTTAACCAAAACAATCTAACCCTTCTCCAACAAAAATACCGCAATGATTAAAGAAAAATTCTATTGAAAAATTGCAGAAAGCAATGATTAAAGAAAAATTCAAAGTAGAAGTGAGTAGAGCTTCTCAAGGGAAGCAAAACACATGCCTTAATCACATTTGTTTTTAGTGTCTATCCATTGTTGCCATAGTCACTAGAAAAAAATAGTGGTTCATGAACCAAAACCTTCGTCAAATAGCACCCTTAAAATTATTTACAACAACATTAAATGAAAATGAATGTCGGGACTGAATAATTGACTTAGGTGTTTGTTATCGGGAAAACTAGTGTCCATTCAGAGTTGCTAGTCTCACTAAGACGGGTAGCTATCTTAGAAACAAACGAACTAAAGTTACTTGTGTTTTCCTTTATGAGAGATAGATGAGAGAGAAGCAGAGAGTACCAACCTCAGTCTTTCGCTAGTCTCCTTGCTCGTTTCCTCTCTCCCTTGATAGAGCTTTTGCCACTCCTTTCTCACTTGTCCCGCTTCAAAGAACACCTGTAGAGTCAAAGTAGAAAAATACCATCAAAGAATAGAGATCTATAACCATAAAAAATGTAGGATCAGATGTACATTAACCATATAAATGCATATATAAATACAAGATTCAGAGATATACAAGCATATGGAGGAAAACTCAAATAGCTTTATTGATAGAAGTAGTAGAAGAGAGGATTACAACCAAGCTGTCTGATCCAGCATCATCCTCCCAGCATGAAAGCCCTCTTCACCTCATACAAATCAAGATCACCCAACAATGTCTTCAAAGAGAAACCAACAACACTTCCTTGCAAATTACAAAATTCCAGCCTCTGGATCTCTAGGATGAGGGATCCATACATAGATGTTTACAGGAGAGTGAGTCGGCTTCTGGGATCTTGATTAGTGTCATTTCACTGATAGTTCTTGGTTCCACTTGGATATTTCATGAGCTCTTACTCATCCCTGGGTGAATTCAGAGAGGCAAGTGTCAAATGAGCAGTTTCTAGAAGATTCTTTGAGTTTCCACCTAGCAAACTGCTTCTGCCATTTGTCTGCTCTTACTCATCGCACCCTACAGAAGGGCTTTCCAGTATGCATCACACCCCTCATGTGTAATAGGTGAGATGCATCGCACCCTATGCATGGAGTAGTCTGTATGGTCCAGTTTTGACCAGTTCTGAGTAGTTTTTCAGGGAAAACTTCTAGGAAATGATGTAATCAGCTGACCTTGTTCCTTTAGGGTATGAAAAAAAACTTTTAAGGGTTTAGAAGCCCTTGGTTTATGGACATATGTGATTGGAGTTGCAGTGCCCAAATATGTCTATAGCAGTTGCCCCCTAAAGCATGAGGTCATAAATCTTTTGATGTCAGGTGAAATGCTTTATAATGAGGATTCGAGGTTTTTCGAACTAGAAGGTGACCTGTAATAAGATACAATACAAGACATTTTCTTCATAATATTTTCATGATCTAGCTAAGGCAGACATTCCCATGCTCAACTTTATAAATTCATTTTCATGTACATAAGGCAGACAATCGTCTGTGTGGCAGACTGATGATTCTGGCAGAGCCATCATCCCTTAGCTTGGATGATTATCTGTGCAGCAATGATGTACATTTGATGTCTTTATTTTCCTAAATATATCACAGCACGGATGGATGAAACTAGATATGGGGTCTTCAAACTCGTTTAATCTTTGCCCGAAGTACAAGTCGATCCATGTGAGAAGATGTTTTGATGTCAAACATGGAAAGACATCGCCTGATTACCAGCCAATGATGTAAGCTGTTAACAGGCACGAGAGGAATCACTGATAATGATAATGACCCTCAAGGCACTGCAGCACAATTCACGTGGTGTGAATACATGAGTTGATGTCGAACACCACGCAAAATCTTTCGGTCGAAGGCCATTGATGTAAACCTGTCACTGGAAGTGAGAAACTTGCCATTGAGGCATGCAAGCTTCAAAGTACTGAAAGGGTTGTTCCTAAGTCAACTTCTTGGATAATGAGCTGATGTAAACAAGAAGTGACCTGTCGTAGGAGGGCCTTAATGAATCCCACATCTACGACACGGAATGGAGAAAATGATTTTGTGGAGGTGAAAATGGTCTGATGATGCAAGGTTCAGGGTGCGGTCATGAAAAATGGAGAGTGAAGGTATTGCAGTGGATGAGGCGTTAGCTAGGTTGGTGAATTCTCTGAGCGACTTCTCTTGAACATACTGGAGACACTGAAATGGATTGGTAGCGTTAACCCCAAAAATGGATGGTACGGTGGACCAATGGTGATATGACCAGTGAACGGAATAACCCAACCTGACTCAATCATGGTGACAGAGTGAAAGTGTCATGTTCAAGAGCGATTTGCTACTAATGAAGCTATTCAAGTTTTCTTCCCTTTTTCCCTAGTCATTGCTGACCAATACCTCTTTATTTTTGTCAAGCTTGAGGAGGATAACATATGCTTGTTCTATAATTTGCCCTTCGGGCAAACCTGTCGCTATGTTTTAACGAGCCTAGCGATAATGAAACTCGCTCTTGTGTGCATGGAAAAGTTTGTCGCTATTGTTTTAACGAGTTTAACGACAATGATAACTCGATCCTTTTCAATTTTAGAGAGTCTAAAAAGGGACGTAAAGGAAACTCCAGTAGACTTTTTCGTAATGTAATCCATTAAGCCCGAAAAAGTATAAAATAATACGAAAGGGATGACTTTTGGATAGTTTTAATGAGTTGAACAAGATAAGCGCTCGATATTTTTGTGTAATGATCCCTCAGGTCCAAAAGGATTAAAATCTAGAGGAGGGATGGCACTTCCAGTCGCTTTAACGAGTTGGAGAGGCCAATTGCTCGGCAATCTTTTCATATTTTACGAGTCAGATGAAAAGAGCTTAAATGAGACTCGTTTTTTGAGGAACGAGTGATGTTTTTGGATAGCAACTGGTTCTAGGTAAGGTTTGGAACTTTTCAATCATGACAGTGTAAAGAAGGTGGCTAATAGAATCACTCATCACAGTTGTTCCTCAAAAGGGTAAACAATCAAATGGAGGCGTATGATCGGCTAAAAAAGAGTGGAGGTGATGGTAAGAACATGACCAAGGTTCAAAAGCTGATAATTATGCGATCACAAAGATTATTTACTGAAGGTGGGTTCATTTTTTAATGAGCTTAAACTTTGGGGGAACATTTTCTCATTGCTAGGTTTATTTTTTAACGAGCTTGAACTTCGCGTAAAACTACTCGTGGCTAGGTTTATTTTTTAACGAGCTTGAACTTTACGTAAAACTGCTCGTGCCAGTTGTATAATAAAGATGTCTCATTGATAGGTTCATTTTTTAGGGAGCTTGCCCCATTCAAAACTTTGCTCCTGAGCCTTTCGTTATGCAAGCTAGGAACGACAAACCTACGAGTCTAAAGGGTTGAGAGCCTACAAACTAAGAAAATAAATGGTCGCTTTTCACTTGCATGTAAAAAGGTTTGCATGCCCCCAGGTATAAAGTAGAGTTTCCAGGTCACCATATGGAAGTTCTCGCATTAGCAAGATTGTTCCATCTGCGTTGCAGACAAAACACTTCCTTGGCGATGTCCATCGAAATGGACAAAGGTGACTGTTGTCAGTGCCAATCACATAACCTTTGACGAGGGAATCTTTTTCCAGTCTGATCCATTTTCCTAAACGGACAAGATTATCAAACTATTCATATTCCTACGCAGAAACCTACCTTATATCTGGGGTTTTCCTGCTGAAGCAGACAAGGGTGCATGCCTCCTGGGTTTCAGTCACAATCACCAATTCACTTGCGATCATTAGGTGGATGGATTGGAGATTGATGAGACATTCCTTGTGCAAAAAGACTAGTTAGGGATGGAATTTGACTAATAGTTGTGTCTGAACCAGGGAATGAAAGCTGGTCAACTAGGTGGACCACTCTGCCTTCATGTGGAAAACACATCACTCAGAAGAGTGAGGAAATGATAGCTCCCATGCGATAAATGTAGTCACGCCCAAGGAGTAGATTGTAATCTAGAGGTCCTTGGAATACCATCATGTTTAGATGAACGATTTTCCTTCTCAAAGTTATAGGCAAATTTGGAAGGATCCCTAACGGTCGACTGGTTCCTTTGTTGAAGCCTGTCAGATTTCGAATCTCAGGCTGAAGCGATGGCGAACCAAGAACTTTCCAAGCAGTTGAGGAAATGATACTCACAGAAGCCCTTTCATTTATAATAGTACCAACCAAGATCATTCTGTAAGCTTGTACTATGATTCAGAATGGTACATTAGATGGCAGGCAGGGTCTACCTAGTAGATTCCAATCGAAGGAAACGACTAGATTGCTTGGAGGTGGGACCGAATAAATGGTTGGATAAATCTTTGACGAACTTCCTTCCTGCGGTAAAGGAATGGGTAGATTTCCCCCATGTTCATCGGATTCTGTGTTTAAGAAAAGAATTTGAATGGTGTCGTTCTCATTCTCTTTGGTGACAGTATCATTTGAAGGTGGACCTTCTGCAGACAAGATTGGGTCGACTGCCGTCTCGACCTATTGACTTTGGTCCGGTGTGGACTCAGAGGGTCTATCTTCAATGATAGGTGCTTCGACCGAAAAAATGGTGTGTCAGTCGGATTTTCAACTAGCGATGGACTCCGTAAGAGTTTCTTGTATGCAAGAGGAAGTCGCTGCGGTGACGTAGGACAATTATCCAAGACTCTTTTAGCTTTGTCTACGAAAGGACAACAGTGGAGGACATGATCGCCTTCACACTGTCTACAAGGAAATTTAGATCTTCCTTTCTTTCCATTGGCTTCGTTTTCACTAGTTGATATTGTGTTCTCAACACGATCGTCAGAGGTTGAAGACACCGGATTGTGCAAGTGGGGAAACCAGTCCCTCAGGATCTATGGGATGCAGGGACAATCTCGATGATAGTGGTCTCCCTTGCAAATGACACATGGAGATTTAGGTTTGGAAGGTGCAATGTGTGGATTTTCGCTAGATGATGCATGGTTTCCCCCTTTCATCATTGGATTCTTCTTGTTCTTCTCCTTCCCTTTCTTCTTCTTCTCAGTTAGTTGGTTTTTAGCGTTACTGACTTCACCAAGCGAAGAGGAAGAAGGAGAGGGAGAAACAAATGAAGTAGAAGGTGGGGGAGCAACTTCAAGGTCATCTGGTTGCTGATTTGATTGCTAAGGAATTGCGGTGTTTTGAATGACAAAGGTCGAGAAAAGCCATACTGGCAGGCCAATTGTGAGTCCTGGAAGGGACAATGTAGCCATATGTGGAGCACCAACATCTCCCCAAGAAGAGAAAGGGCCAGGATTTCCCCCAAGGGAAAATCCTTGATTGGCAGACTCCATTTTCTCAACCTAAGACCAACGAGGGAATAGTGACGTTATTCCAAATAAAACAAATTTTATGACGCTTTGACACAACTTGCTTTTTCAATTTTTAAGAGTTGAGAAAAAGCTAAAGATGACTCTAGTCGCCTTCGATTTTTAATGAGCCTGAAGTGACAAGTGCTCAGATGAACCTTTTATTTTAAGGAGTCTGAAAAGGAACAAAAGTGACTACTTTGGAAATCTAGATAGAGGGATTACGAAACCAGTCGCAAAACTGCAAAATAATTTTTACAGTACGACAGTCAATCTTCTCGAATGCTGTGTTAAGTGCATTGCGATCGATAAGGTGGCATACATGGATTCCTAAGGATAAAGGATGTAGCCTATTGTGGTTTCCCAATATATACTCGACGGTACGTGGGAGCACAAGTCCATACTGACACTTGTCGTCTCAAAGAGGAAGAATCACCCAACCTACGATGAAAGTGATAGTTACCAGGCTTTACGACACTGGAATATGTCTCTAGCCTAGACTTCTAAACGTTGTGTGTTAGGTTCCAAAGCGTTTTTATGTTCATTGAGGTTTATTTTATAGTTGATCTTTCTTAATAAGTTTTCCTTTAAGGTTCATCACGTGATGTAGATATACAATTCCTAAATATGAAATCTAAGATGATAAACAATCGTTTACTTTCTTTTTGCAATGAAAATCCTAGCTACTAAGAAAAGAGAAATGAAATTCTTTCAACATAGAGTGGAGAGCACACACTAAATGCACTTTTCCTAAATCAACTTCAGCATGCAGTCTAAATGCAAATGCACATGCATGTATTGCTTTTTAGTTTCCTTAATGGGAGAATGACAAAAATAAAACTAAGTATAGATATGAACTATCTTCTTTCAAAGCGACAATACTAACAATTTTCTTTTCAAAAAACGAAAGTAAAGCCAAGACGACACTTTGCGATTTCGAATTTAAAATTGCTTTTGACACTTGAAATACTATTAATTCAAATCAAATACAATGGAAAAAGTGTAATCGACTATCTAAAAGAGGAATGCTTTGCGACACTCTTTTTCTTGACTGAAAACGACACTTGTGACACTTTCAAATCAAAAGACGACAGTTCGATTAAGCTACTATTTGCAAAGGAGAACTGTAAATGATGAAAAATACATAAAAAAACATTCACAATTCCTTCTGATGGAGGCTGAATAATGCAAAGGAAGATGGTTTCAACAGAGATATACTGATCATAGACAGTAAAACTACTGAATAAAGTTGAAGACAATGAAGAAAAAACCAAAATCTAGAGGCAGAAACAGTCTCATTCAATCATCGCACCTGTAACACAGGGAAACAGGGATGCATCTCACCTACAACACACGGGAGGTGCGATGCATCTAGGTTGCCAAGAAGAGACAGTGCGATGGTCCAGGGATGAGACTGAACTTGGTTTTCATTCACAGTTTGCAGCTAAGTTCAGGGATTTAGGTTGAGCTAATGATTGTCAGTAAACACAAAGTATAGGGGCCGATATAATGAGGTTATTTGAGCTACCACCAGGGCACTTAGGATGTTTTCAAGCTATATGTTCAGTTCATAAACCAACCTAGAGATTGATTGAAGCAGCGTTGATCTACTTTGCAGTTGCATAGCAAAAGCAGTTCGAAGGCTAGCTGGCTAGACTTCAGGCTCCGTCTGTGGTTTATAAAGCAAACAACAGTAAAAAAACGAACAAACTATTCGCTCCCCAGTCAAGTAGCCATTTTGTTATCGGGGAAACTAGTGTCCATTCAGAGCTGCTAGTCCCACTAAGACTGGTAGCTATCTTAGAAACAAACAAACTAAAGTTACTGGTGTTTTCCTTTATGAGAGATAGATGAGAGAGAAGCAGAGAGTACCAACCTTAGTATTTTGCTAGTCTCCTTTCTCGTTTCCTCTCTCCCTTGATAGAGCTTTCGCCACTCCTTTCTCACTTGTCCCGATTTAAAGAACACCTGTAGATTCAAAGCAGAAAAATACCATCAAAGCATAGAGATCTATAACCATAAACAATGTAGGATCAGATGTACATTAACCATATAAATGCATATATAAATACAAGATTCAGAGATATACAAGCATATGGAGGAAAACTCAAATAGCTTTATTGATAGAAGTAGTAGAAGAGAGGATTACAACCAAGTTGTCTGATCCAACATCATCCTCCCAGCATGAAAGCCCTCTTCACCTCATACAAAGCAAGATCACCCAACAATGTCTTTAAAGAGAAACCAACAACACTTGCAAATTACAAAATTCCAGCCTCTGGATCTCTAGGATGAGGGATCCATATATAGATGTTTACAGGAGAGTGAGTCAGCTTCTGGGATTTTTATTAGTGTCATTTCACTGATAGTTCTTGGTTCCACTTGGAGATTTCATGATCTCTTACTCATCCCTGGGCGAATTCAGAGAGGCAAGTGTCAAATGAGCAGTTTCTAGAAGATTCTTTGAGTTTCCACCTAGCAAACTGCTTCTACCATTTGTCTGCTCTCGCTCATCGCACCCTACAGAAGGGATTTCTAGTATGCATTGCACCCCCCATGTGTAATAGGTGAGATGCATCGCACCCTATGCATGGAGTAGTCTGTATGGTCCATTTTTGACCAGTTCTGAGTAGTTTTTCAAGGAAAACTTCTGGGAAATGATGTAATCAGCTGACCTTGTTCCTTTAGGGTATGAAACAACACTTTTAAGGGTTTAGACGCCCTTGTTTTATGGACATATGTGATTGGGGTTGCAGTGCCCAAATATGTCTATAACAGTGTCAACATAGCCCTTAGTACTTTACCAAAATTCAAGAAACAAATTGTATCATAAGTTCATGTTCAACTCATTCTACAATAAGAAAAGAATGGGTGCCTTATCGAAGAATTCTTCCAACATTTTAGAAGTTGTGACCCATGAAATAATCGACCAATGGCCTAAGTATCACTACCAATTAAAATCATGCAAAAAAAAATATGTCTTGTAATTACCACACAAGTGGTACACAAAGATCACATCACGTCCAATCAATGCTGTTGTTTTAGGTTAATATGGATTGAAGGTTGGAATAATGACATAATTTAAAACCCTAAATAGAAAAAGGTTAAAAATAAATAGAGAATATATATATATATATATATAGACACACACACATATATAAAGTTAGAAGTGATTATTTTTGAAGTTAAGAATATTTAATATAAAGAATGGATTTTAATTTGGAAATGAAGGAATGAATATTTTCTTGAGGTTTTCAATTATAGATTACAAATTATTTATATTATAATGGAGTATTTAAGTTAAAGAGATTATTATTATTATTAATATGAGTGACAAGGAAAATCATATCAATATTAATTTGGAAAACTAATTATCAATTTTAAAACAAAATATAGGTGAAAGGAAATATAATTTTTGCAAGAAACATTATGAAATTGAGGATCTACAAGCGATAATTGATGATTATAAATGTAGATATCAATTCAATATCATGACTATGTTTTAAAAAATATCGATATAATTCTCGGTTTACTTTGGTTTGAAAAACTGGGTACCTTATATTGAACACAAGAAAAATGTTTTTGACTTTTCTCGATAAGAAGAAGGTGACACTTCAGGACATTACAATGAACTCAGATTCAATAGTGTATTTATCCAAAGACCTAAAAGATATATCAAAGGTAATTAGTCACGAAAGTCAAAATTCAATATAAAAAATACAAAAATAATTTAATGAATTTATTATGGATAAAAATGAAGAAGTCTATCACTTAAAAGAACATAGCTAGAAATTTATTGCACAAGTCAATAAGTCCAAGGTTGCAAAGTAAAAAATAAAAAAATAAAAAGAAGGCCTACAAAAAATTCAATGGAAGCCCCATCAAAACAAGGTGAAGAAAATTCTCACTTAATGGATTTAATCAAAAGTCATTAGAAGAAATTAAAACATTAAAAAATCATAAACATGAGTATAAAAAAACTAAGCATAAAATCAATGAACCAAAAGTTGAAGAATTTACACATCTCGAACATCATAACCGAAATCTTCTTACACAAGTTAAGAAACTTAAAAGTAATAACAAATCATTGGAAAAAAATAGAATAACTTATCACAAAATAAACATCGAAGTCTTTAGAAGTAACAATCGAAATTGAAATAAAGGGAACAAATATGGATCTAAATAATATCACAATTCAAAATGATTCCAATCCAATTGAAGTGAAGAATGTTTTTGTTCAAATGACATAAATTTCAAATGAATATCTAGTGATTAGGAAAGCAACATCAATCCATGAAGGAAATCATACATTTGAAGTAAATCAAGAAATCATCACAAGCATGATAAGGGAAAATTAAGTTACAAGAACTCCTTATAGACATCCAAATCATAAGAATAAACATTTCAAATAACTATTATATCCATATTATTCAAAAGTATAGAAACAACTTACTTATGTTACGAAGAAAATTATTGTCAGCATAATCCAATCTTATGATAACAATTCATCTCGAGTTTCAAATAAGTGCAAATTTCCACAGAAGATGAAATTGGGATGATTAGATCACGTTTTGGTTCAATAATTTTGTTCAACACTCAGAGGATCATATTGTCTTATACCATAGAAGATGACATTTCTAAGAATTAGGAAAGTAGCAAAAATATTACAGGACAAAGAAAAAAATATCAACCATTTTCATAAATATGCTTTGAGGACAACATTTTTAAGGGGAAGGTAATGTTATGAACATAAATACATATAAAATAAATATAAATAATAATGATAATTGTCGATCATCAATTTTTTAAATGTTTGACATTAAATTATCAACCATGGGTTCGTAATCTTAGAGATGCTACATTATATGTGCAAAGGCTAGGGTATTAATAGTCTTCCTAATCTATCACTAGAGAACAAAAACAAAACCAAGCAACACATAAAACAAGGTTACAAGGGACTTATCTACTGGATAGTAGGCTTAAAGAAAAGATTCAACTCCATCTTTAGTGTGGCCTAACCCATGTCAACAACTATCTAATAACACTCATGTAGAAACTAAATCTATGAGAGATGTGTGCTAACTTAGATTGCATATGAAGCCCTTGTTTGAAATGACACAAGTCTGTCACACTAATTGAACCTATGGTTAGATAAATAAGAGGATTGTAGTTTTTATTTCATTTCCTTTTAGAAAGAAATCTCAATTATGCCAAAAAAAACTAAAATAAAAGCCACAAGGAACTCATTCTATGAACAACAAGCTCAAAGAAGGCATCATCAAGTCCCAAGAGACAATATTTCACATAACTTAAACTGAGTGTTTATATATCATTATAAGCAACACTTAAAGCCCCTTCTTCAAAAGAACCCAATTCATTGTGATGGCAAGGGAAAAGGATACATATATAATAGATGTCATGATAGCTGGTACATCAACACAGAGCCCTCTCACAGGTTGCACTACTTTCTCTGGTTGAATAAGAAACTCATGCAAACTGGGAGAACTTGCAATGCCATATCAACCCTTCAGGAAGTTATCTCTTTCAAATAAACCAAGCAATGTAAAGAGAAAAAAAACTAAAGAATCCTAAATTTTATTGAGATTATTAGGGTTTCCTATAGAGTCACTATTTGATAAGACAATGTGTTGTCACACCGGATGAACCAAATGGTTAAATAATTGGGAATGTCACAATGCTTGGAATTTCCCTTCAATTATCAATCCCGTTCTTATAGTGAACAATTAAAACATTCAATGATTAAAGGAAGAAATAAATGGTGCATTCAAGGGGTCAACCTATTGTTATAAATCCAAAGAAGCTATGATCTATCTATCAGAATGAAAGAAAGAAACTAAGCTATATGGAATTATAGAAAGGAAAGGTTGGACCCTCCAAACCAATGCCACACTGCCTAAGAGGCTACAAAATCAAGATTATTGTTAAGCTTTGAAATTACACCTCTCCTACACATTTTCCCAGACTTTTTCCCCTCACCAGTGCTCCATAAGCTATCAGAAATCATTGCATATTGATTCTAAAAGTGAATTTAAGTGGTTTTATAACTATGTTCTTGTGTTTGCTGTTTGACTTAGATTTGTCTCATTAGCTGCAGAATGCAGCTACTTTCCGTAGCTGATTCAACTTTTCACAGCTGTTTTTGTTAAACTCCAGGTTGCACATGTCATCAGGAAAAACGGGACACGTGGGTAGATCAGAAATGACCTGGACATGGATCAGGTCCTATTGGTTCAACCAGATTCATCAAGGAAAGTTGTGGTCAACGGTGGTCAAACAGAGGAATCCTACAGCAACAGGACTCCGTCTTCAAGCACGTGAAGAATTCGTGGCCGTTCCTAGATCCTTGGGGTCATGTCAACAACTGTAGACTGCCCCACGATGCGAATCTAACAACCACAGTTGACAGATTTAATAATCTCGGCAACCATTATGCTAAATCCATGGACACTGTCTTTTACGTGTCCTCTGTTCACATAGTTTTACAGGAAAACAATTATGTAACCTTTGTTATAAATAACACATTTCTATACGCATAGAGTTAGTCTTTTTGAATGTAATTTTGCTGTTCAAAGTTCATTGTGCCGTGACACTAGTCTTATTGCTGGTAACTGTGTTTTGAAATATACGAGAAGACTCTGTTTCTACATGATTACGTGAACGTAATTTTGGATTGATAGCCTGTTGACCGAGGCTGTGCAGAGGGCCCCTGTACGCTGAGGTTTTGTTTTCATTGTTGTTGTACAGTTTTTATATATCGTTTCCTTATTTTCACTGCACATGTTTCATAGTTATTCACTTGTGTATATATTTCATCTGTATTAACATTTCATTCCTGTTTTTGATTTTACAAGCTTTGTATATTGCTGTTAACGCTGATCAGTGTGTGAATGTTTCAGGACAAAGTAGGCTCGGGCATTTTTCATGCAATTTTCGTAATAACTAGTGACATGGAATTAACCTCTCTGCTGACTTTGCTTTTCTTAGTTTTTTTAATTCCAGTTATGCTTTGATTCCAGTCTTGTTTACCTACTTTAGTAGTTAGTTTAGATATCGGATTACTCATATCATTGACGATTATCTCCGAAAGCCATAGCTTAGACTAACTGGCGAGGAATCAGATTATGAATGATGTGATTTGATTTTAGTTTTACTTTTATGCAATTAGATATCAACTTGCTCATATCATTGACGATTATCTCCTAAAACCATAGCTTAGACTAACTGGCGAGGAATCATATTATGAATGATGTGATTTGATTTTAGTTTTACTTTTTTGCAATTAGATATCAACTTGCTTATATCATTGACGATTATCTCCGAAAGCCATAGCTTAGACTAATTGGCGAGAAATCGGATTGTGAATGATGTAATTTGATTTTAGTTTTACTTTCTTTGCAATTTTTGATTTCTTTGAGTGTAGTAGCTTAATTCATTTTTCTGTATTTAGATAGCAGCAGAGAAAATGGTTTCATGATCAGTAGTTCATTATTTGTTTGTTTTAAATTGCAGTACATTTTTCATTCTTGTTCAAGTATTAATGTCATCACTAGTATATTCTAAGACCTTCTGAAGTGTTAAGTGCTAGAAACCATTTAGAGGACATAATTCCCTAAAATCTATATCCATACTTGCCTCCTAAAGACTTAGGAATAGGATTTCCGTTCACATTAGGAGATAAACGAAGATAAAAACCCCCAAAATTAAATAAAAATTGAAAAACGATAAAAATATAAGAAAGAGGTTTTCTTTCACATATAGTGTGCCACACTTCATCAGTTTACGACTCCCGGATTGATAATTAATGTAGCAATTGAGGACTGATCCAGGTGGATATTGGTGGCCACCTGCCAAGTCCACCTGGACCCCCACCATTGTCTTTCTCAGCATTTTCAGTTTCCTTAATTGTAGCACAACTTACTATTTTTAGCAGTTTTTTGGGTCCTGAACTTCCGGAGCCGTTTTGAGGCCCTAAACGACGTTTTTTGGGGAATCCGGGGGCAACACGAGTCCATGGAATGGACTGGTGTTGCCTGTTCCAACAATGATAGTGCTCGGATAGATCTTTCTAATGAGCTATTGTACGCGTCAAACGGAGATCATATGCCAAAGTTACGACCCCGGGAAGTTGATGTACCAACTTACCCCCAAACGGGGCCCACAGTTTGGCGTTTCATCTCCTAGGGTTAGGTTTTGGAATGTTAAGGGTTTTTCCATTGTTTCTCAACAATAAATAGGCCTTCGAGCCTCATTGTAACACAGTTCAGAGGCATGTAGCCATCACATCTCTTCTCAGAGATAAGCTACCATTGCCCTAGCTAGTTTATTGCCATTTCTGTTTGTAAGCATATTTCAGTATTTTCCATTAATGAAATGAAGTATTATTTCCGCTGCATCTTTGTGTATATGGTTATCTCTGTAATTTGTTGCGTTCCTGTTTAAATCCGGATCAGTGGTATCAGAGCGGTCTGCTTTTTCTCTGTTTTTCTTTGCATGTCCCCAACAAGGTCGGGATATAAGGAGTTAGGGCTTGAACTAGTTGAACCTTTGCAAGACCAGCCTCGCAAATCCCGACGGCCTCCCATGGCGGACGAGAAGAAAGACGAGGGGGCAGGAGATCCCATCAAAATCTTGCTCGAAGAAGCACTCGAGCGACAACGGAACGCGATGATGGATAGCTTTGCGCAGATTCTTCAGCGGCTACCCAGAAGCGGCGCATCGGCTTCCAGCAGCTCCTCTGGAAACGCCACACCCTTTAAGGTACAAGTTAATTTTGAAATCCCCATATTCGAGGGTCAGATAGACGCCGATGCCGTAGATAAATGGTTAAATCTGCTAGAGGGTTATTTCTCTGTTCATGAATTTTCGAGTCGGGAAAAGATTGTTTTTGCTCTTCTTAAAGCAGCCCCCCATGTCAAGGACTGGTGGGAAACCTACTGCGAGCAGAAGGATGAAAGTACTGGCTCACTATTTTCAGCCGCACCCACCTGGGATTCGTTCCGGGATGCCATCAAGGAGCAGTACTACCCTGTCAGAAGCTATGAGGATGAATACATAAAGTGGACCATGCTGCGGCAGGGAAGGGACCAAGACGTGCCGGAGTTCACCAATCTTTTCCATACCCTTCGCACAAAGTTGGGTATCAAGGATCCAGAGCAACATTTGATACTAAAATACCGTGGCTGCCTGCACAAGTACATCCAGGAAGAAATACAGTTCCTAAACATCCCCTCGCTCGGCGCAGCATACCGGTATGCCGTCAAGGTCGAGCAGAAGTTTAAACAAAAGAAGCGAGACTTTGGATCTGCGAATCCAAAGCAGGGGAAAGGTGCCCCTAAACCACAGAAAAAAGGACAAAGCCAAGGCGGGACAACCCAAGACAACCAGCCAAAGCTGCAAGCAAAGAGCAACGCCGCGAAGCCGAGAAAGGACACTGGAAAATGGTGCGAGTTCCATAAGAGCTCCACTCACAACACAAGTGAGTGTCGGGCCAAGCAGTCACTGGTGGCTGAGCTAAAGGTTTCAGAATCAGATGCATGTTCCGACTCTGATTCAGAACCCGATAAGGGGTATGAAAAAGGGAAGCAGATCATTGATGCGGATCCCAGCGCCACTGTTGCTACCGCAAAGATCCAGAAAAATGAACCCGAAGATCCAGAGGAGGAGGAGCGTCTCTTCCACTCCCAGATGTGGGTAAAGGGCTCCCCGATACAGTTCATTGTTGATAGCGGGAGTCAAAAGAACCTCATTTCGGCAGAGGTCGTGAAGCGGTTGGGCTTACCGACCACAGCACATCCACAACCATACACCATTGGGTGGCTTCACCAAGGGCGAGATCTTCGCGTGAGCCAGCAGTGTCGCCTTCCATACAACATCAAGCCCTTCACGGATGAGGTATTGTGTGACATTGCTCCCCTTGAAGTTTGTGATGTATTACTAGGACAACCATACTTGTGGAAGCGACATGCTGTGTATGAATCAAGGCCCCGTGCTGTTATTATTACATTGGGAAATAAGTTGTTCAGGATACCAGAGGTAGCACCACCTGCCGCCATCTCTTTGATTACTGCAAAACAATGCAGTAAGATCATTTCCAAAACCAGGAAATTTGTTTTCCTGATGATACGCCCTCAAGGGAAGAAGAAGACAGTGGCTGCGGCCTCCAAACGGGGTCCCTCTGCACGGCAGCTACAGATGGACAAGATTGTGGAGGAGTACGAAGACATCTTCACCTCCCCGGCAGGGGTTCCTCTGCACTGTCAAGTCAAGCACTCCATCGATCTGACCCCAGGTGCGCCGCTACCCAATGGACCAATTTATCGGCGCTCCGTTCTGGAGAACAATGAAATCAAGAGGCAGATTCAGGAGCTCCTGCAGAAAGGTCACATCCGTCCGAGTTCTTCGCCCTGTGGGAGCCCGATAGTGTTGGTACAAAGAAGGATGGGACGTGGAGACTCTGTATTGACTATCGGGCGCTGAACAAGATCACTGTCCGTAATAGGTACCCGATCCCGCGGATTGATGACCTCCTAGACCAACTAAAGGGGGCGAAATATTTCAGCAAGATCGATCTGAAGTCAGGATATCACCAGGTACCAATTGAACCCTCAGATGTGTGGAAGACTGCCTTCAAATCCAAGGAGGGCCTCTTCGAATGGTTGGTCATGCCTTTCGGATTGACGAATGCTCCTGCAACCTTTATGAGGCTAATGGATGACATCTTGCGGCCATTCACCAACTCCTTTGTAGTAGTATACTTGGATGACATTCTGATCTTCAGCCAGAGTTGGGAAGAGCACCTCCACCACATCCGACAGGTTCTCCAAACACTGCGACAACACAAGCTATGTGCCAATTTGGAGAAATGCACTTTTGGCATGACCGAGGTTCAGTATCTGGGATACATCATTGATGAACAGGGGGTGCATGTCGATCCAGCCAAGGTCCAAGTCATTCGGGATTGGCCCTCTCCAACCACTCTAACAGAGCTCCGCAGCTTTCTAGGTCTTGCCAACTTCTACCGCAGGTTTGTGTTGGGATTTTCTCATATTTCTTGGCCCTTGAGTCAAGTCACCAAGGGCGGGGCGAAAGCAAAATTCTTTTGGTCTGAATCTCAACAGAAGGCATTCAGGGAGTTGAAGGATCGCCTTTGCACGGCACCAGTGCTCGCGTTACCAGATTTACAACAACCATTTGAGGTCGAGACAGATGCCTCTGACTATGCTATTGGGGCAGTCCTTACTCAACATGGACATCCAGTGGCATATCATAGTGAAACACTTTCAGACACAGTCCGGAAGTACCCCACTTATGATAAAGAGATGTATTCCATTGTACAGGCCTGCCGACAATGGAAGCATTACATTTTGGGGAAAGAAACGGTCATCCACACAGACCACCGACCTCTGCAGTTCATACAGACCCAAGGGAAATTGCAGAATGATCGCCATCAGAAGTGGTCTACATACCTGCAACAGTTTCACTTGAATATCAAGTATAAAAAGGGCAGCACCAATAATGTTGCAGATTGCCTCAGTCGACCACTGATCATGGCGCTAACCACCGTGCTCAACTCTTGCGGGCACGAGACTTCTGATTGGCCACTTCTCTACAAAAGCGACCCAGAATTCGGCCACACATACCAGACACTCTTGGAGGGTCGGCAGGTTGCAGATTTTCACCTCCAGGATGCCCTATTATGCCACCTCGGTCACCTTTGTGTTCCTTCAAGCGAGCGTGCCAAGATGATTTGGGAAGCACACTACAGTCGGGCTGCTGGGCATTTCGGGGTCGAGAAAACAGTGGCAGTACTGCAAAACTATTTCTATTGGCCGAATCTTCGACAGGATGTTGGGAAGTACATCCGATCATGTACTGCCTGTGCCATTGCCAAACCGACCATTAAGAAGCAAGGCCTCTATACCCCGTTGCCTACCCCTAGTCGACCTTGGGAATCCATCTCCATGGATTACATGTCAGGCCTTCCTTCCACTAAGCATGGAAATGACTGTGTTTTTGTGGTCGTTGACAGGTTCTCAAAGATGGCCATTATGATGGCCTGCAAGAAGAATATCACAGCAGAAGCCACTGCTAAACTCTTCTTTGAACGAGTGTGGGTGCACTTTGGGATCCCACAGTCTATCATCTCAGATCGGGACAGTCGGTTTCTCAGCACCTTTTGGTCCAGTCTCTGGTCAATGCTGGACACCAAACTCACGAAGTCCACAGCCTTCCATCCTCAAACTGATGGCCAGACAGAGGTTGTCAACAGGATGATTGTGCACATTCTGCGCATGTATAACTCAAAGCATCCACGCACATGGGACGAGAGCCTCCCCTACGTTCAGCACAGCTACAACCGAGCTCTTCACAGCTCCACTGGCCATAGCCCTTTTCAGGTGGGTTTGGGATTCCAGCCACTATGCCCCATTGATGTGGCCATGCCACTTGCAGCTACTCACATGAATTCAGCTCATGTCCAGTCCGAAACAGATAAGGCCACCAGCTTCATTGAGCGCATCCAACATATTCGCCAGCAGGTCCATGACATTCTTGAGAAATCAAATGCCAAGTACAAGCAGCGACATGATCAACATCGGGTGCCACACAAGTTTCAGGTGGGCGACAAAGTCTGGTTGCATTTGCAAAAGGAACGCCTTACTGGAGCCTATCGGAAATTGAGACCACTCCGATATGGTCCTTACACCATTACTAAGGCTATGGGAGACAATGCATTTGAGCTCAGCATTCCCCCATTCCTTGGCCTGCACCCAGTATTTAATGTGGACCACCTTCGGCCATACTTTCCACCATTGTTAGACACATCCGACATTGCAGAACATCTCAAACCCACAGAATTAAATCCAGATTGCATGGAACAAGCTGCAACTGATCGGATCATGGACACACAGATCAAGAACACTCGCCAACAGAATATCCAACTGTATCGAGTTGTCAAAGCGGGCCAACTCCTTCAGCAGGGCAAGTGGCTCACCAGGGAACAAGTTCAGCAGAAGTTTCCTCATCTCATGGAGGAGCTCAACGCAATGGGGACCATTGCTTCCTAAGGGGGGAGGAATGATCCAGGTGGATATTGGTGGCCACCTGCCAAGTCCACCTGGACCCCCACCATTGTCTTTCTCAGCATTTTCAGTTTCCTTAATTGTAGCACAACTTACTATTTTTAGCAGTTTTTTGGGTCCTGAACTTCCGGAGCCGTTTTGAGGCCCTAAACGACGTTTTTTGGGGAATCCGGGGGCAACACGAGTCCATGGGATGGACTGGTGTTGCCCGTTCCAACAATGATAGTGCTCAGATAGATCTTTCTAATGAGCTATTGTACGCGTCAAACGGAGATCATATGCCAAAGTTACGACCCCGGGAAGTTGATGTACCAACTTACCCCCAAACGGGGCCCACAGTTTGGCGTTTCATCTCCTAGGGTTAGGTTTTGGAATGTTAAGGGTTTTTCCATTGTTTCTCAACAATAAATAGGCCTTCGAGCCTCATTGTAACACAGTTCAGAGGCATGTAGCCATCACATCTCTTCTCAGAGATAAGCTACCATCGCCCTAGCTAGTTTATTTCCATTTCTGTTTGTAAGCATATTTCAGTATTTTCCATTAATGAAATGAAGTATTATTTCCGCTGCATCTTTGTGTATATGGTTATCTCTGTAATTTGTTGCGTTCCTGTTTAAATCCGGATCAAGGACACACTAAATTGACCAAACATTTTGGCGCCGTTGCCGGGGAAGTGTAACTAGGTAGCCAATCTCTTAAAAAAAGAAGAAGGGAAAAATTGATAGCTTCTTGAAGTATGCTCTCCTCTTGCACCTAGTGTGATATGGAGGATCATAAAAGAGAGTTGTTAGTTTAATAATTTCTTGATTATGCTCTCTTCTTGCACCTAGTGTGACCTGGAAGATCAGAAAGAGAATTATTAGCCTGACTTGAAAAAATAAAAAATAAAAAAATGACATGCATAGAGCAAGAGATTCTAGGGGAAGGTTTATAGCTAGGAACAAAATTTCGATTTTCACAACTCCAGCTACTTCAAGGCATAGACAAGATACACCTCCATCATCATCGATTCACACTCCCAGACTTAGGATTCCTGGAATTCAAGGGGCAACAGCTGAATTAGGAGACTCTCCCACATTATCCATCAAATCTGACCTAGGAGAATAACCTTTCTTCACTTCTACAGGGGAACATATTTGTTACACTAAAATTTGTCACCATGACTATTTACAGTTAGTATGGCTCTATCAACTGTCATACTATCCTCCTTGGCAAGTCTCATACCTCTGCTCTTCATGTCAAACTCCAAGAAAGAGAGAAAGTCTTTAAAAATCTATATATCTCTGGGTACGCAGTTTCTCTTAGCCTTACCTGCGTGTACACACCTCAAGTTCACAATACCTGCGTACTTGTACGCTTTGTCTGTAAAGGGCTGGGTGCGTACTCCTATAAAGGTCAAAAGGCGCAAGTTTCACTCCAAAAAAGTTACTTGTGGTCATTTCTAGAGCATTCTAGAAGCTTGTTTGACGTGTATTGAGCGCCTCCAGATGGTTCATGTATCCCTATGAAAGAGGAACTTATCCCATCAAGAGGGGAGTTATCCCATCCAAAGAGGGGCTTATCCCATTGATGGTGGACCTGATTAACTTCCTCTAGAGCACTATAAATACAGGCATTGGGCCAGAAGGAGGGGAGGTTGAAAGCTGAACATTCCTAAGGGTAGATGCTGCTGGAATTAGGACTCCCTTATAGAGCTTGAGAGGAGAGATTCCCATCCTTTCCTAGCCTTATTTGGAAGTGGGTGAGCTGATCAAAGTAAAGGAAAACTCTTGCTGGACCCTAGGAGGGACCTGCACAACACCAAGGCTCAGGTTGTAATGGTTTCTTTTGTTTCCACTTAATACAAATAAACTCATTTTTCTCAACAGATTGTTATTTATGATTTGTTTCATATACTCCTTGGTCTGTATGATGAATACATGTTATTTTATAAGTTTATCAGGTGCTATGTAATATTTTGGCTTGTTAGTGAATGCAGGTTTCAAAGAGAAGGAGGAGCTCATCCGGATCGGCGAGGCTGGGCTACTACAAAGCGTTGGACTAAAGGTATGTTATAATCACCTGATTACTTGTACTCTAAATGCATATTTAGAGAAAGGTAGTGTTTACTTGGCTTGTTTGTCACTAGAAATGATCCGGATTTAAACAGGAACACAACAAATTACAGAGATAACCATATACACAAAGATGCAGCGGAAATAATACTTCATTTCATTAATGGAAAATACTGAAATATGCTTACAACCAGAAATGGAAATAAACCAGCTAGGGCGATGGTAGCTTATCTCTGAGAAGAGATGTGATGGCTACATGCCTCTGAACTATTCCGAACTGTGTTACAATGAGGCTCAAAGGCCTATTTATTGTTGAGAAACAATGGAAAACCCTTCACATTCCAAAACCTAACCCTAGAAGATGAAACGCCAAATTGTGGGCCCCGTTTGGGTAAATTGGTACATCAATTTCCCGGGGTCGTAACTTTGGCATACGATCTCCGTTTGACGCGTACGATAGCTCGTTAGAAAGATCTATCCGAGTACTACCACTTTGGGAGACAACATTGCCCTAGAGTCCCAAAAAAACATCGTTTAGGGCCTCAAAACGGCTCCGGAAGTTCAGGACCCGAAAAACTGCTAAAAATAGTAAACTGTGCTACAATTTAGGAAACTGAAAAAGCTGAAAGAGACATTTGTGGGGGTCCAAATGGGATAGGTGGGTGGCCACCAAAATCCACCTGGATCAAGAAAGCCTTAGCTTCTAGGGAGGTCGGTTTTGTCCGCAAAATAGACTCTTTCCGCATGACAAAATGGCGACTCCGCTGGGGATTCCATTGATGTGAATGATTTTTCCTTTGTGTGAAAATTTAATTTGAGAAAAGTCATTTGTTTTCTGGGTTTTGGCTATTTGACTGTGTATTTGGGTGGGCTAGCTTAGGGTTAAATTAGATTTTAGTTTTTCTTAGTTTTGCTAGCAGTACGCATCCTCTGAGTTAAGCACAGTGCATACCTGTACGCACTGCAGCTTTGTGCACAGAGCGTACACGCACCTGTGCAAACAGGTTGCCTGCGTACCCTGTCAAAATTGAGAAAATTTCAATTTTCTTCTTTTTTGCTTTTGTTTTTAATTTGTTTTTGCTGCCCAGATCCACTGGTTACCTGTCATAAATCTTCACCTAAGCTTGTTTCATCAGTGTCAAGAGTTTTAGTGAAATTCATAGAGATTTTTCCCTAGGGTTTGATTTTTGCACTGGTCCTGTAGTGACTTTGGCTTTAGAAGTTGTAAAACCTTGGATTTGCCTGGTCTTTTCAGTCTTCTTAGGAGTCGGATCTTTCATAGAATCCACCATTGTGAGAAACCTACCTTTGTGTTGTCTCTTTGCCAAATCTCGAAAAAGTTTGTTGATTGAACTTTGAATTTTATTCTTAAGAAAAAGAACAAAAGATTTTGAGTTTTGTTTTTGACTGGTTTTTGATTCTGCATTAACTAGTCCTTAGTTAAATTTTGACTGAGTAAAACATCCTGGAATCACACTTGGTAGGCTTTTGCCTCATTAGATTTACTTTTAGGTGCATTTCTCTTGGATTTGCTTTTGTGTGAAATTGAGTTGATTTGATTGCCATAGATTTTTTAACTTTGATTTCTGTTAAAGTAAGTTTTACATGTTTTGCTAATATAGAGAAAAATACAAAAAACTCTTTTGAAGAAAAGTTTGCTTTAGTAGCATTTGAGTCTTTGAAAAGAAAAGGAATTTTCGTGAAGTAATTAGTGGTCATGTGTTGTATGCTTTGGAAAAGATAAAGAGTTTGTTTCTTTGATTTTCATTGCCAAGAAAGTTGTTTTTATATCGATTTTGCATTCTCCAACTCTCTTAGCTAGGGAATTCATTGAAAAAGAAAATTAGTATAAATCATCCTAAGTGCATCTTTTTAGTGGATTTCAGTCGAGTCTACACACCATCAGTTTCATCTCCACTACCTTTTGTCCTAAAGAAAAGCCATAAAATTAACGCTTAAAGTAAAATCAACTTAGTAACTTTTATTTACTAGGGCTCTGAAACACCAATATAGATCAGGCTAGTGTCTTGGAGTAGGAGAGTAATTAACTCTCCAAGACAGTAAAACCAAACAAGTAGCTCATCTTGTGGTAGGATAAATCCAACTGTTTCATTTGTACTCTGGGAAAGCTCCTCTTAAAGGAGAAGCACGAGACCGTGTCTGAACAAGTGAGTGGATCAATCCTCCTTCATTGGGAAAGACGCCAAATACGCACGTACTACAAACGGTAAACCTCGGATTATTGTCGAGGAGCCTGGGGTCACTTGTCGGTAAACCTTGGATTATTGTCAAGGAGCCGGCAAGGGGATTGAGCTTTTTACTCTGCCCTTGCGTGCTATCGGGTCGTAGACTGTTCCCCCAGGTATATTTGTTGCTGTTGGTAACCTCAGTGACCATTATCTTTAGGATTCTACTGAGGTGACGGTGGAGGGAAGATCCCACTGTACCTGGAGCAGAGGTCGGCTAGACTCACTTGGATTTTCTGGGGGGTTCACTTCACTCAAGACAGTTAAAGTGGAGGAACTTGTGCCGGTCTATTCATTAAGCAGGTTTCCGGGGTAACTGTTCCACCCACCACTTCTGTACTGAATTCGGCGATGTTGGGTTTCATCTCCAACTAGTGTTTTCGGTCTGAAAGGCTACTGTTTGTGTATGGTTTGATGCCCTAGATTCTTTAGGCGTGTGATTCGAATTTGTTTGGTTCTTTAGAGACTTTAGGCGGTTTGCTTTGAGATCTTAGTTTGTTTGCGTGTGCAGTAGTTAAAAGTTTTTAACTGTGGCTGAATTACCGAGACAGTCCCGTAGACTTCGGGGCAAGTCTCCTGAGATTGTTACCGTGGCCGATTTGTTGAGGAAGTCCCGTAGACTTCGGGGCGAACCTCCTGAAGGCGTCCCGAGTCATTACGAAGGTTTGAAAGTCCTTGTAACTCCTAGTGGCAGTAAAGTAGGTTCACCTGAAGAAGGAGAGTCGTCGTTGGTAGTCCATCCAGATTACCAAGGTCTAGAAACAGGTTATAATCCCGAAGCTGTTGCAGTTTCCAAGCTTGCTGGTAGTTTTTCATCTACTAGTGATATAGGCGAAGAACCTAAAATATTTGAACCTGTTACTCCAACTTCTAGTGCTCTTGATTCACCTAGGGTAGAAAGAGTCATCACCGAAAATCTTCCTTCTGGTTTGATAGCTATTGAAGAACTTGCTCTAGAAGAAGAATTTGGCGTCTCTATCCTTGAAGATCAACCTACTATTGATCTAAGGGAGCATGAATCCATCTTTTACAGTCCTCCTAGAAGCACTACTTGGTATCTTTCGTTAACTAATTATTTAGACAACTCAGGGTCAAGTTTTTCTCCACCTCGTACTCCTTATCCGCCTGGAGGTATATATACTCCTGTAAATATGTCTGGTCAGTCATCCATGTTCACTCAATCTCCTGAATATTTCTTGTACGGCGGTCCTTCTGTTCCCTCTGGGTATCAGTCACTTTCTGGTACTTTTGCGGGAGCATCTCCTCAACCCATTGAACATGGGTTATTAGCTGGAAACAATGGTAATAAACCGTTGGGTGTAGGAGACATTTACATGATGTCAGGTTCAGTTCCCGGTTCTCAACCTCAAGGTGGCCAGTTACCGCCTGGGGGGCAGCCTCAATTAACGCCTGGGGGGCAACCTCAAGGTACACAAATTGCGTTTGGGGGGCAACCTCAAGGACAGTATGTACCCATAGTACAATACATTTCTCAAGGTCAACCCCAGCCTCAATATGTACCCCAAGGTCAACCTCAGTATCAATTTATAGCTCAAGGTCAACCCCAGTATCAGTACTTACCTCAAGGGTATCTACCTCAAGGTCAGTACTCGAATCAAGGTTATCAACCACCCCAAGGTCAATCTTATGTTCAAGGTACGGGAACTGTACCTTTCAATTATCAATCCTACCCTCAATCCGGTTATGGATCTCAATATCCTCAACCTGTTATGGGTTAATACCCCGGAATGAACATAGTGTGGGATCCATCGCAAGTTCAACAGGTATTGCAGCCAAGTGTACAGTTGTCATCTCAAGCTGGACAACCCTTAGTTTCTGGTTCACCCCAGCAACCAGTCCAGTCTAATGTTCAAACTTCTGTACCTTCGGTAGTTACTCAGTCGCCCATTGCACCTAGTACTCCATCTCAAACGACTGCTGCAACTACCGCAACATCTGTTCCTTCTACCACACTTACTTCTGGAGTATCGACAGCTCCGGTTTCTACTGTCTCTGCAACTACTCCTTAGACATCTTTACCCTTGTCTGGATCCACGATTCAAACTATGGTTCAGATGCCTGTAGGACAGCCTGGTTTAAGTACGGTTGTCACTAGTCAACCACAATTTATTTATCAACCGTACCAGGGACAGTTCCAATACGGGCCTGCTGTCCAACAGCCAGTTTACCAGTATCAACCGTATCCTGGGTACTCTTATCAACAACCTCAGCAACCCCAGTACGGTCCGGTTAATCCTGGTTTTCCAGGAGGATACAATATCCTGAATGCGATACCTATTCCAAGTTATCCTGGATATCCTCCTCCTGGGACTGGTCTTGTGACCCAGAGTTTTAGGGATCCTAATCGGCAATTATCGTTGATCGCAACTTTGGATTTACCGGACTTGTCGCGCCTAACGAACGATCCAATAAATTATCTTCCGTTTTGGCCGCCAATGCCAAATAAGTTGCCCAGTGACATACCCAAGTTCGAAGGTAAGTCTGGAGAGGATCCGTCAAATCATGTGATGACTTACCACCTCTGGTGTGCTTCAAATTCCATCTCGGATGATTCGATCCGCTTACGTCTTTTCCAGCGTACGCTTATTGGTCTCGCGGCCAAGTGGTACATTGAGTTACCACGGGCCTCTTTTTATAATTTTAGTCAGTTAGCTACCTCATTCCTAACTCATTTTCAGTTGCCGGTCAGATATGATAATGGCACGCAGCTACTAACTTCATTAAAACAGTCGACGTACACTTACATTTCCGATCATATACATGAATGGAGATGTCGAAGGCGATTAGTGAAAGTTTTTATCCCGGACCAAATCTTAGCTGAATGGTTTGTTAAATCATTATTACCGAAGATTACTGAAGACGTAGCTAAGGCCGGAGTAGTTACTGAGGAGCAAGTGATTGCTCAAGCGCAGTACCTTGACTTAGTTTACACTTAGTCAGGTACGTTACATGAAAAGATCCCAGATCTTCCAAAGTCAAATCAAATCGCTGCTGCTCCTTCGGGATCTCATGCTGCTGATGGCATGATTGGTACGGTAAATACTAAAAGCAAGAAGAAGTCTTCAAAGAATTCTTTGCCCATTATAACCTTACCAGACTCCCCGACAGGAGAATCTTCTCCTGAAGTTTCCGCTGATATTCACGCTGTAGAGTCATCTACGGCTAAATCAAAAAACGGTGGGAAGAAGAAAGGTAAGAAGAAGAATAAAGCAGACAAGACTCCAAAGGAGAAAACGGAAAAGTCAGAAACCAATGACGAAAAGTGCAAACCTTGATATCCTTGTCTTATTTGTGAAGAGGATCATTTTACAAGAGATTGCCCTCATCGGGCCGAGGTTGTGAAAATCGTCAAGGGTTCCCCAACTCCTGCTGTTTTGAAAGATCCATTTCCAAAGCAGGAGAGTAAGATGATAGGTTCTTCCTTGGGTGCCAGTGAAGAACCCATATTGATGATGTCTCATGTAAGGATTGCGACTCGATCGCAAGATTATGGTAGTAAAAGTCCTGTTGATGGATCGAAAGAAGCGGAATATTCTCATTCAAATCCATCAACCTCAGCTCCCGGTTCCGATCCACTACAGATCGAGAAACCTAACCCTGACTTAGTAATCAAACCGCCCGCCAAGGGTGTACTTCGAAGGTCTGCTTTCAATCCACATGCGAGAGCGGCCCAGAATTACAACATTGTTGAGGATTTATCTGTTTCACCCTCAGTAATGTCGGCTTTAGAAGTGCTGCAATCATGCCCAACACAGCGAAAATTACTTTTGTCGGCTATAGGAGCTGTTGATGTTCAGGACCCGAACCTCATAATCTTTGATCTAGAAAATAGTACACCGTGTTTGCCTCATCAGATGGCTTTCCAGATCCCAGTGATAGTAAAAAACAGGCCTATTCATCAGACTGTAATTGATGAGGGAGCTTCCACGTGTATTATGTCGATACAGTGCTGGAGATCGCTTGGTTCTCCTTCACTAAATCAATCCCCGACAATTCTTAAGGCCTTTGATGGCCGTGGGTTCCATCCGTTTGGCATTCTACAGGATTTGCCTATAGGGGTTGAAGGAAAAACTGTTAGTCTAGATGTGGAGGTGGTTGATGCCCCTCTAGACTACAACCTTCTCTTGGGTCGAAGTTGGTCTTACGCTATGACGGCGGTCGTTTCATCGGTCTTCAGAGTAATAAAGTTTCCACATAATGGCAAGATCGTAACCATAGACCAGCTGGCTTACTTTTCATCCGACCCAGCCTCTTAAGAGAGTATCCAGCATGTCGGTAAAACGACTATCCCTTACAAGGATGTTGGCGTAGGATTAGTTAAAGATGCCGGTTTACTGGGAACTTTTCCTTTTCCTCCAATCAACGCCGTGTCTTCGTTTGCATCTATTCATATGATTACTTCAGACACCATTGTTTATGACGATCCTTGGATCGTTCCTTATGAATCTGAGATAGACTCATTTGGCAACACAATGCCTTTGAGTCCATATGAAATTGCCTATGAAGCCGTGCAGTCTTTTACCGACCCGAGTTCAACCAAAATCGACCAAATGAATGTGGTCCATGAGGAATCACTTTTCACGTCAACCTCAGAGTTAATAACGTTTCCCGAAGTTGTGTCATCTGACGAACAACTTTGTGAAGTCCTGTGTGTAGACGATTTACCATGGGAAGATCTCCATCATAGATCTTCGTTTTTACCTGAGGATGATCGTTTTGAAAACGATTTCTCATCAATATTTACAGCTGAATATGTCAAGGAAGCTCAAAGTCCAATGAAACATCCTGATTCAGAGCTGAATTTGGGAAACATTTCTCGCACTATTCCCATTGACATTTCAGTCAAGCCCGGAATTGTTGAGCACATTCATATAGGTGCCTCGTGTTCAGATGACGAAATTCAGACATACAAGGCCCTATTTCAAGAATTACGCGACGTGTTTGCCTGGTCCTATGAGGAAATGCCAGGAATTGATCCCGCAATTGTTGTCCATGAGATCAAAACTTACCCGGACACTAAACCCGTCCGGCAACGTTTGCGTCAGATTCACCCACGAAAAGCGGCTTCAATTAAAGCAGAAGTTGAGAAGCTGTTGAAAGCAGGTTTCATTTATCCGATCCCGTTAACGGATTGGGTATCGAATATTTTTCCGGTTAACAAAAACAGGGAACAATAAGAATATGTATCGACTATAGGGATATCAATCCTGCTTGTCCCAAGGACAACTATCCAACACCCTACATCGATCAAATAATTGATGATTGTGCCGGCAGTGAAATATTTTCCTTTATGGACGGTTTTTCCGGTTACAACCAAATCAATATTCTACCTGCCGATCAACCAAAAACGGCTTTCATTTGTCCATGGGGGACATTTGCTTATTGCAAATTACCTTTTGGGCTTAAGAATGCTGGAGCCACTTTTCAAAGGGTGATGTCTTATGCATTTCATGACATCAAACACATTGTGCAACCGTATCTCGATGATTTGCCCGCTCACTCCTTACATCGAGCTGATCACCTTGTCCATTTACGAGCAATTTTTATGAGGTGTCGGCATTATCGTATACGGTTGAACCCACACAAATGTGTCTTCTTTATAGAAGTGGGACAATTGCTGGGATTTGTAGTTTCAAAAGCCGGCATCCGCGTCGATCCCTCGAAGGTAGAGGCTATCATCAAATTGCCTCCTCCTTCGAGTCTTCGCTAACTCCAAAGTTTGCAGGGGAAAGCGAACTTTTTACGTCGATTCATTCCTAACTACGCCGAGATTACCAAGGGTTTTACCCGGTTGTTGAAACAAAACGCTCAATTCTCTTGGGATGAGATAGCTTAGAAATCTTTTGATGCACTCAAGCACGCGTTGACCCATGCACCGTTGCTGCATCCTCCCAACTACAACCAGGATTACTTTTTGTACCTCGCTGCCGCTCATTCCACCATTTGGATGGTCTTAGTCCAGGAAGATGAATTCGGAACGGAACATGTGATCTATTACCTTAGTCGGACGTTAAATCCTACTGAGCTCAAATATTCACATGTGGAGAAATTGGCCTTGGGAGCCGTTCAAGCTGTCCAATGTTTTCGTCAGTACATTCTTCTCCGTAAAACTACAGTCATTTCGGATTGCAACCCTATGATCTACATTTTGACTAAACAATTGCTAGGGGGCAAGTACTCTAAATGGATCGTTATCCTGCAGGAGTTCGACTTGGAATTTGAAAAATCTAAGTCTAATAAATCTTTAGTTTTTGCAGAATTGATGTGTGACTTCCCGCGTGCTGACACAGAAACTGTGGCAGAGGAACCCATTGCGGACGAATCTTTGTTTCTCATCAGAACTTTAGTTCCGTGGTATGGAGATATAATTGTCTATCTCCAGACCCAATCCTTTCGGCCTGAAGTTTCAAAGTCGGAATGTCGGAAAATTCGATTCCAGTCCCAACAGTACAAAATTATTGGAGATACTCTTTATCGCTGTGGGGCGGACTTGGTTTTTCGTCGTTGCTTAACTCACGAGGAAGCTGAAAGGGTTTTGAATGACTGTCACTCTGGAGCATGTGGCGCTCATATGTCTGGGTATGCCACAACCCAAAAGATATTGCGCGCTGGCTACTTCTGGCCGTCCTTGTTTAAAGACTGTATTATTGCAGTCCGGAAATGCCACAACTGTCAAGTATTTGATCGCAAGATGCGCGCACCACCTACTCCTCTCCACCCTATAATTGCCGTTGGCCCTTTTTCTAAATGGGGTATCAATTTTATTACATGTAACCCTCACTCGGCAGGGGGGCATGCGTATATCATCCTTGCGGTTGATTATTTTACTAAGTGGGCCGAGGCGATGCCTACATTCGAGGCAGATGGCAAGACAACTGCAATTTTCATATTCAATCACATTATTGCTAGGTTTGGTGTCCCACAAGCGATAATCACTGACCATGGGCGCCATTTTCGAAACGTTATGATGACAGAACTTACAGGCCAACTTGGTTTGCGTCACGATAGCTCAACTCCTTATTATCCACAAGCCAATGGCCTGGTTGAGTCCATCAACAAAGTTTTAGTTATCATGATCCGACGAATCATTGGTATTCATCGGTCGAATTGGCACAACATTTTATTTTCCGCGCTTTGGGCGTACCGAACCTCAGTGAAAACATCAACAGGGTTCACTCCTTTCCAACTAGTTTATGGTTTGGAAGCAGTGCTGCCCATTGAATGCGAAATCCCATCACTTCAAATGGCTGTCGAATTACTTCCAGCTACTTCCGAAGAGGAGAAGCATCTATTATACTTAGCTCAATTAGATGAGACTCGACGTGACGCTGCATTGGCAATCGAGACTCACGCAAAATGGATGAAAGCTCAGTATGATCGCAATGTGACCCCTCGAAATTTTTCAGAAGGAGACCTAGTGCTATTATATGATCAAGCTAATGATAAATTAGGTGCTGGAAAATTCGTTCCTATGTGGCATGGGCCCTACATTGTCAAGCGAAAGCTAGCAAAAGGGGCCTATGAGCTGGTAGATTTTGACGGGGACTCTTTGGGTAAACCCAGAAATGGACTTTACCTAAAGAGGTATTATGCTTAAATGATGGGTATGGAGATTTAGTTAGGTTAGTTTTTTCTTTCTAGCTGGTGTGTTTGTTAGTATAGACAATGTGCTTAGCTCAGAGAGTGTGTTTTTCGTCGTTATTCTGGCTTATCTTGGTTCTACTCTTGATATTGCAGATGTCGACGCCTCTCCAAACGTACATTGGATTCGCTGATGGTGCTTGTTGTAGTACACAGAATATCTCTTCCGCAGCTTGGGTTATCTATTCGCCCTCTGACGATTTAGTTTCTATGCATGGGGTGAGCCTCGGTCAAACAACAAACAACATTGCAGAATACAGTGCAATGATTGAGTTATTGTCTGAATCTATTTCGTTTGGGATTCGGAGTTTGATAGTGAGGTTAGATTCTGAACTCGTTGTATTATAGCTTAATAGAGTTTATGCCATTAGAAATCCAATGTTATTAAGGTTATTTTTGAGAGTGCGCCTCTTGGAACGTGAATTTGATTACATTGAATATCAGCATATTCCAAGGTCTTTAAATACATTGGCAGATGCAATTGCTTCTCGAATGTTAGACAGACATTTGCGATAATCATACATGTAAATTTAAAAACATTTCATCACACATGTTTAACAAGATAAGCCGGTAATAATGATATATATATAGATAGGAGTGTGTCAAAAATACATCGTCTTCGATCATAGGTTGAAAAACACCTTATGATCGGCAAAAATGATAAGTACAAAAAACCAAAATGTCACATGTGTCTACAAAAGTGACCATCCAATCACTGGTGGTGCTCTCTATACGACACCACTGCACGGGCTACCCTACACAAGAACCTCCTAAAAGGTCCTGGGACTGCGACCACATAGCGCTGAAGTCTGATAGGAATATCATCTATAGTCGTCTCTGGTATGTCTGCCGTAAGACGCTCTAGGTCTTGTTCCAACTCAGCTAAGGTCTCTGCGGCCGCGTCCTGTGGGGCCGGTGCCGGTGCAACTGGTACTCTCCTCTCGAAAGGCCGGAGATTGGCCGGACGCTGTGGGCCTACATCTGCATTTTGAAAATTGTCACTGTCAGTTTTGAGACGATATAAAAAAAAAAAAATAGATAATTTAAAAACTTGTGAAAAATGAAGTACCTGTGTCATCCCACTGTTCTCCCGGTGGAAGAATCATGTCCGGATCTCCACGAAAATCAACTCCGGCATACGGAAAATCCTGTATCGAGAAGACCTGGTTCTCTAACCAGTGAAAATACTCCGGTCTAAATCGGACAACCTCCGTGCCCTCGTCAGGATGACGGGCCATCACCGCAACCCATCGCATCAACTTAGGCTCTCGGGGAGGCCCAACCTCAACAGTGAGCTGTTGTGGGATCAGCATCGGAACCCTCTCTAGGGCAAAACTCACAACTAAAGGCCCATAACCAAAAGTCTTCAGCTGTCCGTTTTTGGTCCTAGTCAGTTGGCCCTTTAAGTTGGCCAACACAGCATCGCACTAGTTGAAAATGGTGCCCCGATAGCAATCAATCGCCATCCACATCTGGGATCTAGTGGCAATGTGCAAAGCGGCAGCCCCGCAAAGTCTGGTAACTGTAAAGGCAATTACCATAAGTTCAGGTCGGGATATCTTTTTGATTTCTATCCCCTTATCCTGGTTTTGATTATTGCACCACTCTAGTCGGAGACTAGCAATGGACTGGCCACCCGGCCTAGTCCCGGACAGAGTCAATTGTTCGCCCCTCTTGGGCAAACCAGTGAGAAAGTAAATATCTGAGGGCTCTATCTCGAGCTGGTGCCCTCCAATGTAAAAGCACTGATCCTGAACGTTCCACCTTTCAACCAGCCACTCTAGAAAGCGCACCTGGGCCCTCATGCCAGGTATGGCCCAGTATTTGTAAAGACCACATGCCTTCAAAGCATCAATGGAAGGTTGGTGATTAATTGCGGCCAAATCAACATCTTCGTGTTCTCTCTCGCGCCAATAAAGCATGGTGGGCAATCTACACACCATAAAACATCTGTTAGAGTGCATACAATTAAAAGTTTTTGGTTCATTTTGGAGAAATGTGAGTTTCAAAATCCATTCCGCGGTGTACGCAGCCCGCCTTTAGAGACAGGGCGTATGTACGCAGGTTCTCTTAAGGCAAGCTGCGTACGCCTGACATTTTCCCAACTGAGAAAATGTCAGGGTACGCAGGTCACCCAGGGGGCACCTGCGTACCCCGAAAAGCGGACCTTGAAACCCCCAAGGCCTCCAAAAAATGAAACTAAAGCTTAAAAACAAATTCTAAATGGATGGAAATGCAAGGGAGGATGTTGTAGAATACCTGATGAGACGGCGTTCGATTTCGACGGTCGGATTCTCCGCAATGTCCACGGGAAGTTTCTTGCCAAAAACCCTTTTTCTCTCCTCAACAGTAAAATGGTAAAAATGAAATGGTAAAAGCCCTTTTTATAGGTTTTTTGAGTAAATAAATGTCAAATTTGTTTATTTTCCCCCATGAAAAGGTATTTTTCAAAGTATTTTTATCTATCTTTAAACATGTATGAGTAATGTGTTGGTTTTTGTGCAGGATAAAAGGATTTTCAGGGAAAATGTCATTTTTCACAAACAAAAACATCAGAGTCATCTTTTAAGCCCTTTTCATCTTTTAAGCGTTTCTTTTACACTCGTTAAAACGGAATTAAAAGACAGTCCTCTTATAGCCCTTTTCTGACCGTAAAAACAGGAAAATATTGCCGGATTTTTGTCGTTTCAAATTTGATACTGGAAATAAAACGACGTGTCCTTGATCGCTTTTTACTTTTCAGGTCAAAGACACTAATCATGAAAGTACTCCTTGGTCGCAAGATCAAGCGGTTCTCTCAAGTATTATTTTATACTTTTTCAGGCTTGGGAGACACAAATTTACGAAAAAGTTCAACCCTGGAGTCTTCTTAAGTTTTTTCAGACTCTCTAAAATTGAAAAACGCCGAGTTTCTCCTATACTGGACTCGTTAAAATTTCACAGTAAAGGACCTGTTCGATTACAAATAGGAACGGACCACTCCTTCTTAGGGTTCGAATCAAAACTAAGTTGGACTCATCTGAAGGATGAGCTTATAATCAAGCATATGTTATCCTCCTCAAGCTTGTAAAAAATAAAGAGGTACTTGCCATAAATGGTGGGGGAAAAGAGAGGAAAATGAGCCTATTTGTTATCCTTTGTCTCAGAAGAAGCCTTATCACCCCTCTTGAACACGACACTTTTCATTCACCTGGGTTGGGAAATCCTTTGCCTCACAGTTGATCAAACCACATTGAAAGTCTTCAGCCGAGTATTAACTTTGGGTCAAATGTCACCAAGCCATCTGTTGTGTCGTTATGTGTTCAAAAGGTCACTGCAAATAAACAATTCATCTGCAAAATACCCGTCATCCATCTCGACCATCCCTGAGTCAGTCCTTACAGCTACATTTCTTCAACTTGATTTATGATTTCGTGTTGTGGGCTTGCCTGCAACGGGTCGCTTTCTATCGACATCAGCACATTATCTAGAAAGATGACCTAGAAATCGTCAGTACCTTGAAATCTGCATGCATCAATGGCAGGTTTCTCGCCTTTGACGACGGTTTACATCATTGACTTTCGATCGAAGGATTCCGTGAAATGTTCAACATCAACTCATTCATTCACATCTCATGGATTGTACTGGGTACTTTGAGAACCATTGACATCACTGGTGGTCTCTCTCACACTTGTTAACAGTTTACATCATCGACTGGTAATCAAGTGGTTTCTACCATGTTCGACATCAACTCATTTATTCGCATGGATAGAATCGTACCTTTTCGGGAAGTAGAAATGAAGACCCTGGATCTAGTTTCCACCATCCAGGCTGCGAGGAGTTTTGTATTCATTATACAGTAGACTAACTATAAACAGATGGCTGCGTCCATACTGTGTCTACAAAAGTCTATGATTATGATGTACTGCGAAATCATTCCTGTATCAGAGCAGTAGTTAGTTTCTTAGTTAAAGTTTTTAATCTGAGTATGGGAATGCCTACCTCAGCGATGATATGATCTTATATATGTATTTTGTGTTGAATATTTGCAGGTTCCAACTGGGCTCTCCACAAGATAATCCTTGAAATGATAAAGTACTTCACCCTTCCTAGATGATATGAAACCCTAATCTACTACAGGCTTCGCACTTTAGGGGGCAATCTGTTACACTAAAATTTGTCACCATGACTATTTACAGTTAGTATGGCTCTATCAACTGTCATACTATCCTCCTTGGCAAGTCTCATACCTCTGCTCTTCATGTCAAACTCCAAGAAAGAGAGAAAGTCTTTAAAAATCTATATATCTCTGGGTACGCAGTTTCTCTTAGCCTTACCTGCATGTACGCACCTCAAGTTCACAATACCTGCGTACTTGTACGCTCTGTCTGTAAAGGGCTGGGTGCGTACTCCTGTAAAGGTCAAAAGGCACAAGTTTCACTCCAAAAAAGTTACTTGTGGTCATTTCTAGAGCATTCTAGAAGCTTGTTTGACGTGTATTGAGCACCTCCAGATGGTTCATGTATCCCTATGAAAGAGGAACTTATCCCATCAAGAGGGGAGCTATCCCATCCAAAGAGGGGCTTATCCCATTGATGGTGGACCTGATTAACTTCCTCTAGAGCACTATAAATACAGGCATTGGGCCAGAAGGAGGGGAGGTTGAAAGCTGAACATTCCTAAGGGTAGATGCTGCTGGAATTAGGACTCCCTTATAGAGCTTGAGAGGAGAGATTCCCATCCTTTCCTAGCCTTATTTGGAAGTGGGTGAGCTGATCAAAGTAAAGGAAAACTCTTGCTGGACCCTAGGAGGGACTTGCACAACACCAAGGCTCAAGTTGTAATGGTTTCTTTTGTTTCCACTTAATACAAATAAACTCATTTTTCTCAACAAATTGTTATTTATGATTTGTTTCATATACTCCTTGGTCTGTATGATGAATATGTGTTATTTTATAAGTTTATCAGGTGCTATGTAATCTTTTGGCTTGTTAGTGAATGCAGGTTTCGAAGAGAAGGAGGAGCTCATCCGGATCGGCGAGGCTGGACTACTACAAAGCATTGGACTAAAGGTATGTTATAATCACCTGATTACTTGTATTCTAAATGCATATTTAGAGAAAGGTAGTGTTTACTTGTCTTGTTTGTCACTAGAAAGCCTTAGCTTCTAGGGAGGTCGGTTTGTCCGCAAAATTGACTCTTTCCGCATGACAATATTGTAATCAAAGAAGTAGAATCACCTGAAGAAGAAGAGGGAGAAATTCTTCCTCGTTTGCCATTAATAGAAGAACCAGAGGATTCTGAGAACTCTGAGGAAACTATCATGACAGAGGAAGTAGTGAATGGATTTGGAGGAGGGGGTAGAGGTAGAGGTAGAGGAGGAGGAAACAATGGAGGAGGTAGAGGTAACAATGGGGGAAATAGGGATGGAGATAACTCATTTGGATTCCCTATAGCTGATGAGGAGACCCATACAACAATGAAAAACATTTCACATTCTGTCCTCCCAAACTTTTATGGGTTGCGAAGTGAGGATCTTGAAACATTTCTATTTGAGTTTGAAGTCTTGTGCCGAACCTATGACTATACGGAAGACTCTCAAAAAGTCAAATTGTTTCCTTCAACATTGAAAGGAGCTGCTTTGAAATGGTTCATGGGATTAGTCACTCAATCTATTAGGACTTGGAATGATATGAAACAAACATTTTTGGAAAGATACTTGGATTATTGTATGCCCACCAATAATAAGGATGAGGTATTCAAGATGATGCAAAAAGAAGATGAAAACTTGGAGGATTTACTTGAAATATTTCAATACAACTTAAAGAGAGATTAGATGAGGAAACCTTGAAAGCCCTTCTATTGAAAGCCATTATAGATGAATGGATAGATATTTTAAACATGATGGGAAGAGAGATATTTCTCAACTTCCACTCAATGACATAGCAGAACTATGTGTCCATATCTCAAGAGGAAAATCTAAAACTGGAAAAGGGCCTAGAGATCCTTCTCTTATTAGAGCAAACAAATCTGCAACTGGATCAGTAAGTAGGGCAGAGATTGGCAATATGCTTGATGAGTTCAAAACTAACATTCTAAGGAGCCTTAGTGAACAACTAGACACCCTTAAAATACAAAACAAACAAAAAGCAGAAGCCGAAGCCTTAGCCATCTTTTGTCCAAAATGTAGAAAGAAACATGCTTTAAGGGAATGTCCCTTGGATGCAAAAGTTGTAGAGACATGTGTGATTTGCTCAGAAAGCCATGAGACCAAGGATTGTCCTTCAATTCCTGGGCTCAAAGCTGTCTTTCAGGAAGATCCAAATTCAGTAGAATCCCTTTGTTTTGTTTCAAGAAGACCATGGTAGGGGCCACAAAATCAAGGATTTAACAATCCTATGAACTTTCAGCTCCCACAAAATTGGAATTCTTGGCAACAACCTTGGCCCCAATCTCAAAATCCATACCAATCATGGGCACAAGGGATGCAAAATCCTTATGGGATATTTGCTCAATTTTATCAATATCCTCCATCTTTTCAAAATCAACAAAATCCACAAATTCCAAATCAAAACCCACAACTTTCATTACCGTTTCCGCAACAACAACCTTCTCAAAAAAATCCAAATTCTCAACTCTTGCTTCTATTTCAACAAAAGACAAATCAACTACCAGCCCAGCCATTGCCAAATCCCAATAAAAAAAATCCTCAGAATGCTTACATGGTAGAAGGACAACAATTTACTACCTATATGATTGTTCCTCTTAATGATGTACAACTCAGGTCTGGTAGACTTTTAGAAAAACCTTTTATAGATGTTCAAGAGCAAGATACCTCTGAGGAGGATTCTCTTAAAGCCAATAAAGGTTCTGAGGAAGTATCTCTTCAAAACCCAAACATTCAAAAAGAAAAAGAAAAAGAGTCAAGCCCCACAACTCCTATAGTTGAGCAACCTGCATCTTCATCCGCACCTCCTTTCCCTGAAAGATTACAAATTGACAAAGGGGTGGAAAAACAAATCTTTTTTTCCTAACTATGATTTCCTAGATGAATTAAAGAATGTCTGTATCAAGATTCCCTTGCTACAAGCCATTAGAGAGATTCCTATTCTAGCAAAAACAATAAAGGAGTTGAGTCTCAAAATACCAGGAGGGAAACCAAGAGATACAAGAAGAATCCACCTGGTAGGAAAAATTGCAGATATCATGATGGGAAAAATCACCATGCAGAAATATGTAGATCCAGGAAGTCCAATTTTCAAGACACATATAAATGGGATAGAAATTCCAAATACTTTGATTGACTTAGGGGCTGCTATCAACATTATGAGTAGATAGACTATGGAACAACTTAAGCTTCCCAATCTTCTTTTTACACCTACCTTACTGCAACTTACAGATATATCAATAATCAAACCAGATGGTGTATTAGAAGATATTTCAGTCTCCTTAGATTCTTGGGAATATCCAGTAGATTTCATGGTTTTGACTCCCAAAAGTAATTTAGGAGGGCACCCACTCATCTTAGGAAGACCTTGGCTAGCCACAACAGATGCTTTCATTAGTTGTAGATCTGGAGATATGTACATTTCTGATGGTAGTTCAACAAAGAAATTCAATTTGTATCTTCCAACAAAAGCAGTTACAGAAGTAGGAGACAATGAATGGGTCGATGATGAGGACAATATACAACCTGTCTTTACCATTTATGAAATTAGTGAAGATAGTCAAATTCTGAACACATTATAAAATTTTGAATCACCTTCAGAATATGACCACACACAATTTCAGTTAAATTCTGATATTGAGTATTTATCATCAAGACAAATGTCTCTTTACTCTATGGAAGAGTTTGGTAGTTCTACCATTGAGATTCTTCCAGGTAAAACATTAAATATCAACAAAAAATTGGAAAAATCACAACATGAAGAGCTAACCAAAATATTGCAAAAACATTGTACTGCATTTTCATGGGAGTATACTGATATGAAAGGTATTGACCCGAAGACTTGCATCCATCATATCTATATCGAGGAAAACAGTAGACCAATCAGACAACCTCAGAGAAGGATGAATCCAAATCTTAGGGAGATAGTGAAAGAAGAGCTCCAAAAACTACTCAATGTAAACTTCATTTATCCAATTTCAGATAGCCGATGGGTTTCTCCTTTGGTTATAGTACCCAAAAAGAATGGTAAATGGAGGGTATGCATTGATTACAGGGAATTGAACAAAGCAACTTTGAAGGATCACTTTCCTTTGCCCTTTATCGATCAAGTATTAGATACATTAGCAGGCAAAAAGTACTTTTCATTTCTGGATGGTTTTAGTGGTTATAATCAAATTCAGGTAGCACCTGAGGATCAGGATAAGACCACATTTACCTGTCCATGGGGAAATTTTGCTTATCGAGTGCTTCCTTTTGGATTACGTAATGCACCCGCAACATTCCAAAGAGCAGTGCTAGGAATTTTTTATGATCTAATCCATGATTGTGTAGAGGTTTATATGGATGATTTTACAGTTTATGGTGATTCGTTTGATGAGGCATTAGAAAATTTGGAAAAAATCCTTATAAGATATAAAGAGACAAACATTTCATTAAGCCATGAAAAATGCTTTATGATGTTTACTGAAGGTATTGTTTTGGGACATCATATTTCAGGGGATGGGATTAAAGTTGATAGATCAAAAGTTGAAGTCATCTCCAAATTGCCTATTCCAAATTGTCAAAAAGATGTTAGAAGTTTTCTAGGATTTACTAGATATTATAGAAGATTTATAGAAAACTTCACTAAAATATCATCTCCACTCTTCAAACTGCTTACAAAAGACTATGAAGTCAAATGGGATCCTGATTCTCAATTAGCGTTTGAAACTTTGAAAACAAGAATATCTGAAGCGCCTATCTTGAGAGGACCAAATTGGAAACTCCCTTTCCATATTTCTACAGATGCTTTAGATATAGCTCTAGGGGATGTGTTGGGTCAAAAAGATTTAGTTCCTTATGCCATTTACTATACCAGTAAAAATTTGACTCCTACTGAGTTGAACTATACTGTAACTGAAAAAGAGTTCTTAGCTATTGTTCATGCAATCAATAAGTTTAGACATTATATAACATGCTATGAAACTTTTATTCATACTGATCATTCTGAAATTAGATATCTAATGAACAAACCTATTACTAATGGTAGAGTTACAAGGTGGCTCCTACTTTTACAGGAATTCAATATTACTGTGTTGGATAGACCAGGGAAACAAAATACAGTAGCTGATTTCTTGTCTAGGATTTAGAATACTAAAGAAGACTCTCCTGTAGAGGATAAGTTTCCGATTGAATATTTACTTGCAGTAACTACTAAGACCCCTTGGTATGCAGATATAACTAACTATTTGGTTACAGGGAAACTACCTCCACATTTATTTCTTGGTGAAAGAAGAAATATTATTCAGGAGAGTTCAAAATATTCATGGATTTCTAACGAATTGTTTAAAACAGGGCTAGATCTTGTGATCAGAAGATGTGTTAGGGAAGATGAAATGCCTAATATCCTCAAAGCATATCATGATGAACCATGCGGCGGACACTTTTCTGACAAAAGGGCAGCCTATAAGATCCTCTCTTTAGGATATTGTTGGTCATCCCTCTTCAAAGATGCAAAACAATATGTCAAATGGTGTGATAGCTGCCAAAGAGTAGGGAAACCTACCCTTTCAAATGAAATGCCATTACAACCACAGGTACTCATCGAACGCTTTGAAAAATGGGCTCTAGATTTCATTGGACCTATTAACCCACCATCTAAACAAAGAAAGTATATATTGGTATGTACTGATTATGTCACTAAATGGGTAGAAGCCAAAGCATTATTTTCTCCTACTGAGAATTTAGTTGTTAGTTTTCTTTATGAGGATATTTTTACTCGCTTTGGTGTTCCAAGAGAAATTGTGACAGATCAAGGAAGTCAACTCACATCCAACCTGGTGGAGAAGTTGATGGAAGAATACAAAATCAAGCACAGAAAATCTACTCCTTACCATCTGCAAGCAAATAGTCAAGTGGAGTCTACAAACAAAGTTATTGAAGGCATCATCACCAAGACTGTTCATCTACACAGAAGAGATTGGGCAGAAAGGCTTCCTGAAGCCTTGTGGGCCTACATAACTACATGGAGAAATACAATATGACATTCTCCCTATGAACTTGTTTATGGTAAAGAAGTCCTGCTCCCCATTGAGTTCCAAGTCAAAACTTTCAAGATGGTAGTTCAGCTGGGGATGGATCTACCAGAAGCCCAAAAGCATAGAATGGAGCAGCTGAATGAGCTAGATGAGATCAGACAAGAGGCAATCCTAAGAACTGATCTAGTTCAATATCAAAGAGCTAAGTGGCATGACAAATACATCAAGGAGAAAAAGTTTCACGAAGGAGACTGGGCATTGCTATTTGATTCCAAGTTTAAAGATTTTAAAGGAAAATTTCAGACTCATTGGCTTGGGCCATATGAGATTGAAAAAATCTTTAGCAATGGAGCGGTAAGAATCAAAACCATTGATGAACATCAAACTCCTCTTATTGTGAATGGCCACAGATTACAAATCTATCATAAGCCACTCTCAAAAGAGGAATTTGTCAAAATATTTCAAGATAGTTCTGCAATAAGGCTGGTGAAGAAGAATCCTTCTTCTCCACCAGCCTAGCTTTGTTCTTTTCTGTTTCTAAAAAAATAAAAATAATATATATATATATATATATATATATATATATATATATATATATATATATATATATATATATATATATATATATATATATAAGCCTGAAAACCAATCACTGATTGACAGTCTTATACAGAAAATACAGGGCGAAAATCAGAACCTTCTGACGCCCTATATTTTCCAAAAAAAAATCTCTCTCTCATTTCACAGTTTCATGACACTCCACTTCATTTCATTTCAGTTCACTTCATTTCATCTCATCATCCCATTCCACCAATAAAATTCATTTTATGACCATTTTCATTCATTCAGTCATCATTTATCCATCTCCATCCAGTCATATGATCACTGTATCAGTTTCCGCAGCTGAACCCAGTTTCCGCAGCTAGAAGCTGATTTTGCAACCATCACTCTGTTTTTCAACACTGACAGTCAGATGTTAGTTAAAAGATCATGAAAATCAAATGAAGGTATGACCAAGCACATATTTTGAAGACATGAGGCACTTAAAAGCATCAACAAGGAGCAGCTGATCAAAGGTTAATGGACGAAAGGTGGCAAAAATTCCAAGGTATGAGTAAGATTTATTTCAAATAGCATTTAGAGCACATTTTATATAGTTTTGAAACCACGGCTCCATTATATTCAATGATTGGCATTGACAGCTCCATAATCGTTCCACGACCTTTATAAAATTCCTCCACAAACCGTGCATTCATTTTCAAACGACCTCATGATCAAGCCTTCGGATTTAACTCGTGTATGGCTGTACTTTGATACTCCATCTGTAATTATGGGGACGTGGTTGATTTGATCACGGCTCTTCTCCGCCGCACAAATTGCAGCCATTTCGTGAGCATGTTTACGTCTACTTCGTAGCCATCCAGTTTAAAATTCTGCCGAGCTCACTTTACTCCCCTACTATTCTATTGAATTCACGTTTGCATTCCTACCCTATTCACATAAGTCTCCGCTCCATGAACTCACTTCCGCTACCTATTCTCTGTTTTCCATTTACAGTCACTGGTTTTCTCCATAAATCTTGTCCATTCCTTGCTAACCCAGTTGTCTCACCTCCGTTCATCCAATACCCACGCAGACGTATTTAAAAGAAGGGGAAGGAATGGGCCCTCTGTTGAGAGTAGAACCGGAAGGGCCCAAATTTATGGAAGGGTATCTGCAAGTGAAAAGCATGCTAAGGAAGGCTCGGTGGCTACAATTTATTCAGAAATTAAGAGGCTACAACAAGGAAGTTACGAAGACTTTTGCGAGGTCTTTTGACGGAGTGGAAGCTGAGGTAGGAGACCTTAAATTCTCAGTCACAGAGACGTCCATAGCAGCTGCAACTGAACTCCCACAGGAGGGAGAACGGTGGTTCAAAAATAAGAGCTTTGACGAGAGAGAATGGAGGGTTATCCTAAGAAATCCAGGTATGGATGTAACCATCTTTAATCATGGAATCCCTGTCTCTGCTTTACAAGAAAATTGGGCTAGTTTATTATTAATAATCTAGAAATTCATTACCTGTGAGGGACGATTCTGGTCAATGTACATGTACCACACCCGGTTGCTGATGAATTTTCTAGAAAACCAAACTATTAATTTTCCCTACTTCTTGTTAAATAGCCTGAAGAAAATGTCCACCATCGTCGAAAAGAATCTGGGGGACGTAGAACCCCACTTGTATCATCACGGCCTTGTGAAAATTTTGATAGAAAAACAATTAAACGAAAAGAAGGACACCTAGGAGCAGTTTTTAGTTAGAAATTTATTTAAAGCTCCACAAGAAACCCCTGAAAGCAGCACATCAAGGAGAAGCAGAAGAAAGAAAACAAGTGATAGAATTCAGGACACTCCTACTAACATAGTTGAAGAAACTAGTAGGGAAGAAAAACTGTCTGAATGTAGGAAGGAAAGAACTGAGGGTAAGAAGCCAATAAAATCAAAAGGGAAAAGAAATATTGAGGCTGTTTATCAAACCCCAGAACCTTCCTCAGAAGAGGACCACCAAATACTGTCTGAAAGACTAGTTCACCTTCAGGGACAGTCAACTGCAGCAAAGAAGAAAGGCAAAGAAAAATAGAGTTCTAGCCCACAAAATTTGAGTAGAAGTACTAGACTTAAAGGGAAATTGAGGAAAATACAAATTAAATGGCCCCACTTTATTGATTTAGGAGGGGAAACACCGGAACAACCTTCAGCAATCCCTCCTGGCCGTGGCCCCCACCATACTCCTATTTCTCAGCCAAATTTTGACATGAGACCTTCTCGGCCATATTTTGAGATCAGTCCTTCTCAACAGGATTTTGGAGTCAGCCCAAGAAAGAATACACCTGAGATAGACTCGAACCAGCAAGACATGATTATATAGAATCCTTGGAGAAAACGGCCATAGATCCAGGCAGTTCATCTGCCCAACCTAATACAGCTCAAGAAGCTCAAATCCAATCACTAAAACATGAAGTTTTTGAGCTGGAGGTCTTAAATAGACACATTAAAAGAGAAAATGAAACATTGAAAGAACAAGGCAGGCTAGATAAGATTATTCACAACAACACCATGTTGCATCTTGGGCTATGGCAGAAGAAGAATAGAAAATTAAAGAAAAAGAACAGGAGGTTGAACATGGCTCTCATCAACCTCCAATTCAGGTGTCTAATGAGGAAGTCGAGGATGACAGTAGTCCCAAGAAAGAAGAAAAGAAGGCTGGATGTATTGGCAGAGGTCTCAGAACATATGAACTAAAAGGAGGGTGATCAAAGTTTTGGTTGCATGGGAACATGCAACACCTTCACAGTGGGGGTATGTTGAGCTTTGAAATTACACCTCTCCTACACATTTTCCCAGACTTTTTCCCTCACCAGTACTCCATAAGCTATTAGAAATCATTGCATATTGATTCTAAAAGAGCATTTAAGTGGTTTTCTAACTATGTTCTTGTGTTTGCTGTTTGACTTAGATTTTGCTCATTAGCTGCGGAATGCAGCCACTTTCCGTAGCTGATTCAACTTTCCGCAGCTATTTTTGTTAAACTCCAGGTTGCATGTGTCATCAGGCAAAACGGGACACGTGGGTAGATCAGGAATGACTTGGACATGGATCAGGTCCTATTGGTTCAGCTGGATTCATCAAGGAAAGTTGTGGTCAACGGTGGTCAAGCGGTGGTCAAACAGAGGAATCCTACAGCAACAAGACTCTGTCTTCAAGCACGTGAAGGATTCGTGGCCATTCCTAGATCCTTGGGGTCATTTCGACAGCTGTAGACTGCCCCACGATGCAAATCCAACAGCCAAAGTTGATAGATTTAGTAATCTCGACAACCATTATGCTAAATCCATGGACGCTGTCTTTTACGTGTCCTCTGTTCACGTAGTTTTACAGGAAAACAGTTATGTAACCTTTGTTATAAATAACGCGTTTCTATACGCATAGAGTTAGTCTTTTTGAATGTAATTTTGCTGTTCAAAGTTCACTGTGTCGTGACACTAGTCTTATTGCTGTAACTGTGTTTTGAAATATACGAGAAGACTCTGTTTCTACATGATTGTGTGAACCTAATTTTGGATTGATAACCTGTTGACCGAGGCTGTGCAGAGGGCCCCTGTACGCTGAAGTTTCGTTTTCGTTGTTGCTGTACAATTTTTATATATCATTTCCTTATTTTTACTGCACATGTTTCATAGTTATTCACCTTTGTATATATTTCATCTGTATTAACATTTCATTCCCGTTTTTGATTTTACAAGCTTTTTATTCTGCTGTTAACGCTGATCAGTGTGTGTATGTTTCAGGACAAAGTAGGCCCGGGAATTTTTCATGCAATTTTCGTAATAACTAGTGACATGGAATTAACCTCTCCGCTGACTTTGCTTTTATTAGTTTTTTTAATTCCAATTATGCTTTGATTCTAGTCTTGTTTACCTGCTTTAGTAGTTAGTTTAGATATCAGATTACTCATATCATTGACGATTATCTCCGAAAGCCATAGCTTAGACTAACTGGCGAGGAATCAGATTATGAATGATGTGATTTGATTTTAGTTTTACATTTTTGCTGCAATTAGATATCAACTGGCTCATATCATTGACGATTATCTCCGAAAAACATAGCTTAGACTAACTGGCGAGGAATTGGATTATGAATGATGTGATTTGATTTTAGTTTTACTTTTTTGCAATTAGATATCAACTTGCTCATATCATTGACGATTATCTTCGAAAACCATAGCTTAGACTAACCGGCGAGAAATCTGATTGTGAATGATGTAATTTGATTTTAGTTTTAGTTTCTTTGCAATTTTTGATTTCTTTGAGTGCAGTAGCTTAATTCATTTTTCTGTATTTAGACAGCAGCAGAGAAAATAGTTTCATGATCAGTAGTTCATTATTTGGTTGTTTTAAATAGCAGCACAATTTCATTCTTGTTCAAGTATTACTGTTATCACTAGTATATTCTAAGACCTTCTGAAGTGTTAAGTGCTGGAAACCATTATAGAGGACATAATTTCCTAAAATCTATATCCATACTTGCCTTCTAAAGACTTATGAATAGGATTTCCGTTCACATTAGGAGATAAATGAAGATAAAAACCCCTAAAACAAAATAAAAATTGAAAAACGACAAAAATATAAGAAAGAGGCTGTATTGCACATATAGTGTGCCACACTTCATCAGTTTACGACTCCCGGATTGATAATTAATGTAGCAATTTAGGACACACTAAATTGACCAAACAATTATCTTAGTCCACCAATTATCTCAAACACCAACAATCAACACTTTTTTAGTAAGGAGAAATATTTGTAAATGGATAATGCAAGTAGCTCCAATGATCACCAATCCTTTCATACATATATGAATAGTGATTTTACAACTTAGATACTCTCTATAAACCTTTTTTACAAGCTCCACCATTTTTCACTATCCAAACATTCAAACCATAGATAAATGGGGAAACATGAAACCAATTCCCCAAATCTGAATTGTCAAGACTATGGACAGTTTACAAGATATTGTCTCTACTTATTTTTGGTATATATTGGTTAGAGAAAAACTCAAGATATGATTCCATATGATTTAGCTAACATAAAACCATCTAAGAATAGCTTGATTCAATTCCGTTATTGGTTGGGTGCTTTATTTGGGACGTGCTATGGAAATAACAAAAACAAGAAAAATCCACCTAAAAGAATCATGTGTATCTTCTAATACACACAATTTTTGGAGAATCCACAAAACCCATGTTGCAAAATTTCCAGATTCTTCTTCGTTACTCCGAAAATCGCATTAGAAATTTGTTATTGATTTCTTCCTGGTGTGTTTTGACTAAAAAATTATCTCAAGCTGGAGGCTCGTGGAATCGAACTGGGTATGAATTGAATAACAAAAATCCATTTCAATGGCCTGAGGATCAAAAACCATGTTATGTATTTTCTCTTGGAGTTGTGTAGATATGCCAACCTTGGAGGTTCGTACAAAAACTGCATAGGAGATACAAGAATTGAGCTAAGAATAACCATCATTGGTAAGATTAGTCTAAATCCTATCCAATTCATTAAAAATAAATAAATTATGATAATAAACATCCTTAACCTTTAAATGACGCTTAGCTTCTAAAGTGGGAGAAAATGTGATAAAGGGAATGGTAAACAAGTATGTGAATGGGACAAAGTAGTAAAAAAGAGAACCAATTGATAGTGAAAACATGTCAAAACAACAACTCTATGTCTCCCCCACGGCTGTACTTTTGCATGTCCTCAAGAAAACAAGGTAGAATCAACCATTGATCTCTTGGAGGGATTTCTATTAAACCTACAAAGTTATGTCTTCACCTAATAATTTAGCGGTTCGAAATACATTGAAATCACCTTTATGTTCCCCTTTTTTGGTAACATGTTCAATATCCATTTCAACAACCACTGTTAAAATGTATTGTCTTCTTCACTAGATTGATTGATTAAAACAACACCCTCTGATTATGAGTCGTGTTCCTCATGATGACTATCTGTACCGTATTTTTATTTTAGATTGCAAGCCATCATCCTAGTTTTTAACATGTTTCACATATTTACCCTTGTCATTTGTTAGAGTCAGGAATTTTAACAAAATAATTTCTCTATCATATTGAGGTCACGAGTCTCAATATGTATGCTAATATGAACAAATCCAAAGAAATATCTGAAAATTACCATGCCTTCCAAAGCATTTTCACCAAGTTATGCTTTAGTCCCTTTTGCAACCCTTGACACTTTTTTGCATCATTTTGTTCAAGATTTGAATCTTGCATATATAATTTCACTTAATTAGAGAACACCTTCACGCCATGGGAAATGAGAACTTTGGCCTTATATGGAATAACCAATCTACAAGCCTCTAGCCATACATCTTCATTCTTCAGGTATGAAGCCCTATACTTTTAAATCTCTTGTTATTTATATGTGAATGCTTTTTTCTTCTCGTTGTATTCAAAAGAGGAAAATAGACCTACATCGAACCTTCAAATTCGTCAAAATTTTAATTCTCATCACTATATATTTTCATTATCTACTTCCTCCTCTTCGGCCAAAAGCATAGTCATCACTCCTCATACTTCCCCTTTATTAGATATATGTTGTAGAGGATACAACCACCCTCCAAAATTTTGCCTATGCTTTGATTTTGGAGCCTTCCTTCTTATCCATAGGAGCTCATCTTGCATTGATCCATGTATTCAAGCTTTGACTGAGACTTATCTTTTCATTTGTTCTTGTGCTTTCTTACTTTCACACGTAGATGATGTTTCTAAGTCACAATATGATCTCCCAACTTGGTCTCACAATATTTCTGGGCTTGCCTCTAGAAACTACGCAATCCTTGAGGGCAAGCAACCTTGATGATGTGATTGCGTAGTTCTGATTGGAAGTCATCCTTGAGATTAGAAACTACGCATTCATGGAAGGCAACCCAACACTGAGCCCATAAACATGCAATCCATCACTGAGCTAACAAACTGCGCAATTCACTAAGCCAAAAAGTTACCGAGTTCCTCGAAACTTCGTAGTCTTTCCTGATTGCGTGCATGGAAAGTTTCCCTGGAAAAAGAAAAAATCTAAAAAGAAAAAAAGCATCCCTAAAATATAGGGATATATTTTTTGTATCCCAAAGGAGGTACTTTCGCTCTTTTTAGGAAATTCTGCCAAGTGTTGCTTTTTCCTTGATTTTAGGCAAGCACATCATAAACCTAATTCGCTCAAATCTATTTAATCAATGTTTATAGAGCTCATTTGCACAATCGATATTGGAGCTATAGCATTCCCAAGGAGATCAAGGAACCTTCAGTGCAATCGTCATCACTTTTTCGGGTGCGTTTCACTTTTTTCGTATTCTGCCACTATTTCTGTCCCTTCTTTTCGTTTCGCTTATGTGAGTGTTTTTTCTCTTATTTCTCTTCATGGTTGATGGTGTTTCAACATTTTTTTAACTTGGAGAAGTGTTATTTTAAGTTTTAGATTTCCTTTCACAAGTGTCACATTGGTTTTCCTGTTTTTGCACCAATGATCGTTGTTGCGGCGATTCCCCTCACATACTTGATTTTCCTTATGTTTGATTAATTGTTGCACTTGATCTACATGGATTTACTTATACTTAGTCAGATCTGCACTCAAGCTCACACTATCTCTCAGATCTTCTCATTTCCCACACTTCCCTTTGGTAGATTTGTACTTTCCTTTGCCAAGTTTCAATTTTCCCAGCTGGCTACTACGCAATCCTAAGGCTCAAGCCAAAATATTGGCATATGGAATTGTGAAGTGTGCAGTAGAAGCTGACTCCAACTGCGCATTTCGCAGTTCCAAGGAGCCAACCTTTCAACTTGGCCACCAAGACTACACAATGTGTAGTCTCTCCCAACCTTTCCCAAGCTAGAACTGTGCATTGCACAATCCCAAGCCTCAAGCTTCAAACTTGGATGCTAGGACTGCACAGTACCCATTTACCATAGGAAACTAGTCCCTCTTGTCAATGATAATTGCACAATCCTCCCCATTAGATGCCAAGTTTGCTGCTTTATCATGCCTTGTAAGTAGATTGATTAAGTCTGATATTTTCTTGCCATGAGTGTATTTTATGTCCCACAGGTACAATAGTTGTTGAGCACCTCTTCAATAGTCACTATTACCATGGCATCTAAGAGAGATACTTCAAAAGAAACCACTAAAAGCAGTAGCGGGGAAGCATTTCAGCAAAACCTAATAGACTTGCCAGCGTATGCAGACACTCAACTGTTTATGGAAAATGGATCATCACTGACATGGCAATAGGTTAAAGATGTTTTTTCAAAGGAATTTGAGGTAGACTTAGAGGATCGACAAGTGTATCTCATCATTCAGACGTCAGGACTATATAAGGTTGCATGTAGGTATCAAGCCTTCCCGTGTGGAGATGTCATCAGTTGGATTGTCACACATATTGATGAGAAGGCGATGACATTGAGGAGTGCCAGTGGACATAAGCTTGCCACCTTTCAGGAAGAAGACTATCAACACATGTATCATTTGCCCGAGCTAGTAGAGCGCATGGACTCACTTTTCTATGCCACCCATAGCTATGTGAACACGATAGACATTGTCAAAGGTTGGGTGAAAGAGCTATCGAAGTTTCGAGAGACACCCACCCATGTGTACAAGAAAAAATACCTCAGGAAGGCATACTAGCTCTTGGTTATCTTATCTTGCAGGATCCATGGTTAGTAGAGCACAAAATCCTTTCCTGAAGGGTGGGAAGTCTTATTGGACTAGGTAGTGAATGAGGGGAAGCTGTTCAAATGGTTAGATTTGTTGGCTCAACAGTTGAGGGCCCTTCTAGCACAGGATCAAAATCCTCCCAATAGTGAGTGAGAAAGGTTTTATATGTTTTCATATTTACTGGATGAGATCTGTGCACAACAACAGTTCCCTGGTATGAACTCGACATGGACACTATGAGAACCTGTCGTGCACATCTATTGCAAGTTTCTTTCAAATTGTAGTTATCGAGGAGTAATGGCAGAACTTACTAACCACTTCATCATCCTACTGTACAAGCTCATCTTTGAAGAAGATCCACCTTGCATGTCACAAGGAGTAATGGAGGCGATAGAAAACATCATAGATTGGTATGCCTCACCAGGTGGCACCTTCCTTAGAGTGTTTGGCTAAGAGAAGACTTTGCATGTTTTACCAAGGTATTCCGCTAAAAAACTTGTCATGCAAGAAGTGTCATATCGTCTTGACACAAGGTTGTCAGCAACACTCAACAAAAATAAGGAAGCATGATGGCCCACTCTTCCTTTGCAAATTGGTTTGTACGAGATAAATTGAAAGTCGCCGACTCTGAGGGAAAGGAGATAGTGAATTTTGAATTCGGTACTCGGGACTTTAATCTGTATGATCTCCGTGTTATTTGTAAAGACCACTGTGTGAGATTTTACTTTCCGTGGATCGATGGGGAACTACATTGGCTGGAGGAGAATCCATGGAGGTATTGATTAAATTCCTCCAGACTTCGTGAGCCAGTCATTTTAGCAGGGATTTCATAGGCTACTCCATAAAAAACAACAATTCTGGAAGAAAGAGTAGCAGAAGGAAGTAATCCCATGCAGGACAAGGGAAAGAGGAATATTGTTGATAGTCTAGAGGGAGAACAAAGCGACAAGATGAAAAAAGATCCTATTTTCATGAAAAAAACTTTGGCAGCAGAAGCAAAGAGGAAGAAAAGGATACATAGAGCAGAGTGGAGGAAGAGAGAAAAGCAGAGGTTGTAGGAAGAAAAACTGAAGCTACCAGAGACAGAGCAGAAGATGAAGGAAGAACAAGAGTTTAGGAGGAGAGGGCAAGAAGAGAAGCAAAATCAGGAAGAAGAAAAAAGGAAAGACGAAATTACAAAAGAAACAATGCCAATACAAGTTGAAGAGTAGGAACGTAACCAACCAAAAAATGAGGAGGAAGGTGAATAAATCTAGGATCGAGAGCTTGCTCAGAATATTGAGCACTTGATTGAAGTGATAGACATGGAGATAAAATAGGAGCCGCAAAATGAAAATGTTGATCTAATGCCGAACGCACCACAGGGCATCCCTCAGTGTCCACCATGTTCGGCAGCAGAGCCAACCTCGAGCGAGGAAGGGGGTGTTATTCCCCTTGATTATGATCGGTAATGGATGTGTAAAATTTATCATTCGATGAGTTCCAAAAGAGGATTTTACAAGCACAAAGAACTAATTTTCTAGATGGTTACACATCACCTGCATTCATTAGAGAAATAGTGATAGTGTCAGACACCAGGAAGCATCCAAAAGCCATTGTTGAAGCCACTTGGCCTATGCAGGAGAAACAAGATCAAACATTCAGTATTTGATGACCGATTTACTTAGAGGAGATTAGAGAAACGACACTTGCTAAATTATCAACACTCGGAGAAACCATGCAAAAGCTCTATGAGGGGTTTGTCACCATACATAAAGCAATTTTCTATTTGCATGACTTAGAAAAATAGATCAAAGAGTTTGTTAAATATCTCAAGAACATACAAGTTGCCATTTCCTATGTGCAAGAGTGGATAATGTGATTCAAAGGGGCACCGCTTGACTTAGTGAAGAAAATGAAGCCACAAGCAGAGCTGGAGAAAGAGAAAGTTTGGATGTTGATTTAGAACAACAAGTATCTAGCCTCATTTATTGGTAGCATTCATGCCTCATATATATGGTTGTTCAGTAGTTTAGATTTCTTGGTGAGAACACACTAGATTCGATCAGTCAGTTCAAACCAAAGCCAAATCCAAGGACCAAGTCCAACAGGAGATTAGAGAGTACTTAGATCAGTTGAGACAGATTTCCACCAAGGAGGATTTAGAGTTGAATAAACAAAACATGTAGAAGTACATTGATGGTCCTGTCCAAGTCAAAACAATGTTGCTCATGCTTCAGAATGAACTTGAACTAGTTCCAAGAAATTGTACTTGGATGCCATGGAGGCTAAAGTCCACTGCCAGTTAGACACCATCACACAGTTTGGGACATCATAAAAAAATATCAATCTTGGCACCAATATGTGACTGAGAAGTAGCAAGTAGAGGTGGCTAAGCTAGATTTCTCCCAAACTCAAGCATCATAGTGTTTTGTCTTGTTAGACTATCAAGTTGTCTCTACCCTATTTTGTCTTATATGGGTACAAGTGTAAAATCTAATATTATTTGTAATTATGTTGTAAGTGAAATTCCAAGTGTTAATATTGGAATATGAAGAGTCATCATGTAATGTAATGAGTCCTTTTTTTGTCAAGAAGTTGAAGAGTCATGAGGGTAGTCGAAAGGTCATAGAGGGGAGTTGAAGAGTCACCCTCTCTTGTTATAAATAGAACCTAATAACTCATGTAATGGGCTTTTGGGATCCAAGCTTTGGCTAGGCTTAGGCTTAGAAGGAGCTTGGGAGTATTGTGAAGAGCCTTGGCTTCTTCGTAGCATACATTGGGTATACTTCTTTGGAGGAGCAAGTGTTATTGACTTTAGTGTTCCACTATTGGGGTTAGTGGTCTGTCAATGGTGTATGTATGAATGGAACTTTCACTTATAATAATAAAATCAGAGCCATCACGCTTTCATGCACATGTTGTGAATATAGTAGGACTATTCTTGTTGTATTTGCAATGTATGTTATTTAACTTATGCTTATGCTTATGAACTATTTCGTTTGCATTTGTACGAATCTTGTTGAATATGTGTTGTTGTATTAATTCAACACTTTAACTTGTGGACTATTCCACATCTTAGCTTGTGATGTGTTAATTTCAGATAACAATGGTATGTTCTATGGTTAGCACAATTTACTTCAATGTTCCTTAGCAGCCCAATGACAATTTCCAATTATTTCTAGTAGAAATCACATCAACTTAATCACATTGACAGTAAATGTAGATAGAACATAAAAAAATGTGCAGAAGACAAGCCAAGACAAGAGGATGCAAGATTTGGCGGATGCTAGGGAAAAACCCCAATGTGGGGAAAACCCTTTGATAAAATCTTCTTATTGTTATTCAATATTCTAACAGAGAGAGAAAGAGTACAATAATAAAATTCACTTTCCCAATACACAGTCAACTGCATTCAATTTCAGCACTAGCCATAAAGTCAACTCTGGTCAAAACAACAACAAAACTCCACCAAAGTAGCTTGGTATTCCTTGTTCAAACTCGGTCTAAAGAGGAGGTAAAACACTGCACAAAACAACTCGGTCAAACCCAGTCAAAGGAGAGAGAAAATATGCTATGATTTTATGCATTTAAATTGAAGTCACATTGATCAAACAATCCCAAACACCTCGATTTATGTGCCAATAAGTGCGACCTCAAGAGAGAGAATTTTTTCCCCAGAAAACACAGTCAAACTTGGTCAATGAAGCCTTGGTAAATGCTAGTCAATGCTGTCCTGAAAATATGAAATTCGGCCTACAATCTGACCCAAAAAAAATTTGTTCTTCATCCACACGTGAGAGAGAGAGATGATCACCAAGTTTTACAAACCAATCAAATTAGGAGAGAGAAGAAATGATGAGTGAGTGATGTCCAAATGAGGAGAAAGGTCACTCCTATTTATACAATTCATTGATGGTGAAAGGACACATCTATTGGGCTTTTTGAGCCTACATTAAGCTGAGGTCAACCTTAACAATTTGTGCATGAGAGAGAATAAATTCAAAATTCCACTTTATCTTGTCCGAATGAGATGATATTTATATCAAAATTGGACCTCTCAAAAAGAGGAATCCAATGCAATAATAATCTCCATCATATGAGTTGTCCCAAGGTATAATTTGGCCCTAGTTTCCAATTTTAACACTCCCTCTCAACTAGGGATAATTCCACTTGCCAATCCATCTATCATCATCATGCCATCTTGTCATCATGTACCATCTGTGTCCTCATTTATTTTCTCTTCTCTGCTAAATCCTGAAGTAATAAGGAAGAAGAAGTGATCGAGAGTGAGTCACAAGACCTTACCACTCTCCACTAACAAAAGTCAGTTCTTGATCCCAAATCAAGTTGTTTAACACGATGCATCCTAGTAATAGGAAGTATGGTAGTACATAGTGTGTCCATCAGTAGTGCTATGGTCCCTAACCACTTTTCCAAACTCATTGACCAGATGAGAGGTACTTCCCATGAGTCCCAGATTCCATAGGTAGGATGTATGCTGGGGCATTGGAAGGAGAAGGTGAACCACTCATCCTATGCATATGTCAATCGTATGGGAAGGTGAACCACTCACCCTACATACATGTCAACCATCATGGGGTATCACTGGGAAAGGTGAATCACTCACCCTGTAAATAACACACCACTAGGGGGAGGTGAACCACTCACCCTATGGTCTCTCATAGCTCCAATAAGTACCCCAAGCCCCCAGGAGCTCCCAGAGATCAATGTCTAACTCATATGGGACCCTCATAGGAGGGTCTTTCCATGACTCCAAGTCTCTTTCAGAAGGTTAAGAATTTAACCTTCCTCGAAGGCTTCAGGAGAATGTTTGTGACATGCTCATCTGTCATGATGTGTTCGAGCATTTTTTCTCCCTGTTGTACCGTATCTCAAATAAATTGGTACCTGAGACCAATGTGCTTGGAGGAGTCGTGGAACATGGGATTCTCTAAAAGGAAAACCCCATTATGTTTGTCACAGAAGATAATGGTGGTATCCCGACAGTGCTCAAATATCTCACTGAAGAGCTTCCTCAACCAAACAACTTCACAACAGGGCATACTCACAACAATGTATTCAACCTTGACAGTGCTGAAAGAAATCAATTTTTGCTTCCTGCTCATCCAAGATATTGAAGCAAACCTCAAAGAGAAGAAACACCTAGATGTTCTCTTATGATCGACCACACTGCCAGCTCAGTCAACATATATATATCCATGAAGCCTCAAATTTCTGTTAGCGTGTCTCATTCCATAGTGGATTGTGCCCCGAAGATATCTCAAGATATTCTTAAGAGAAATCCAATGAATCTGATGAGGCTTGACCAAAAATTGACTCAATGTGTTCACAACAAAGCATATGTCAGGACAAGAGTGTACCAAGAACATTAGGCCCCCACAAGTTGATGATACTCGAAAGGGTTTACTAGTTCGGGCCTAGTACAACTTCCACATAGCTTCTTGAAGTTGAGTTCCATCGGAGTAGACACACACTTGAAATCCACCATCCCACATCTCTCAAGTAGCTTCACATTGTATTTTCCTTGAGAAAGGAAAATCTCACCTGGATTTTGCTAGACCTCCAGCCCTAGGAAATAATGCACTAGTCCTAGGTCCTTCATCTCAAATTTAGAAGCCAACTCCCTCTTGCATTGGTGAATGAGAGGGTCATCACCTGTCAGAAATAGATCGTCCACATAAAGGACTAGAATGAGAGGCATGTCCTTTTCAAACTTGAAGTATAGGTTCAGGTCAAATTCACTCCTTGTAAATCCCAACTTCATAAGATAACTACCTAACCTCTCATGCCAAGCCCTGGGGGCTTGCTTCAACCCATAGAGGGCTTTCTTCAACATGCATACATGTGTCTTATGATCTTGAAATTTGAACCCCTCGGGTTGTTCTACATAGACTTCCTCCTTAAGAGGGACATGCAAGAAAGAATTTTTGACATCCATTTGGTGTAGGCTCCATCCTTGCGAGGAAACGAGGGATATGATTGAACAGATGGTTGTATATCGGGAAACCAATGCAAATATCTCATCATAGTCCACTCCTTCCTTTTTAGAGAAGCCTCGAGCAACAAACGTGGCCTTAAATGTTTTAGCACTCCATCAACTCCATGTTTGATTTTGTAATTTCTTTTTGGTGACTAGCGGAATCAACAATGGCTGCGGTATCGTACCCACGTTACACGGGGTTGAATCCCACCGGCTGGCACTATAACCTATAGGAGGAATCACCTAGCCCGCAAGAATGACCCTCAGTTAAGACGAGACTCGAACTCGTGACTTGCACAACGACACAGACAACTTAGCAAATCATCCAATGGCCACGAGACCAAACCTCTGCGGGCATGTTTGATTTTGTAATTTCATTTTGAATTGACCACTGACTTGTCCTTGGGTCTAGGAACCACATCATTATTCATGATTGACTCATATTACTCATTCATCACATCCTTCCAGACTTGGTGTTTCATGGCTTCTTCAAATGTACATGGCTCAGATTGTATAATGGTACTCATTGCAGCTAAGTACCCTTGGTACCTGTTCAAATTCTTACTTTCACTAAATGTTCCCCTTGGTGCAAAATGTCTCTCGGCATCTTCAAGAGTATATTTGAGCCATAAAGATATTTCTCTTGAAGTATAGGGCTCACAAGGAGGTGGGCCAATGAGATCCATCGGACCTTCAACATTGGGCATCAGATCATGGGTCAAAGATTCATCCTGCTTTCTTGCATCATCATCGTTATCCTTCCTAGGGATAGGAAGATCTCAGACTTTCCTAAGGAAAGAATATTAATCAAAAGTAACATCATGACTTATTTCCACTTCTCTTTGACTAGGCACATAGATTCTATATGCCTTCAAAGTTTCAGTGTAGCCCACAAATGACCTTTCTTCCTAGAAGCATCGAGCTTGTTTCTTTTCTCTTTCGACACATGAAAATATGTGGGACAACCAAAAATTCTAAAATGAGAAACATCAAGTTTCTTACCGATGAAAACTTCTTTGGGTGTCTTGAAGTCCAATGCTTGATGCGATAACCTATTTTGAACATACACAATGGTGTTGGTAGCTTCTCCCCATAAGAACTTCAGTAGACCTTGGTCATGAAGCATGACACGAGTGGCTTCTATGATAGTTCGATTCTTCCTTTCGAAAACACCATTTTGTTTAGGAGTATATGTAGTAGTTGTCTCCCTCTTAATGGAAGCTTGTTGGACACCTAATCCTCTATGGGTTGGTGTGGAATGTGAACAATCACCAAAATCCAAGAGACCACTTGGAATATGAATCCAAGGGTCACACCATGTACTATAAATGTATATCATGTCAATAATATATGCAATCAAATGCTTATCTTTCACATTTGTTGTTTACATTCCATGTATGTTTAACATGGTATCAGAGTTGGCATTCTCCTTCCCTGCTCCAATTTGAGCCACTATTTTTTTATGGCCTTCTTTCCTGTTTTTGGCGCCATACCTAGGCGTTGTCTAGACTCCTCCAAATCTGCATAGGTCAGTGTGCAGGACCTAAATTTGGCTCTCTTCCTGGTATTAAGTTGGGTTTCTCTGTGCGTTGATTGAAGATATATGTTTGTATGCTACATTGTATTGGCATTAATTTGTTGTGTGTTACTATACATTGAATTTTTTGAAGTTAGTCATTTCTCTTCTAGTCTCACCTGTAAGAGTTGTCATTACCCTGCTTAACATTCTCTCAACCAATTCTGCATTTATATCTGTCCTGCAAACTTGTGTTCTCGCTGGCACCATAATCATCATATCTATAAATTGAACCTATAACGGAAAAAAAACCTGACAATACCCGTTGTAACATCTATGCACCTACTCCTTGCCAGTGACCTTTCCATTTAGTTCTTGGCATCTGTCTCGTTGAATGTCTCTACAATTTCTAGCGTCAACACAAGTAGGATTTGTTCAGAATTGTAGGAGGGAATCTTTATGAGCACTAGTGGATTAATTTGAAATCAAGAACTTCAAATTCCTTTGGTGTTTTGTGACCCATGTGCACATAGTCCCTTGGATGATTCCTGATGAAGCAATTATTCATAATCGCCCTAATCATGGCTCCTCTTCTGCCTCTCCATGGAAAGGCCATGGAACATAATGAGATGTTGTCATCCATTGTTTAGCTAGTCCTGGAAATATATCTCCTACTGAAACCAATACTGCAGACAGAATAAAAAAAAAAAAACGACCTCCATTTGTCCAAGCTAGGTTACTACAGTAAGACATAAAAGTTGTTCTGAGTTCTTCATCGTCTACCATGACCATGGAGTAGAGAGAAATCTAGGATAATGTAGAGGATGACAATGACTACTGAGCTTGGATGAAAAAAATTCGAGGTGTCGAAGGCGGTGGTGTTGCAGTCGCTCATCCTAACGGAAGCGTTGTATTTGAATATTTTTAAGTGCGCTTGGGCTGCTTGGCATATCCCACACTGTGTAGAAAATGATTTGGAAGAGGGCTTGGTTCGTGCCCCATTGTTGGCTCTAATACCATTTTGTTTGTCCTTTAAGCTTGAGACAAACATTGACATTTTGTTGAAGAAAGCAGAATGGACACCAAGAAAATATAACGGGAATGCGTTGGTATTCTTCCATGAATTCGGCCCCACCTGAGATGTGTAGATAATACACGTCGCCTTTAACATAGGCAGAGACCATTGGCTCACCATCTAGGTGGTAGGGACCTACGCAGTTGAGCATAAGTTTCGTTCTCCTATAGAGGGCCGACAATGATGGAGGACTTGTAACGTCCGCCAAGCAGCACAAAAGGGACAAGTGCAGGCATTTACATATAACCAAACGAAAGGAAAGAGGATTGGACTGTTCTTTTTTATTTCAAAGTCAAATATGAAAGTGTTTTCCATTTTGTAAGCTCGGTTACTATTTATGTTCATAAATAAATGTTGCTTTTTCTCAACTTGAATTTTTTGGAAGATGGCATCTATAACCTCAAAAGCAATATTGACATCTCCTCATGGTTTGTCGAATTTAGACATGAATTATGATCTGTAGCACTTTGTACACTCCATTGGTGAACACATTATTCATCTTGAGGAATGACTCATTCGGTCAAGCAAGAGTTTGGTGGGGGAATCAAAACACTTCACTGTGATTTTCTTTTATTAGCTCACTGTTATACATTTATTTCAACAAGCTGAAGCGGTGCAGTGAATTCAAAACCGTGATTATTCATGCAGTTCAACATTTGAATAGTTGGAAAACATATGGTGTTGACTCAAGGTTCAATAAAATAGTGATTTTGTAGCCCTCAGATTAAGAGAGATTGGTGTGGATGCATCGAGTCACAATCTTGTTGAAGATTGTTGAACAATGCATTGAAATAGTGTGAGTTGCAGTGCGACTATGTTTGGTGTGTACATTGGCTACTCTGAGTTTATTTAAGTCTATCCCAAAATATCATCTCCCAACACCTTGCTACTATCCCACCAAACTGTGTTGTTTGTTCTTCATTGTGGTGCATTGAATCAACTATACCATGGAATGTGTATGCGCATTGGTATAAGCTGTGTATGGTTAGTGCCTTAGGTGAATTAGTGCTCTTTGATTCTTTGTGTTAACTTGAAAATGGCCACATTTGATGATATATTAAAGTTACTGAACACCCTAATATTTTCCACTGTTGATGGGAAGGTAAACATCAACAAATACACTCTTTGTGACATTCAAAACTGCCTACATAATGCATAGGAAAAGATTGTTTTTTTGCAGCTAGAATCTTAGTTCCAGCGAGATGACCTTCAGAAAAATCCTCTATTCAAGATTGAGATAGAATCCCATCAACAACAACAATATGAAGTTGAGTTTGATTCAATGCCCAGTTCAAGAGTAGATTTGAATGGAGGTGCAGAAATTTAGCCTACACTTCCCAAGTTAGTCATTAGACCTTGGGAAGAGCTTGTCCATAACAAACACAAAACAAGTCTTGGATATGATAAGGATGTTTCCTTTCACATTCCAGATTACTCAAAGCCCGTCCAGTTTCAGAGTGCTGGATTTATTCATGACAATTCAGCTTCAGTTGTTTTAGATTCTGGTCCTCTTCCACAACAACCACAACAGATTGTTAAATGACCACATTATCACTGAGTTGGCCATATGAAAGATCACTGTTTTGATCTTCATCCATATGAGCATTGTAGAAATTTTGAATAATAAACACTTATTCACAGAGATTATCCCGATTATACATTATTGCGGAATACATGCACAATACATAACCTCCTCTACGTTGATCATCAATTTAGCAGCATCAAAAACAATGAAACATCAATCTCATGCACACATTAACACAATATGTAACCCGAGGAAAGTTTACAGCTGAAAACCCCACACTATCTGTATATTAATGATTGAGAACATGTAACAATACATAGTACAATACTCCTCACAAGTATCCAGCAGCACTATCTCCACCTGTTACACATAAAACTAGCTCAGATCCGAACAAGTCACAGGTTCAAATCTCCTTCGCTGCTTTGCCTGCCTCTATTGCACAATACCAAGTGAAAATAACTCACCTTGAAAATCACGTGAGCACAGGCTATTTCACTGGGCATATACTGTGCAATCCTCATGGGCATACTCAATCCATTGATTGTGCAAGATCTCATGCACAACTATAGTCACAACTGATAGCAATCTCAACCTCTAACACCTGTCTCCACTGAACTATACATGCACTGAGTTAACTGCTATATTCTTCAGTTGCATTATGAGTTAATAATTAGTGAATTAATTTAATCAATTAATTCACATCACTCATCACTAGTCTATTTGCAGTTAGAATAATTACAACTAGTTTAACCAAGTCAAACTGAACAAAACTCCATCAACTCCACATCCAACTCCAAAAAACTCACATGCATGAGTTTTAACTGATGTCATGCATGCAATAGCTCAACCGACCCACAAAGAAAGCATATTTCTTTCTGAAAGCTGCATGTGCCACATCTGTAGCTCAAACTAAAGTGCTCCAAGAGGATAAGATAAAGTTTATAGTCTAAATATTATTATGAGACAATAATATTTGACTTTTCTATTTTTAGCTTGGTAATCTAAAAATAGACTTTGATCACTCCGCTGTGAACCAGAAATAGAAGTCCATCTATTTTTCCCAACATGACCAATCATCCATAAACAACATCCTGCAACTCATAGACCATGATCCATATGTCTAAAATAGACATAGTCTAAAAATAGACTTTGCGCCATAATTTGCCTGCGGGCCCGCTTAGTGAAGGCGACTCCTTTCCACTAAGCTCCATCATCTTGTTGCATTCTCAACACTCCCTCTCAACAAGATGTGGATTATCAGCAACCCCTATCCTGTCTCAGTGGTATTCGAATTTTCTCCTGGTGAGCACCTTCGTCAAGATATCATCATCTTGATCCTCCGTTGGAATGTATGAAAGTAACATGATTCTCCGCTGCACACAATCTCTGATATGATGGTACCTGATGTAGATGTGCTTAGATATATCATGAAATACAGGATTAGCTGTGAGTTTAATGCAACTCTGGTTATCACTGTAAATCACAATCAGATCCAAGTGAGAACTGAACAATCCGACCAGGATCTTCCTCATCCATATAGCCTCGCATGCAGCCAAACTTGCTGCCATATACTCGGCCTCTACTGAACTGAGTGCCATGGATATCTGCTTCCTACTATACCACGAAATTGTTGTCGACCCGATACTGAAGATCCCTCCTGATGTACTCTTTCTGTCCGCTGGGCTCCCTGCCTAATCTGCATCCGTGAAGCCACATAGCTTCACCTCATCCTCCTGTCTGTACCACAAACCATATCCCGATGTGCCTCTCAAATAACACAATACATGCTTGCTTGCCTTCCAGAAGAGCTTGGTTGGATTAACCATAGCTTGTGAAAGTTGGTTAACAACATAGCATATATCGAGTCGTGTATTGACTAGATACATAAACGACCCCACCAACTGTCGATAAACAGTGGCATCCACTTCTTCTGCCGAAGTGGCATCCTCCTTCCTCCAACCTCCAGGAAGAGTAGTATCAACAGGCTTGCAGCCATGCATGTTGAACTTCTCCAGTATCTCCCGAGCATACTTACCCTGAGAAACAAATAGTCCATCACTGCGCTACCAAATTTCCAATCCCAGGAAATAATGAAGGAGGCCCAAGTCCTTCATCTCAAACTCCTTAGCAAGATCATCCTTGCATGAAAGTATCAACAGCTCATCACCCGTTAGAATCAAAACATCTACATAAAGTATAATGATAAGAAACTTACCCTCCACCACAATCTGGTATAGGTTAGGATCCGCCTCACTCTTGGAGAATCCAAGTTCGGTGAAATAACTGTCTATCCATGTGTACCAAGCACGCGGTGCTTGTTTCAACCCATACAACGCTCTCTTGAGCCTGCACACATGCGACTTGCTGCTGAAGATCTCAAAACCTTAGGGCTGCTCAATGTACACCTCCTCCTCAATGACTCCCTTGAGGAACAGAGTCTTCACATCCATCTGATGAATGTGCCACCCCATCTGCGCTGAGAGAGCAAGAATCGTCCGTATGGAAGAATACCTTGCGAAGGTCTCCTCATAATCGATCCCCTTTATCTGTGAAAAGCCTCGAGCAACAAATCTTGCCTTGTACTTTTTGACACTCTCGTCAGCTGCCTGCTTAACTTTGTAGATCCATCTCGAACCCACCACTGATTTCCCTTCCGATCTAGGAACAATCTCCCATGCACTGTTTCTGACAATCGAATCATACTCTTCCACCATGGCGTCTACCCATGCGGGATCCTCCACAACTTCCTCGAAAGAGGATGGCTCAGTCACAACACATTTGCTCATAAGAGCCATGTATCCAGTGTACCGATCAGGTGACTGTCTCTGCCTGCGTTGGGTTGTAGGTGGTCCTACAACTTTCTCTGCATCTTGAGCCAGTCGCTCAGCTTCTTTCAAGCGCTTTTGTCCTCTAATGGTCGGCGCTACATGAGTGGTCTCTTCCACTCCATGAACCTCGTCCTGAGGCTCATCTTTAGGAACTAATAGCTCCTCATCTGCATGCAAGTGTAGCTCCCTCTCAAGCGAACACTTCATGGCTTTCTCCTCCTGAAATTTTATATCCCGTCACACAACAGTCTTGCCACTGTCTGGAAAATACACACGATAGTTGTGGGGCGCATCAGTGTACCCCAAAAATATCCCAACCTCTGTGGTTGGCTCCAACTTCTTCCTGGCATCCTTCATCAAATGCATGTAAACGTTAGCACCAAAAATCCTCAAATGAGAAAGATCAGGCTTCTTACCAGAATAAGCCTCCTCGGGTGTACTCATGCCAAGTATCCTGTGAGGACAATGGTTCTGCACATAAACTGTTGTATTGCATTCTTCCACCCACAAGTGAAGGGGTAGGCCCTGATCATGAAACATCGCCCATGCAGCACCCACGATCGTTCTGTTCTTCCACTCAGCAACCCCGTTCTGCTGTGGGTTATGGGGAGCTATGAGCTCTCTTCGAATCCATTCTGCTTTGCAAAAGTCCTTGAACTCGCCAGAGATGTATTCACCACCATTATCGCTCCTAAGAGCCTTCACCTTCTTCCACGACTCCTTCTCGACCAGTGCTTTGAACTCACAGAAATTTGAGTATGTCTCGTTCTTCTTCTGCATGAAAAATATCCAGCACTTACGAGAGAAATCATCAACAAAGATCACATAATACCTGTCTTTTGCTGTCGAAGCTATTGAGAAAGGTCCACACACGTTTGTGTGAATTCTCTCAAGGATCTTCGTGGTGTGACTATCCTTCTTGTGAAAGGTGGCTTTAACAAACTTTCCCAAAGTACACCCCTTGCACTGATCTGACTGCGCAAGAGTGCCTTTAGGAAGCCCTGTAGTGATCTGTTGCAGTATCTTCAAGGCTCCATGGTGAAGGTGACCCAATCTCCTATGCCACAGCTCGCCATCATCCTGACTCACCAATCCTTCTGCCTTGCATGCCATTGCTGTGCAACCATATACATGTAACTGATAAAGGTTCCTCACTCGAACCCCTATCTTCCGGGTTTCTCCAGTTGTCTTGCTGCACAAAAAAGCCTTTCCCTTGCTGAAAACAACATCATATCCCTTGTCTTCTAACATCTCCACAGAGATAAGATTCTTCTTCAATCCTGGAACATGCATCACTTCCTTCAATATGAAGGGTTTACCAGACTCCCTCTCAAAGGAAATGGTACCGATACCGGTCGCACTGTATCTACCATCATCGCCCATCTCGATGTTCACTCCAAGATCTTTGTCCTCTAGATCAGAAAACAAATCTCGATCTCCTATCATGTGAAAAGATGCACCACTGTCCAAGAACCACACCGATCCCATCACACTTGAAACCAAGCATGCGATCAATGAAAAATAAAGCTCAAACTGCGAGGCTAGAGCCTCTCATGCTGCAGATCCAGCAACTTGCTTTTTCTTCTTCTTCTGTGGACAATTAGTGGCATAGTGTCCGTGCTGGTGACAGTGAAAACACTTCACCTTGGACATGTCCTGCTTCTTGCCTTTCGCACCAGACTGAGAAGCTTTCTTGTTCTTCCCCTTCTTTGCTTTGGCAGCCAAAGCGCAATTTTCTTCAGTAGTTCCCTTTGATGAAGATCCGTCCCTGGTATTCCGCCTGATCTCCTCCTGCACAAGATCTAACCAAAGTCTCTCCCATCCTGGCAGTTTCTCCCGACCATTGACAAAGTCCTGATAGGAATGACAACTCTTCGGAAGCCCAAGGAGAGCCAAGCTATCCTCATTATCGACAGTCACCCCCACACTTCCCAGCTCATCCCGACACTAAGAGAACTTCGTGAGATACTTGGGCATATTGTCTCCCTTCTCACATTTGATGTTTCTGAGTTTATCCTTGAGCGCCAGCTTCCTCTGATCGCTCTTGCTTTGGAATAGATTTGTCAATGCTTTCCACATCAAGTATGGAGAAGCCTTTCCATGCAGGCTGGACACAATGTGATCCTTCACGCCCTCCAACAAGATCCTTCGACACTTTGCTGTCTTCTTTTGACAAGCATCAACCTGCGCAGCATTAGTAGGCTTTGGGACATCAGCCTCTATGAAATCCTTCAGCCCATTATCATCCAACACTGCCTCCATCCTATCCTTCCATGCAATATAGTTCGAGCTGCCCTCAAGAGCATACTCCAATCACAATCCGTTGAAAGACATTGCCTTGTTGATACCAAGAAAACACTGCTGCAAATTCGAATGCCACCAGCTCCAAACTCAACCGCTTCTGATCTAAGATTCGTGAGAACAAATTATTTGTCGTACAGAGATTGATTGTATGGGCTTTTATCGGATATCTCACCTTCCAAAGGAAGGATGAATCCAGAGGCTACCTGGCCCGATTACAGACCCTGCCTGAAGAAATAGAATGTAAACACTTTCTGATAGTAGATCTGATGATCAACAGTTCCGATACCATGTAGAAATTTTTGAATAATAAACACTTATTCACAGAGATTATCCTGATTATACACTATTGTGGAATACATGCACAATACATAACCTCCTCTACGTTGATCATCAATTTAGTAGCATCAAAAACAATGAAACATCAATCGCATGCACACATTAACACAATATGTAACCCGGGGAAAGCTTATAGCTGAAAACCCCACACTATCTGTATATTAATGATTGAGAACATGTAACTATACGTAATACAATACTCCTCACAAGTATCTAGCACTATCTCCACCTGTTACACACAAAACTAGCTCAGATCCGAACAAGTCACAGGTTCAAATCTCCTCCGCTGCTTTGCCTGCCTCTATTGCACAATACCAAGTGAAAATCACTCACCTTGAAAATCACGTGAGCACAGGCTATTTCACTGGGCATATACTATGCAATCCTCATGGGCATACTCAATCCATTGATTGTGCAAGATCTCATGCACAACTATAGTCACAACTGATAGCAATCTCAACCTCTAACACCTGTCTCCACTGAACTGTACATGCACTGAGTTAACTGATGTATTCTTCAGTTGCATTATGAGTTAATAATTAGTGAATTAATTTAATCAATTAATTCACATCACTCATCACTAGTCTATTTGCAGTTAGACTAATTACAACTAGTTTAACCAAGTCAAATTGAACACAACTCCATCAACTCCACATCCAACTCCACAAAACTCACATGCATGAGTTCTAACTGATGTCATGCATGCAATAGCTCAACTGACCCACAAAGAAAGCGTATTTCCTTCTGACAGCTGCATGTGCCACATCTGTAGCTCAAACTAAAGTGCTCCAAGAGGATAAGATAAAGTTTATAGTCTAAATATTATTATGAAACAATAATATTTGACTCTTCTATTTTTAGCCTGGCAGTCTAAAAATAGACTTTGATCACTCTGCTGTGAACCAGAAATAGAAGTCCATATATTTTTCCCAACATGAACAATCATCCATAAACAACATCCTGCAACTCATAGACCATGATGCATATGTCTAAAAATAGACTTTGCGCCTTAATTTTCCTGCGGGCCCACTTAGTTAAGGAAACTCCTTTCCACTAATCTCCATCATCTTGTTGCATTCTCAACAAGAATTTTTCATAAAACTAATCATTATTTAAACAAATGCTTCAAAAAAAAGCCTCATGCAAGAAAAAAGATTCACTTTGGATGGATTTCTTCTTGGAAATGGGGTTCAACAACCAAGAAGATATTTCAATTATATGTCAGAATTTCTTCTAGAGTATTGAAAAGTATTGCAGTTGAGTTTTATCCATCATCTCACCTTGTCTCTGACGGGGGGAAGTGATGGTCATATACAAGCTTCAAAGCCACTTCAAGCAAAGCTGAGCCACAACCTGTCATACCAGATTCAGAGTTGTAGCTAGAGACAAAGATGCCCTTGAGCCCACCTTTGGTTGGTGGTTAGCCTTAAGCCATCTATGCAGGGTTAAGACTTCCCTTCAAAGAATTGGGGACACTTCCTCTACCAGAAGACTTCAGCTTCTTGCCATTTTTGGAAGAGTTCCAGGAATTGCATTAAGCATTTCAGAGTTGGTGGTCATCCTTAAACCACTGCAGGTTGTAGAAATTCGTTTTTTAGGTTGAAGGTGTCCCTCTCCAAAGCATTAGGGACACTTCCTATTGTAGAAGATTTCAGCTTCTTGCCATACTTGGAATATTTACGGGAACTGCACTAAGCATTCTAGTTTTGGTGGTCATCCTTAAACCACCTCCCTTATACCAACATTTCAGAGAGCACATTCAACCTAGTGTTGCCATGCATTTTTGCACATTTTGTATTACATCCCTCTTCTTGGACTCATACATACCCCTTCAGATTAAGGGGGGGAATGTTGGACACCTAATCCTCTATGGGTTGGTGTGGAATGCGAACAACCACCGGAGTCCAAGAGGCCACTTGGAATATGAATCTAAATGTCACACCATGTACTATAAATGTATATCATGTCAATAATATATGCAATCAAATGCTTATCTTTCACATTCGCTGTTTACATTCCATATATGTTTAACACTCTTCAATAGTCATTGAATTCATTTGACTCATATTCGATCCCATTATCGGTCCTCCATATTTTGATCTTCTTCCTTGTTTGATTCTCTACCAAGGCTTTGAAAGAGCGGAACCATTTGAAAACTTCATCCTTCTTATTTAAGAAATAGATCCATGTTTTGCAAGAGAAGTCATCCAAAAAAATTGCACAGTACAAATGTCCTCCCAAAGATATTCTCAGAAACATACCTGATAGATCAGAATGGACCAATTGAAGAATATCGGTAGTTTGACTTCCACTCAAAGGGAATAGTCTCCTTGTATGTTTTCCAGTTGCACATCCATGATAAGCTCCTTAATGATCTAAGTTGAATTCGGGAATACCTGTGACCATCTTCCTTGCATCAAGTAAGGCTTTGTAATGAAGATGAGAAAATATCCAGGGCCATAATTCATATTGAAGAGAATTATCACAAGTCATTTCTCCCAACAGGCTTCCTCCAACCCTAAATCCAAGAGTGAATGCATCTTTTGGGTTCCTTTTCCAAACATGAACCTTCCCATCAACGAAAGTCACCTTGAAACCATTGTCTTCCATCGCAAAAATAGAGACGAGGCTCTTTTTCAAATCAGGTACATACAACACTTCTTGCAAGTGAAGGGTTTGACCTTGATTTAAGTGAAGAGTAACAATCCCAATTCCTTTCATGGGATAAGTGACATTATCCCCAAGTATAATCTCCATATTAGTCTTCTTGGACCAACATTTTTCTTTCGTTTAGCATGAGTGGAGAAGGCCGTAGGATTGTTTCCATTTGAGGGTCCGTCTCTTTCCATCATGCTTATTTCTTCTTGAGTCCATTGAGCCAATAATTCATCAAACCTCAGAATCTTGTCATTATTGAGGATGGTAGTTTTAAACACATCCCATTCTCTTTTTAAATCCTCCAAGTGAAATAAGAGTGAACTCCCTGTCACCACTAACTTCTCCAATAGATAGGAGATCATTCTTGACTTCGGTAATCCTCATGAAGTAGGATTGAATGGATTCTCCTCTATCCATATTGATGTATTTCAACTTGTTCTTGAGAAAGAGAACTTGATTTTCCTTATTTAATTTGAACATCCCAACCATCTTGTCATACATCTCTTTAGATGTTTCCAAATCAGAAATACATGCAACCAAAGGCTTGTGAATAGAATCAACAATAATTTTCTTAGCTTTAACCTCACCTTTCTTGTATTTAATTTATGAAATAGTGGATGAATTTAAAGGAGGCTCCATTTCTCTTCCTTTAACATAGTCCATATCATCATTCTTTTCCAAAGTCAAATCTAGAGACATATTGCATGCATGATAGTTGGGTTTTTCCTTAAGCTTGTCCTCAGATTTGAATTAAGATATTTTCGTCATTGGGACTGTTCCAAGTTCTTGTCCAACAACTTCCCCTAGTGATTTATTTTCCTCACTCTTGCTTGGGATTTGTCTTCACATGAGCTCTAAAACCATCTTAATTTTATATAACAATGGTATGTTCTATGCTTAGCAAAATTTACTTCAATTTTCCTTAGCATCCCAATGACAATTTCCAATTAATTCCAGTATTAATCACATTAAATTAATCACATTGACAGTAAATGTAGATAGAACATAAAAACATGTGCAAAAGATAAGCCAAGACAAGAGGACGTAAGATTTGGTAGATGCCAGGGAAAAACCACAACATTGGGAAACTCTTTGATAAGATATTCTTATTATTATTCAATAGTTCAGTAGATAGAGAGAGAGAGAGAGTAAAATAATCAAATTCACTTGCCCAATACACTATCAAATCATCCCTGTAAAATTATGCAGTCAATTTCAGCCCTAACTAGAAAGTCAACGCTAGTCAAAACATCAGAAAAACTCCACCAAAATATATAAGTCTTCCTTGGTCAAACTCGTCTTGAAGAGGAGGTCAAACACTTCCCAAAATATCTCAATAAAACCTAGTCAAAGGAGAAACAAAATCTATTGTGATTTTATGCGGTCAAAGAAGAAGTCAACACTAGTAAAAAAGTCCCAAACACCTCGTTTTCTGTGCCAATAAATGCGGACTCTAGAGAGAGAAATTATGCCCCAGAAAATGTAGTAAAACTTGGTCGATGAAGCCTTAGTCAACACTGTCCTAAAAATTTAAAATTTAGGCTGTAATCTGACCCAGAAAATTCGTCCTTCATCCACATGTGAGAGAGAGCAAGAGAGATGATCACCAAGATGTACGAACCAATCAAATTAGGAGAGAGAATAAATGATGAGTGAGTGATGTAAAAATGAGGAGAGAGGTCACTACTATTTATACAATTCATTGAGGGTGAAGGGACACATCTATTGGGCTTCTTGAGCCTACATTAAGATGAGGTCGACCTTAACAATTTGTGCATGAGAGAGAATAAATTCAAGATTCCACTTCTGCTTTTCCGAATGAATTTGGACCTTTCGAAAAGAGGAATATAATGCAATAATCATCTCCATCATATGAGCTGTCCTAAGGTGGAATTGGCACTAGTTTCCAATTTTAACATGATGTTATTATGCTCGTGTGTTCCTTCCTAGTTGTGTATTATTATAGGTTTCCAAGGGGTGCACTTACTTTTCCCTTCATTTGTTAGAACCTCCATGCATAACACTTTTAATTTTCCACAGGGTCACATGCTCGATCTCACCCAAAGTTACCATACTTCACTTTGTGCGATTTTGCAGTCAAGGCATAACATTACCACCCACTACTGGGGCTCTTACTCTAGACGGTGTGAGGTCTAGATGGGATTTCATATTGGGGAAATCCCCTTAATGTTGGCAGGTCCAACACCGTCAACATTTTTGGTGTTAGAAGGAGGTCCAAATGACAAGCTGAGCCCTTGAAGTATGTTTTGAATTTCTGCACTCATTTAATGACTTCTCCCCATAATCACAACCCCAAAATGTTTTTCCAGAAATGAAAGTCCACAAGTACCAATGAGTATTATAGATGACTTTTCAACTCTCAAATTCGATGGCGAGGGTGAGGCAACCTTAGTCGAGTATACTACTCATTTTCTTGATTTCTACACAAAGCACAACATCCACTGTGAGGATGTTGGTTGTAGGTTGTTCATTCTCACATTTGAAGGGAATGTAAGGGAATGGTGTCGCAAATTAATTGATGCCTCCATATAATCTTTAGAACATCTTGTAACATAATTGTTTCGTGCTTTTGATGCGTATGATCATAAATGTTTGTGCAAGAAAAAAAATAGAATTGTGAAAATCACCTTATGAATCACTGCGTATATTTCCCAATCATTTCATGCATTTGTGTTTTTAATTTCCGAAAGATGAATTGATTGGAAGTACTTGACAAGAATATTTCAATATATTGTTCATATTTCATAAAATTCACACGAGTTAGAATCTTTTGAACTGCTCCCAACATACCTCGGCGTTAAATCTTCCAAATCTGTGACGGATGAGGTTGTTGTTCCAAGTGACCCTCCATCCCCTTCTCGTCAAATATCTATTGTTCTATAGGTTGAGGTGGAAGAAGTTGAAAATTCATCCGTTGATATACCACGATCTTTTCCCACCTCACATTCCCAGACTTCCAGCGCAGTTTTGGACTGTCAGTCTAATGGTTGTGATGAAGTTCTATCTCCTCATCCTCCATCCTTTGGTCCCTTTGATCCTCCGGATTACAAACCTACCTTTTGATGTTCACAAGGATCAAATTATGGATGGAGTTCATGTTGAACAACCAACCTGTGGTATCATTTCCGATTAGTATGTGTGGGAGTCTGAACAAGAATTTGCGGTGGAGGATGACCTCCTTATGTCCGCACCTTTTCCACATTATCCTAACATTTTCCATGATTCTGTCACTCCAGTTGAATCTTATGAAAGTTCAGTTTATGTAGATGTTATTACTTTAAATAATTCTTAGAACACATGGAATGCCATTTTTTCATCTAAGTGAGGAGATGATAAATCTTTTATGCCTAATCATCCCAATCTCCCATCTTATGTTTATGGAAATATAGAAGGTGAAATTTCTCATTTTTCATCATCCCTTCTTTATGATTTGTTAGATCATGAGGATCCCTCTATTTGTAATCTTGTACTTTCTGATCATGATTATCGTGATCTTTTCATTGATTCACTCGATCACATTTCCAATTTTTCCACTGTTGATCTTTCTAAGCCACTGATATTGATGATCCATCTTTTGATGAAGTGGAACTTCCCCAAACTGTCGAGGCACTTCATCCCGAGATGATGGTTATGCCAGGTTCTCGTAGTCTTGAGGTCAACTCCACTTCCGATTAGAAATGTGTTGAATCTATCCAAGCTCCTCATCACTCTCTCATGCACATTGAAAATCAATCTATTTTACAATTTTCTTTTCCTCCATCTGTATCACAAGATCCTATCGCTTAGTCATTGGAGGAGTCATATGTGGCAAGCACAGTCGCAAATCAAAAATTTTCTTCTTCTTCACCTTTTCTCGTCTTTCAAGTTCGAAAGTTTGTGCCTTCATGTCTTTGACTCGCAGTGTGTATAAACACCATGGTACATCCACAAAGTGTCTTTCATGCACTTTTCATTTTTACTTTTCAGCGTGTTCATTCAAACTTCAAACGTTCTGGTTTGTATTGTATTATATTTCTTTTTTTTGTTATACTTGTATATCTGCCTTGACATGCATTCCATCACCTACATAGGCTAGCCAATGCACCGGTGGTTGCATTGGAAATATCACTTTACATAAGTTTGACCTATGCCCTGTTTAGGTTAGGAGTAAAAGTAGTTTTGCTTTTCTTTGTTTTTTCCTTTGATTGGCTTTACATTGTTTTTCTTTCACTCTGCTTCTTTCCTTTTATTTGTTTTCTTTTCAGTTATAGGCTAGTTTCTGCATGAGACCATTTTTGGATACTCAGACAAGCTCGATGAAATCCAAGAGGAAGTTGTACTGCTATCAATGCTTGGTTATATGTCTATTCCCTCTCCTTATGTGAATCCTGAATTTCTTTTAGTCGATGATACTCTGATGTAAAATATGTTCCTTTCAGAGAGATTCATAGTGAAATCATGATATTTGCACTTTTAACTAGTACTGCTTACTATAATCGGTCTTCTATTTTCGATTCATCCTTGTCAAATAAGTCGAGTAGAGTAAGGAGGGGAGGAGAAACTTAACAAGTATTCCTTATGTGTATATAAACATCCTTATTTGATGGGACAACCTATTCTACTCTCAATAAGTTGGGATCCCTCTTCCGCCCCATGAAATAAATAAGTGCCTATGCATAGTTCTTTGAACAAATAAAAATGAAAAAATGAAAAATGAAATAAAGGGTGAAAGAAGAGAAAGGTTTCCTACTCAGAGAGGTGAATCAAGCAAATCCACCTGGGCATTGTCTAGGTTGGCTTGTAGTGGAGCAATGTTTGTGTTCCTGAAGTGACTCCACCGGGGTACTATTCAGGCTGGCTGGAAGTAGAGCAACACTAGAGATGAAAACTAAGACTCTGAAAATCTCTTTTACTTGAGAATTTATATACTCCTCATCCCTAATCTAAACAACTCAGTCTAACTTGGCTTGGTATGTGTGCTTCCGATGAAGAGAGTGGTAGGGACTATATCTTTAACTCAAGCTAAGTGAAGAAGTTGTGATAATCATGAATTGAAAAATACATCTAGAAGAGTTAGACTTGTTTTGCATGAGACAAGATCCATACAGAGAGTTTTAGTTATACCAGTGTGTTTCCAGTGTTGTAGTGGCTACAACCACCCTCCAAAATTTCCCTTATGCTTCGATTTTGGAGCCTTCTTTCTGATCCACATGAGCTTGTATTACACTCATACATGTATTCATGTAGTAGAATCAAACGTATCTTTTAATTTGTGCTTTTGCTTGCTTTCTTTCACACTTATTTGATCTTTCTAAGTCACAAGATGATCTCCCAACTTGGTCTCACAACAGTTATGGGATTGCCTCTAGAAACTACGCAATCCTTGAGGGCAAGCAACCTTGATGATTGTAATTGCGCAGTTCTAACTGGAAGTCAAGCTTGAGCTTAGAAACTGCATAGTCATGGAAGACAACCCAACACTGAGCCCAGAAACTATGCAATCCATCACTAAGCTCAGAAACTACGCAGTGTATTGAGCCAAAAATTTTCCCAGTTCCCCGGAACTGCGCAATCTTTCCTGACATTGTGCATGGCAAGTTTCCTTGGAAAAATAAAAAATCTAAAAATAAAAAAACATCCCTAAAATATAGGGATCTATTTTTAGTATCCTGAAGGAGGCACTTTCGCTATTTTTAGAAACTTCCACAAGATGTTTCTTTTTCCTTGATTTTAGGCATGCATGTCATAAACCCTAATTCACTCAAATCTATTTAATCAACACTTTTAGAGTTCATTTTCACATTCTATCTTAGATCTATAACATTCCTGAGGAGATCAAGAAACCTTCGGTGCGATCATCATCGCTTTTCTAGGTGGGTTTCGCTTTTGTCGTCTTTTGCCGCTTTTTGTCGTTTCACTTTTGTTAGCATTGTTTCACTTATTTCTCTTCATGGTTGCTAGCATTTCAACTTGTTTTAACTTGTAGAATTTTTATTTTAAGTTTTAGATTTCCTTTCACAAGTGCCGCATTGGTTTTCCTGTTTTTGTACCAATGGTCATCGTTGCAACGATTCCCCTCACATACTTGATTTTCCTTCTATTTTATTAATTGCTACACTTGATCTACATGGATTTACTCATACTTAGTCATATATGCACTCAATATCACACTATCTCTCATAATTTTTGACATACACCCACCCATGTGTACAAGACATAGTCCCTGAGGAAGGCCTACCAACTTTTGACTATCTTATCTTGGAGGACCCATGGTCAGTATAGCATGAAAAAATTTCCTAAAGGGTGGGAAGTCTTATTGGACTAGGTAGTGAACGAGGGGAAGTCATTCAACTGGTAAGATATATTGGCTCGACAGTTGGGGGCCCATGTAGAATAGGATCATAGTCCTCCAGATGGTGAGAGAGAAAGGTTTTATATGTCTGCATATTTACTGGATGCAATCTGTACACAACAACAGTTCCTTGGCATGAATTGGATATGGACACCATGAGAACCTACCGTGCACATCTATTACAGGTTGCTTTCAGATTGCAGTTATCGAGGAGTAATGGCACAACTTACTGACCACTTCATCATCCCATTGTACAAGCTCATATTTGAAGAAGATCCACCTTGCATGTCATGAGGAGCAATGGAGGCGATAACATACATCACATATTGGTATGCCTCACTAGGTGTCACCTTCCTTAGAGTGTTTGGTGGAGAGAAGCATATGCGTGTTTTACCAAGGTATGCCACTGACAAACTTGTCAGGCAAGAAGTGTCGTATCATCTAGACACAGGGTTGTCAACAGCACTGCACAAGAAGAAGAAACCACCATGGCTCACTCTTCCTTTGAAAATTGCATTATACAAGATAAAGAACTTGAAAGTCACAGATGCTAAGGGAAAGGAGATAGTGAAGTTTGAATTCGGTACTCAGGAGTTTTATCTATATGATCCCTATGGTATTTGTAAAGACCACTGTGCGAGAGTTTAGTTTCCATGGATCGACGAGGCATTCTATTGGCTAGAGGAGGATCCATGGAGGTATTTCTTCAATTCCTCTAGAATCCGTGAGTTGATCAGCTTAGCAGGGATTTCACAGGCTGATCCACACACGGTAGCCATTCTGGAAGAAACAACAACAGAAGGTCGGAATTCCATGTAGGACAAGGGAAAGAGGAAGATTGTTGACAGTCTAGAGGGAGAACAATGTTGTAAGATGAAAGAATATCCTATGATCATGAAAGAAGATTTAATAGCAGAAGCAAAGAGGAAGCAGAGGATACAGAGAGAAGAGTGGAGGAGGAGAGAAAAGAAGAGGTTGCAAGAAGCAGAGTTGAAGCTGCAGGAGACAAAGTATAAGATGAAGGAAGAACAAGAGTTGAGAATGAGAGAATGAGAAGATAATCAGAAGCAAGAAGAAGAAAAAAGACAAGCAGAAATTACAGAGGAAACAACGCTGATACAAGTTGAAGAGCAGGAACAAAACCAAACAACAAATGAGGAGGAGGGTGAACAGATGCAAGATTGGGAGATTTCTTAGCAGATTGAGTAGTTGATTGAAGTGACAGACATGGAGATGGAACGAGAGCCACAAAATGAAGATGTTGATAGGATTCCAAGTGCACGACAAGTCATTCCTCAGTCTCCACCACCTCCAGTAGCAGAGCCAACCCCGAGCGAGGAAGGGGGTGTTTTTCCCTTTGATGATGATCCAGTAATGGATGTGTACAATCTATCATTTGATGAGTTCCAAAAGAGAATTGCAGAAACATGGAGAAAGAATTTTCCAGATGATGACGCATCACTTGCATTCATTAGATAAAGAGTGATAGTGTAGACACCAAGAAACATCCAAATGTCATTTCTGAAGCCAACTTGGACTATGCAGGTGAAACAATATCAAACATTCAATATTTGATGACTGAGAATTAGAAATTTGCACAAAACTTGTAGGCTATCAGGCAAGAGGCAAAACAACTCTGCGCAACATCACAAAATGCAGTTTCTGCATAGGTTTACTTAGAGGATATAAGAGCAATGATACTTGCTAAAATATCAACACTTGGACAAACCATGCAAAAGCTCTATGAGGGGTTTTTCACTATACATAAAGCAGTTGCTTGTTTTCATGGCTTACAACAATAGAGAAAATATTTTGTTTAAAACTCTCAAGGACACACAAAATTCCATTTCCTATGTGAAAGAGTGGACAATGTGATACAAAGGGGTACCTCTTGACTTAATGAAGAAAATGAAGTTGCAGGCAGAGTTGGAGAAAGCGAAAGTTCAGATGTTGATTAAGAACAACAAGTAGCTCGCCTCATTTATTGGTAGAATTCATACCTCATATGTATGGTTGTTTAGTAGTTTGAGTGTATTGGTGAGAACACACTGGATCCCATCAACCAGTTCACTCACCAAAGCCAAATCCAGAAACCAAGTTCGGCAGGAGATTGAAGAGTACTTGTAGAAGCTGAGACAGATTTCCACCAAGGAGGTTTTAGAACTGAACAAATAGAACATGCCGAAGTACATCGATGGTCCTGTCAAAGCCAGAACAATGTTTCTCATGCTTCAGAATGAACTTGAAACTGGTTCCAAGACATTGTACCCAGATGCCATGGAGGTTAGAGTATGCTTCTAGCCATACACCATCACACAAATCACACAATATCAAGCTTGGCACCAATATGTGACTGAGAATCAGCAAGTGGAGGTTGATGAGATATATTTCTCCCAAACTCAAGCATCGTATTGTTTTGTCTTTTTAGATTGTCAGGTTGTCTCTACCCTATTTTGTCTTATATGGGTACAAGTGTAAAATATAATATTATTTGTAATTATGTTGTAAGTGAAATCCTAAGTGTCAATATTGGAATATGAAGAGCCATCATGTAATGTAATGAGTCATTTCTATTAGACATTGAAGAGTCATGAGGGTAGTCCAAAGGTCACAGAGGGGAGTTGAAGAGTCAACCCCTCTTGTTATAAATAGAACCTCATAACTCATGTAAGGGGATTTTGGGAGCCAATCTTTGGCTAGGCTTAGGCTTAGAAGGAGCTTGAGAGTATTGTGAAGAGCCTTGGCTTCTCTGTAGCGTAGAGAGGGTATACTTCTTTGGAGGAGCAGGTGTTCTTGACTTTAATGTTCCACTATTGCGGCTAGTGGTCTGTCAATGGTGTATATATGAATGGAGCTTTCACTTATAATAATAAAATTAGAGCCAACACGCTTTAATGTATGTTGTGAATATAGTAGGACTATTATTTTTGTATTTTCAATGTATGTTATTTAACTTATGGTTACGCTTATGAATTGTTTCATTTGCATTTGTATGAATCTTGTTGAATGCGTGTTGTTGTATTAACTCATAACTTTAACTTGTGGACTATTTCGCATCTTAGCTTGTGATGGAATTATGCTTGTGTGTTGCTTTCTATCTGCGTACTATTATAGGCTTCCAAGGGGTGCACTTACTTTTCCCTTTGTGTGTTGGAACCTTCATGCATCGCACTTGAATTTTCTACAGGGTCACACACTTGCTCTCACCCAAAGTTACTAGACTTCACTCTATGTGTTTTCACAATCAAGGCATAACATTACCACTCACTTTGGACTCTTACTCCAAACAGTGTGAGGTCTAGTTGGGACTTCATATCGGGGAGATCCCCTGAATGTTGGTGGGTCCAACACCATAAAAAATATACTATTGACATCCAAACATTTAAGTGAAAAAATAATGGGATAAATTGTGGAATACAAACCCACAATAATGTTATTAAATTGTTAGAAATTTAATTTGTTGTTGACCACACCCTCAATATACTCTCCACAAGGATTCAACCCTTGATTGATTCTCCACCGTAGAAATATATCGTCTTCAATGCAAAGCCTCAATTTATTTTGGTCATGTGTCCTCCAACACTCAACTTAGCCACTGATTTAACCCCAATTTCACTCTTATTCCCTCACAAATATGTGGCCTGATATTGCATTGATCAAATCCTCTTGGTGGCTTCTCTACTATAAAAAGTGCCCCTTTATCCTTTCTATGGTTTCTTTGTGTCTCAAAATTCTTTTTTCAATGTAGATAACATTCGTGGAGTCCCTTTCTACAAAGTGACACAAAATCGTGGGAAACCTTGTTTGCACAAAACCCTCTTGATGATGAGTGGAACAACGAGGACAAGGAACATCATCCTTTCTATCTGAGTCGCCTTACTATTAATCCACATAACTTTCTTTCTGAATTAGGTGGTGTTGGAGGTTTCCCTCTTGAACTTGTAAAATATTAGACTTCCTTAAGATGTTTTTCATACTTGCTATGATCCCATCCTTGGCATTTCTACTAATAAACAGGGCCAATAAAAACCCTCTTTTATCCCCCCTCCATTCCTCGCACTAGATTCACAACATAAATATTTCTACTTTGTGGCAGTTGCTTCTTGCTAGTAGCGTCTCCTTCTCAAAGAGGCTCCTCATCACAATGATCTCCACCCAACAGCAAACATAATACAAAAATCAATTGACTGCTCTAGATAGTCGATAGTTGAACCACTAATCTATGTTCCCAATTGTTTCGCCCATAAATCATTCATGCCCAATATATCTTCCATGACTTCTAGCCCCCATCACATAGGTTTCCATGCCTCAAGTTAAAAAAGTGACTTTCACACCATCACTATGATACAAATATTCTTTGATACATTGGAATAACAGGACCTCCACCTTCTTTCACTTTGGCCAATATAGCAAGGTCTTCTAAAGCATCTTTTGTAGCATCTTCTATCACATGCTAAAGAACTAAAGATAGATATTTTGTTAAGTATTCAAATCTCCTACCTTAGCCATGGTAGTAACTAAATTGGATCCCTATCCCAATGGAAGGAACTAGAAATTTCCACAATATCTCATTGGATTTACTCTAAACAATAGATTCTACCCTAAGTCAAAATTCTATTCAACAAGCTTCTTCAATATGTTTATGGAAAGACTTGTTGCTTGGTTGGTTGGTTCAAGAACAAGTGAATGTATAAAATTTCCCATAGGTTTCATGTAATAACAAATATTTTCTCTTGCAATACCTCTTTTTAAATACAATTTCACATTCATTTTGTTGATACTAATTGATTTTCTATAGTCTTTATCTGTTTGTTGAAATCTTCCCAATTCTAAACATGTCACTACAAGATTGTTATAGTATGTAGCATTCTTGTTGTTTAACTTGATTTCTTTAGAATAAAAATTGACATCTTTATCCTATTGTTTTCCCTTATATGCAATATTTCCCTTTTCTTTAGAAATATATGTAGATTTTATTTCGTTTCCAGCTGTAGGTAAAGACTATGAGCTTGAAGCATTCTTAACTTGTTTTTGAAAAGGACACAGATCTAATAGAGTATCAAGTAAAAACCTATCTTCTGCATACCTCACCACGGATGACACTAGAAAATGACATCCACCATACTTTCCTAGAGGTATAGTGACCTCACAACATCCAAACATGCCAAAAAGACTCAATAGTAAAAAAAAACTGGAAAGGAATTCCTCTAATTGTCTCCCATTTGAATTTAGGTTAGGAGGAGATGGAGCTATAAGAATAACCAAAATTTCATCATCCTTCAAAAGGTTGGTAAGAGACGAACACATCTCATTCCTTATGTTCAAACAATATTCAACTTTTTCATCAGTAGTTTCTAGAGTGCATGTACTCAACCTGATATAACAACTCCCAATGATATATCCAAGTGATGATATTCAAGATAGGAGTTTTATTTATTTGATGTTGGGTACAACAGTCAAGAAGACTCTACAATCTTGTCTCATATATGATCTGACAAATTTGCCATGGGTGGTCTAAAAAAGTGTTGTAGATGATGGTCCTTTCATGGTTTTATAAGCTGCAATGTTCATCCTTGATTCCAATTGATTTGAACTCATCATCAATGATAGTGTCCAAAAGTAAATTTGGGATTTCCATATGAATTTCATTTCTTTCATAAGTCTGATAATAGGATTCAAACATGCTTAATTATTTTTAAAGATGTTAGCAACAACCATATCTATGTAAGAAGTAATAGAAAATCATTATGATGCCAATGGAAAGCATAAACCAACAAGTGATTGCTGATGTATTGATCAACTCCTTGTTTCCACTTTATCATTTGCAAGATTGTAAGCAGATATGTGGATTTACAACCCTGACACTTTGACCTTATCAGTTGGGATGGTAGGGTATTGAAATGAGGGAGGTTTTTGGGAGGGAAATGAGATGAGGGAAATGGGTATGATGACGTGAAATCATGGTAAGGAGAATGATTAAATCATGAATGATAGGATTATGAGGAAACGAGCTTATGGTGGTTGTTTTAATATGTATTTATTTTATCTTCAATAAATTATAAAGATTGAAATAATCTTACATTGGGTTACCTTAAGAAATTGATGCATGCTTGGAGTTGTTATTTATGAAAAGAAAATGGACCTAAGACTTGTGTACCATTGATATGACCCAAAATAAAGTGATGAGACCAATGATAATGTATTTTAGTTGATGTGTTAATCGATGCTGACAAATGTTGATTGCTTGACGTTGATGTCTTAAATCGAGACCAAAGATGATAATTATTATTGATGAAGACCTGAGAAATGAGGAAAGAGAATAGATATTCTTGATCTAAGTCCTTGTTCTACATCTAATCACTGTTGTATGAATCTTAATTTGCAAGGAATATCAAAACATACACACTACAATTCATCATGTGACAGTGGTTACTAGCCTATATTGCGGTTACATGAAAGCCTGTAAGTGCATAAACATGGTTGTTGAAGATTCCGTTGAAGTTATCTGATGTTGATAACCTTATTTTAATGTTGGAGCTCTAAAAGGATGAAGGTTAACCCTTTTGTTTCCCTAGTTTTCCAATAATTAGTCTGTTCTTCTTATTGCAAAACTAGAAGGTTGCAACTGTTGTTTAGTACTTCACAAAATATTCATCAAAACCAAGTCCAATTGTATAAATCTCGCCATGTGAATGAATGTGATGAAGTCAAGCATGAAAAGAGATCATTGGATTATCGTCCATTGATGTACATTGTTAATTAATGTGAGGTGGCTCACCATTAATGCCAATGAATGTCAAGGTAGTTTGGTACATGTCTGCAGGTACGAATGAAGGGGTTGAAGTCAAGTCACTTTTGAGATATGAAAATTAGGGGGGATTGATGTATTCCCACTATTGTCAACAAGAGAACCTACCATTGAGGCATGCAAGCCTCAAGGTACTAAAAGAAATCTCTAGTCTTGAATCTAAAAATTTTGTTGACGTCAATAGATAAGACACACTAGAAGGAGGGCATTAATGCATCCCACATCAGCTAACATGAGTATATATATAAAAAGAAAAATTGAAGGGTTTTAGAGGACCAACAACATGATGGAAAAATTATTGATAATTTTTCTAGCCAATAACCTAGTTTTCCAGCAAAGTGCTTGTCTAACTATGCTAGAATCCAAGTTCTCACAGTTAGAATTAATTTATCTTTTTTATTTTATCTATTTATTCATATAAATTACCCTTTTTTTAGAAGAAAAATCAAACCTTTTATTAAGACAATAAAAAATTACATATGCGTATGTTGAAGCATTATTGTTTCTAAAACAGAAAGAAACATATCCAAAAGATCAAAACCGAGCCTCTCCTTATGGAAAAAAACATCCCTCTTTTCTGTAAAAGACATATCAAGTAATTGAGTTCATCTATAATAAACTAAGTTCCATATATGAATAAACTAAAATAGCTTCATGTAGATATATAGTGCCAAAAATGTTGCATCTCCAATAAATGGTGTTGTTGGGAAAAGTATCCAATACGGAATGACCCTATCCCACTCTAAGGGTGATAGTACCTCAGCAACAATCGAAGCAAAGCTATCTAAGATTTCTTCTTTATGAAAGTAAAATAGGGGAGAAAGAGATCCACTAACCGATGTCTTTCGCTAATGATTGATCCAATCTTCTCTCCTTGCTGCTTGCTCCCAGCTCCTTGCTCTTTCACTGGCCCAGCTACACCAAGATCCTGCAAAATGGCAAGAGAGGGAAACTACAAGAAGCATACATTCATAATTGATTCAAGGATTAGAATAAATCAAATACACAAGTATAACAATACACCATTGAGACACATGCATATAGAAGAACCTCAAATGCTTTATTAATGGAAGAAGTAAAGTTCAGGAAGTGGTACAACCATAAGAGGCCCAATCTAGCATCACCTCCCAGCAGAAAGAAATCTCCTCTTCGCCTCCTTCAAAGCAAATCACCCAATAGTTCTATACTCAAACCAACATCACTTCCTTACATTCACAAGATTCCAGCCTCCTTAGACCTCATGAGAGAGCTCTATATATAAGAGTTTTGGAGAAAGGATGAGTCAGCTTGAGGCTGACTAGTGTCCTCTCCCACTTCAGTTATTCTTTAGTTCTTGAGTCCACTTGGAGGTTCTTGCTTCCACTTGGAGATCTAGACCCTCTTACTCATCACCAGTCGAATTCCCTGATCCAAGTGTCATTTTTGGAAGCTTCCTGGGCATTGACACCTTGAGGAATGACTGTGCCACATGTACCAACTCGCCCAGCGCAGGTAGCCTTCTTTACAGCTGACATTCAGCGCAGGTAGACAGTGGAGCAGTTGACATTCAGCGCAGATGCTCAGTGGAGCAGTTGACATGATCCAGAATTAGCTTGTTTTTGAGTGTTTTCAGGTGGAGAACTGTTACTCAGTGCTGTGGTTTGCTGACCTTGTTCCTCTAGGGGTAGGAACAACATGTTTAGGGACTTTGGATCCCTTAGATTATAGACATTTCATGCTTCATGCTGTAAGGCACAAAAATGTCTATAACAGTTGCCCCCTAAAGTATGAGGTCGTTTATCGGGTGAAATGCTTTATCCGGAGGATCCGAAGTTCATTCAATCGCTGAGAGGCGACCTGTAATAAAATACAATACAATACATTATTTTTCATTCTGCTTTCATGATCTAGCTGAGGCGGGCATTCCCATGCTCAGCTTTATAAATTCATTTTGGTACATAGAACAGACGATCGTCTGATGGTAGACTGATAATTCTCTGCTGAAATTATCATCCTTTAAGTAGGATGATCATCTGCTGCAATGATGTACATGTCAAATGTCTTTATATTTCCTGAATATATATCGCAACCCGGATGGATGAAACTAGATCCGGGGTCTTCAAACTCGTTCGATCTTCACTCTAAGTACAAGTCGATCCATGTGAGAATTGCGCTGAAGTCGAACATGGAAAGACATCGCTTGATTACCGGTCAATGATGTAAACCGTTAACAAGCGCGAGAGGAATCACCGATAATGATGATGACCCTCAAGGTACTACAGTACAATTCACGTGGTGTGAATAAAGGACTTGGCGTCGAACACCACGCAAAATCTTCTGGTCGAAGGTCATTGATGTATACCTGTCGCCGGAAGTGAGAAACTTGCCATTGAGGCATGCAAGCTTCAAAGTACTGAAGGGGTTGTTCCTAGATCAACTCCTTGGATAATGAGCTGATGTCGACAAGGAGCGATCCGTCAAAGGAGGGCCTTAATGAATCCCACATCAGTGACACGGAACGGAGCTAATGATTTTAATGGAGGTGAAAACAATCTGTGACATATGATTCAGGGTGGCGGTCATGAATGGATGAAGGATAATGTATGGCAGTGGATGGGACACGGTTGACTCTTTCTGAACAACATCTCTTGAACATATAACGACACTGATGCGATGGATCGGTAACATTACCCCAAATGTGGATGGTTTGGCGAGACCATGGTGATGAGACCGGTGAATGAAACAACCCAACCCAATGTGATACGGAGGAAAAGTGTCATGTTCAAGAGCGACTTGCTACCATTAAAGCTTTGAGGTTCTCCCAATTTTTCCCCAGTCATTTCTGACCAGTACCTCTTTATTTTTGTCAAGCTTGAGGAGGATAACATATGCTTGTTCTATAACCTGCCCTTCGGGCAAGCCCATCGCTATGTTTTAACGAGCCTAGCGATAGGGAAACTCGTTCTCGTCTAAAGACAAGTTTGTCACTATTTAATCATTTTAACGAGTCTAACAACAAGGAAAACTCGGTCCTTTTCATTTTTAGAGAGTCTGAAAAGGTACAGAAAAGTTAACTCCAAAATTCCTTTTTCGTCATCTAATCCCTTAAGTCCGAAAAAGTATAAAACAATACAAAAGGGATGAGTTTTCGATAACTTTAACGAGCCGAATAAAACAAGCGCTCGACCTTTTTGTGTAATAATCCCTCAGGTCCAAAAAGATTAAAATCTAGAGGAGGGATAGCTCTTTCGGTCACTTTAACGAGCTGGAAGGCCAAAACTCGGCAAACTTTTCATATTTTACGAGTCAGATGAAAAGAGCTCAAAGAAGACTCGTCTTTTGAGGAACGAGTGATAAACATGGATAGCAGCAGATTCCAGGTACAGGTTGGAATTTTCCAATCACGGCAGTGTCACAAGGATGGCTAGGGGAAATCACTCTTCGCAGCTGTTCCTCAAAATGGGTAAACAATCATATGGAGGTGAACGATCGGCCAAATGACGGTGGAGGTGGCAGGTGCAAACACGACCAAGGCTTTTTATGGCTGATAAATTTACGATCACAAAGGTTATTTACCGGAATAGGTTCATTTTTTATTTAAAAATGAGCTTAACCTCTGGGGAAAACATTGCTCACTGCTTTTATTTATTTTTTAACGAGCATGAAGACCACGTTAAAACTGCTCGGATCTTGCGTTTATTTTTTAACGAGCATGAACTTTATGCTAAAACTGCTCGATATACCAGTCATAAGATAAGAAATGTCTCCTGTGAGATCTCTATTTTTTATGGAGCTTCATCTTCACTAAGCTTTGCTCCCTCTCATCCTTTCTTTACGCAAGTTCGGAAACAGCTAATCCTACGAGTTTAAAGGGTTAGACCTACAGGTTTAAAGGGAGGACCTAAAAATTTAAAAAATAAATAGTCGCCCCTTGCTTGCACTCCAAAAGGTTGCATGCCCCCAGGTATAAAACAGAGTTTCAAGGTTACCTCTACTTACCCTCCGCCAAAACATTTGTTTTAATCGAGAGAGGCTTACCTCTTTCTGGTTACCCAAAGGTTGTTTCGTTAATCTTTCAAACAAAACATTTCCTCGGCACTGTCTACCGAAATAGACAAGGGTGAATGACTGTTGTCAAACACGTAACCTTGACAAAAGAATCCTATTCCAGAACAACCCCTCTTCCAACCACGGACGGGGTACGGACTAGTCATATTCTCCCGCGGAAATTCTATCTTATACCCAAGGTTTTCTCTGCCCAAAGCAGACCAGGATGCATGCCCCCTAGGTTCCAGTCCCATCTTTCCGAATCACTCGCACTCATCGGGAAGGAGGACTGGGGGTGGAGACATTTCTTGATTGAATAGACCATTCAGGGTTGGTATGTGACTATTTGCGATGCGTGATCCCGGAAATGAAAGTTGGTCTACGAGCTTGACCATTCTTCCTTCGTGTGGAAAACACATTACTCTAAAGAGTGAGGAGACTATTGCTCCCATGCAATATATATAGTCTCGTCCAAGGAGTAGGTTATAATCCAAGGGTCCTTGAACGACCATCACATTCATTTGAACGATCTTCCCTTTCAATGTAACAGGCACATTGGGGAGGATCCCTAATGGTCGACTGGTTCCTTTATCAAAACCCGAGAGATTTCTTATCTCAGGCAAAAGCGCCGGGGAACCCAGTGCTTTCCAAGCAATAGAGGAAAGGATACTCACAGATGCCCCCTCATCAATGATAGTTCCAGCCATTACCATTCTGTATATTTGGACAATGATTCTGAATGGTATACTGGCTGGTAACCGGGGTCTACCTAGTTGATTCCAATCAAAGGATACAACCAGGTTGCTTGGTGGTGGGACCGAATATACGGCCGGATATGACCCTGACGATGTTCCTTCCTGCGATAAAGGAATGGGCGCATTGCCCTGACGCTCATCAGAGTCTGTGTTGATGAAAAGAATCTGGATGGTGTCATCCTTATTCTCTTCAGTGAGGGTGTCATTTGAAGATGAATCTTCAGTGACGGTGTCATTTGAAGATGAAACCTCTGAAGGCGGAACCGGGTCAACTGCCGTTTCGACCTTTGGACTTTCGTCCGGTCTGGATTCAGTAGGTTCATTTTCAATGACTGACGCTTCAGCTGACCACTTGAGCGGGCCAGCTGTATTCTCAACCAGCGAAGGACTTGGCACGAGTTTTTTGTATCCAGGAGGAAGTCTTAACGGTGAAACCGGACGATCTTCCAAAACTCTCTTTGCTTCGTCTAAGAAGGGACAATGGTGGATGGCGTGATCGCCTTCACACAGTCTGTAGGGGGATCTTGCTCCCCCTCTTTGTCTTGAACCTTCACTTTCGCTGGTTGATGGTAAGCATTCAACATGGCTATCAGAGGTTGATGCTCCCGAATTGTGCAAACGAGGGGACCAGTCCCTTAGTATCCGGGGAATACAGGGACAATCTCTATGGAAGTGGTCTCCTCTACATATGACACATGGCGATTTAGGCCCGGTCTGTGCTGTGTGTGGATTTTTGTCAGATGCCTTTTGCTTGCCCCCAGTCGCCTTAGGCTACTTCTTTTTCTTCTCTCTCTTCTTCTTCTCCTTCTTCTCTATGGGAGCTTGGCTTTTGTCGGCTCTACCTTGCGAAGATGAAGGATTGGAGGAAGAGTTATAGGAAGTAGAAGGCTGGTGGGCAGCTCTAGACTGATCTAACTGTTGACTCGACTGTTCAGGAACCATGGTGTTCTGAACTACATTAGTTGAGAATAGCCAAATTGGCAGGCCAATTGTCAGTCCTGGAAGCGACAATGTGGCCATGTGGGGCGCACCAACTTCTCCCCAAGAGGAGAAAGGACTAGGATTTCCATCATGTGGAATTCCTTGGTTGGGGCGTTCCATGTTCTCAACTTACAGATCAACGCGGGAATAGGAGGTGATTATGTTCCGTTTAAAATAAATTTTATAACGACGCTTTAGACACAACTTGCTTTTTCACTTTTTAAGAGTCGAGAAAAAGCTAAAGATGACTCTAGTCTCCTTCGATGTTTTAACGAGCCCGAAGTGACAAATGCTCAGATGGACATTTTCAGTTATAGAGTTTGAAAAAGGCCAAAAGAAACTGCTCTGGAGATCTAGGCAGAGGGTGTGCCAAACTTTTCGCAAAACCACAGAATACGTTTTACGGTACGAGTGGTCGATCTTCGTGAATGCTGTGTTCACTGCATTGCGATCAGTAGGGCGGCCGACACGGTTTCCTATGGATAAAGGCTTTATTCCTATAGGGGTCTCCCAATATATACGCGACGGTACGTGGGAGCACAAGTCCGTATTGATACTTATTGCTTCACCGTGGAGGAATCACCCAACCACTCAACGCTAAGATATCACGTTTAACGACGCCGGAACACGTCTCTAGCTTAGACCTCTATATGTTTGCGTTATGTTTCAAAGCGTTGTTATGTAAATTCAATTCATTTTAATGTTGATCTTGTTTAGCAGTTTGCCTTTATGGATCACCACGAGATGTATAATACAACTTCCTAAATGCAGTCTAAGATGATAAGCAAGCTTTTCAATCTTTCAACTTTGAAAATCTTAACTACTGAGGGAAAAGAAAGACATCATCTTTTCACACAGATCATAGAGCACACACTAATGCACTTTTTCCTAAATCAACATACAAGTTGTCAAAATGCGCATGCACAATGCAGGTATTTCTTTTCTCTTTCTTAATGTTGATGTAATACAAAAAGAAAGCTGTTGTATAATTTTGAATTCAATTTCAAGTGAAAGCAAACAAGCTTTTGTCCAAAATCAAAAGACACCTTAAGATTTACTTGTTTCGACACTAGAAATACATAAATTCAAACCATATGACGAAAGCAAAAGCTCAATCAGCTATGAACAGCAAACAAACTAACTCTTAAGATCAAAACGAAACTTATCACAGGTCTAGATCTAAGAGGCCACAGCAAGACTAGTTCACTTTCGTTATGGGAAACTGCAAATGATATAAGAAATACACAAAGAACAAATACAGTTTCTTTATACAACCGAGGTGGAATAGTGGCAAGGAAAGTTGGTTTCAGATAGGCACATTGACTGATAACAGGCTGCAAAAACAAGGATGAAAACAGGGCAATAAACAGCAGGGAACCCCAGTAGCACAAGGCAAAACTGGTTCAGCGCAGGTAGTACACTGTCAGTTTGACATTCAGCACAGGTAGCCCCTTCGGGACCTGCGATGAAATGCAGACTGCCTTCACAGTGCCTGCAATGAAGAGATAAACTTTCGTTTTTCTCAGTTTCCGGGTTACAGATTGCTAAAAAATTCACAGTTTTTGGCCAAATCAAAAGCTATCAATCAAGTACACACTAAAGGATGAAAAGGAGGATGAAAAGCTATCACTAAGAGCTGTTCAGAGTCCTTGTGGATCAGCTCTTCAAAGCATAAACATGCCCAGAAACTGAGCTAGAGTAGCTGCCCTCTACTTTGCATTTGAAAGATCCAAATGCAGTTCGATTCGGTACTCCCTGTGTTTAGGAAATGAATAGCAAAAACACAAACAACCAACAAGATACGGTCCCCAGCGGAGTCGCCAATTTGTTGTTGGGAAAAGTATCCAATACGGAATGACCCTATCCCACTCTAAGGGTGATAGTACCTCAGCAACAATCGAAGCAAAGCTATCTAAGATTTCTTCTTTATGAAAGTAAAATAGGGGAGAAAGAGATCCACTAACCGATGTCTTTCGCTAATGATTGATCCAATCTTCTCTCCTTGCTGCTTGCTCCCAGCTCCTTGCTCTTTCACTGGCCCAGCTACACCAAGATCCTGCAAAATGGCAAGAGAGGGAAACTACAAGAAGCATACATTCATAATTGATTCAAGGATTAGAATAAATCAAATACACAAGTATAACAATACACCATTGAGACACATGCATATAGAAGAACCTCAAATGCTTTATTAATGGAAGAAGTAAAGTTCAAGAAGTGGTACAACCATAAGAGGCCCAATCCAGCATCACCTCCCAGCAGAAAGAAATCTCCTCTTCACCTCCTTCAAAGCAAATCACCCAATAGTTCTATACTCAAACCAACAACACTTCCTTACATTCACAAGATTCCAGCCTCCTTAGACCTCATGAGAGAGCTCTATATATAGGAGTTTTGGAGAAAGGATGAGTCAGCTTGAGGCTGACTAGTGTCCTCTCCCACTTCAGTTATTCTTCAGTTCTTGAGTCCACTTGGAGGTTCTTACTTCCACTTGGAGATCTAGACCCTCTTACTCATCACCAGTCGAATTCCCTGATCCAAGTGTCATTTTTGGAAGCTTCCTGGGCATTGACAACTTGAGGAATGACTGTGCCACATGTCCCAACTCGCCCAGAGTAGGTAGCCTTCTTTACAGCTGACATTCAGCGCAGGTAGACAGTGGAGCAGTTGACATTCAGCGCAGATGCTCAGTGGAGCAGTTGACATGATCCAGAATTAGCTTGTTTTTGAGTGTTTTCAGGTGGAGAACTGTTACTCAGTGCTGTGGTTTGCTGACCTTGTTCCTCTAGGGGTAGGAACAACATGTTTAGGGTCTTTGGATCCCTTAGATTATGGACATTTCATGCTTCATGCTGTAAGGCACAAAAATTTCTATAACAAATGGCTGAAAAAATTGTTATAATAGTGAGAAGTCCCATGCAAAACCATCACATAAGATAACATTGTAAGAAACCCATCAAGCAATAAAGGGCTGATTTGGGTACTCCTAGATCATCCCCTCTATATGTTCTATGACTAGACATGCACCTAGATCTAGTCCCACACCTTCCTTAGAGATAAGTTCTGCCTCTGTATTACGTTCCCTGTAAATATGGAAACATGTAATAAAATCAAAACACTGTCTAATGAACTGAATTTCTTCTAATAGAGGAAATAAAATATGATTTTGAAATCTCTAAACAACATTGAACTGGTTGATAATGTTTAGGGAATCCCCAAATACTTGAACATATCTAACTCCCAACTCCCTAACCTAGAAAAGAAAGAGTTTTAAGGATAGGAGTTATGCAAATTTATTAGATCCACTTCCTAGGCCTATTTTAGATTTTAAGCATCTCTAATTGTTTAGGTGAATTATCAGACCACCTCTGCATCTACCCTGTGCATCTGATGCCTCGTCAAAATATGACCATGTTGGGTTGCGTTATATTCTTTCCATGACTAATCGACGTAGTTAATCGGGGGGTTAGAGGGGGGGGGGGGGGGTGAGCCCCCCCTTCATTGTGTCGATTGCACAGTGGGGGGGGGGTCACAAGGGGTTTGAGGGGGGAGGTTAGCCCCCTCTACGAGGTTTGGGACAATGGCTCGGGGAATTTTTTTTGGACCCTATATTAGGTGGGGCGAACCTACCTATGGTTTTGTTCATGGTTTTCACACATGGTTTTGGGAGCGATGGTTTTCGGTCCATGGTACTTAGGCATGTATATATATGTATTGTAACATTGAAAGGAACAGAATGAAAAATCAAGCTGGTAGTCCTGGTTTTGGGATCTAGGGAAAAATCTCTGTGTATATGTGTTTTACTCTCACATTGTTTATTTTCTGTGTTTTAGAATTCGTATGCAGGTAATTTCTGTACGGGGTTAAAACCTACAGACCAAAGGATTTGTGTGTTGATCTCCTCCTTGCTTATGAATCTAGGAATATCTGTTGTTTGTGTGGTTGGAATTAAAGAGTAGATTGCTACAACTTAAAAAGTGATAAGAGTTGGGGCTGATGATTGGTCTTTGAATATTCTTTCATTTCTCACCATCCATATTCCCCAACAAATTAAAGGTGGTACATTCCTTAATTTCTCATCCCGTACTCTATCCCAAGAGGATTGATATGCTTCCCCAATACTATGCCCTTTCTAATCTAGCTTGTAACCTAAAAGCCTCTTAGATGTTTCCCATACACTTGCTATGAAGGGGCATATGAGGAACAAATGGCCGGCTAACTCTTCCTTATTTTTACATAAAACACACCATCCTGAACCTTTCTTTTTCCTTTTCTGTAAGTTGTCCCAAGTCATGATTTTATTCCTTAGTAAACACCATAAAAAAACCTAGTCTTTGCTGGACATTCTAACTTCCATATGGGCTTCCAACACTAGTGTTTCTAGATTTTAATCCTTGATTCAATTTGGTAGTTGTACCTTAATTTAGGGGAGTAAATACCCAAAAGGGCATGTACCCACTTGAGAGAGTATTTCCCTTCCCTAATATTGATTTCTGACATTTCAAGACCTGTTATATAATCCTGCCAAATCACTGCAAAAACCTCATTCAAGTGTAACTGTTAAACGATCTTCTAGCCTTGATGCCAGAAGGAAGAGATTTTCATCCACCACTTGGTTAAGGAGAACTATGCCTTGTTCTTACCATTTCCCTTGGAAGCTCATTGTTTGCATTATACCCCACCGAGGGGTCAATACCCACTTAGACCTTTTCTCCATTGCCAACATGCCACGCTAGACATGATCCTATCACTATAAAGGATTCCACTGTAGCCTTCTAGATGGCTAAAGCATTTTGTACTCTCTTGTCAGGCTTACATACCTATTCATCTGTAGTAAGAGGGAAGATATAATTGTGTGTTACTACTATCGTCCAAAGGTTTTCCACCTTCAGAATATGCCACCCTGATTTAGATGCTAGTGAGCTAGCAAAAGTTGGTAGATATTTAATCCCTGATGCACCCCAATATTTAGGTATAGCTAATTTTTCCCAAGCTACCCAAGGGAGGACCTGCTCCTCCTTTGTTACTACCCATAAGAAATGCCCACACAACTTCCTTATAGAATGAAAGATCCCTTTCAAAATCCATGTGAGCACTATCCAATAGGATGGGATTACCACTAGGACCGATTTTATCGAGATCGACCTTCCAATCCTTGAGATCCATTTGAAACTACAATGTTTAATCCACTTCTCAATCTTAGCCATGATCCATTTCCAATCATTTTTTTGAGAGGATTCATGTTTTATATAGAACCCTAGACATTTGAGGCTTTCCTTCATATTATTTTCTTCAAAAGGAAAATAGGATTGAGCCCTGATAGTTTCTGCCTATGTTATACCTTCATAAACTAAAGAAGGTTTCTGATCATTTATGATCATACCTGTGGCTTTTAGGAATAAATTGAGAGCCTCTTTTTTGTGTTTTAGATCCTTTCTAGTCCCATTACTGAACAAGAGGATATCATTTACAAAAATCAAATGTGTTATAAAAATATTGGAGGCCACCTCAATCCCTTTCACTTCACCTCTTCGTTTTGCTTCCAAGATCAACCTGCTTAAGCCTTCTGCTACTAAAAGGAACAAGAGTGGACATAGAGGGCATCCTTGTCTCAATCCTCTCTAGGCATGGAATAAAGGGGAGGAAATCCCATAAATCAATACAAAAAAGACACATTTGTAACACAACCCATAATCCAATTAATGAAAGGTATTTCAAATCCCAAGTGAGTGAGGAGCATATGCAAATATATCCAGTTGATTTTGTAATATGCCTTGGAAAGATAGATCTTTGCAATAATATCTTTCATGTTGTGCCTTCTAAGGTTGTGAATCCATTCTTGCACCACTCCTATAGCCTCCAGTATTTGTCGACCATCCAGGAAATCAAAATGCTCCCTAGATATATTTATGGACATGATTGGCTTGAGAAGAATAACAATAATTTTGGTTATAATCTTGTAAATACAATTGCATAGGGAAATGGGTCTAAATTCCTCAAAATACTGAGGATCATCTATCTTTGGAGTTAAGGCTAGGGAAGTGTTATTGAAAGGTTCATAAATATGTCCTTTGAGTCTTGAGTCCTCCGCCACCCAAAGTAGTTCATCCCCAGTAAGCTCAAAAAAATGCTAAATAATTCCACTCTCTAGTCATCTGAGCCTAGAATCTTGTCCTTTTGCATTGATTTGATAACTGCTTGAACCTCTCCTTTTGTAATTGGGTCCATCAAGTGGTGATTATCCTCCTCCACAAATCTTGGGAATAGTTGGGTAACTTGTATCACTTCTGCAATTCTCACATGTTCTGGAGCCTTATAGAGGCATTTATAGTAGTCCTTCTCCATAAAAGCTAGTTCCTCGAAAGATTTGATATTCCTCCATCTGTTCTTGAAATTTCCCAAATAGTGTTTATATTTTTCCTCCCCTTTGCATATTTTTGGAAAAATTTAGAGTTTTCATCACCACTTTGCTAACCATATTACCCTACTTTTCAATCTCAATTGTTCCTCTTTATCCTTCAATATATTTCTTTTAGAGGTTTCTAACTGCTTTGTCCTTTCCTTAGCCTCAACCAACGCATATCCATATCCTTCTAGGCTTTCCAATATCTCCCGTTCTTCCTCGATATACTTAAGGTACACCTCCTCCCTTTTCTTTTTTTGAATCACCCATTGAATCATAGCTTGTTTGGTTTTTTTGAGGTTATCCATAAATTCTTGGGCAATGGAATATTCTAATTCTGGATTGTAAGGTTCCCAACTCTCCTTTACAATTTTATTATAACTCTCCTCCTGTAGCCAAGAAGGGTTGAATTTAAATGAATTGTCTGGTTTCCCATTTCTCCCTTTCATTTCAAGGAAGATCAAATGATGATATGAATCTCCTCCCAAACCAACCCACTAGCGGAAAAGATAGATTTTGTTGACTAGAATTTCCGCCAGCAAAAAGTGATCTAATATTTTGGCTACCCTGGCTAATCCAACACATATGTTCTGCCATTTTGGTTTATATTTGATTAGATTAATTCCAATAAATCTGATTTCCATTAAATTAATATTGAAAATGTCTTCGAACGGGTCTTCTTGGGCTTGAGGGACCCAAGTTTTTTGCCACCCTTAAAGAGAAGTTTAAGTCACTATCCACCACTATGTTCTTCTCTTTCATAAATGATTTTTCCAGAAGCGAGTTCCAAAAAAAGACCCTATCATAGCAAGGACCATAGACATTTAAACAATTATAAATTATTCTTCTATTTGTTAATTAATTTTAACAATTTATTTGCTATGACAAATAATGAATAAATCAATCTACAATCACAAATTAAATATTGCGGAAATAATAGTGTTGGAAATTGAGAAAATAATAACACAAACATAATAAAAATGACACTGTTACTTTGGACAACTGTCCCTGGAAAACCCCAATGTGGAAAACTGGTGCAACAACGAGGGTTTTTATTATTATGCGATAGTGAAATTTTGAGTACAATCTATGGATGCACAACTAGCTATATGAACAACAAGAAAATATAGGCAAAATTATTTGAGGGAATTACCCTTCTTCCACAAGCAATCCTGACACAACATCTCTTCAAACGTGTCCTCCTAGACCCTATGTGTCAGCCTCTGTGCTATTCTACGTGGACCCTATGACATCTAGCCTATGAAATACCTTTGCTGAAGTCTTTCTTCCTGTATTTGTTGAGGAAATTATTTCTCTGGAACTCTGAACCCTCTACTCAGCCTCTGGAACTGAAAACAAATTTCTCTCTAGCTAAATCAAATTTCTTCCTTAAAGCAACTATAAGTCCTCTACACTGCCTCACTGGGAATAAATCGGCCCCTTGCTGCTGCCTCTCTAGATTTGGAAAACTTCCTCTTGATCACTATATCTGCCCCTCATTGTCTCTGCTTCAATTTCTGGCTCTCCAACAATTGTTTCTTGTCTTTGGAAATCAATCTGCCAAGGAAATTGAACTGTTGGTGTGTCTTCTCCAAGTGCACATCGAATTCCTCTTATAATCCATTGTTGGAGCACCAACGACCAAGATTAAAACTTAATAAATGGTTATGATCATCTTAGATTCAATCCATGTGAGTTTTTAGACGATTCACACCTTGAATTAATTAATTCTGATTCATTAACCATATTCCCTAAGTTTAGACTTAAGCAATATTTAAAAATGGTTTAATAATCTAAATAAGTCATTTCTTGGTGGAATTTCCATAAACGATTTCTGGGTTTTGGAGATCACATGCATTCTAGCCTCACCACCAAATTTCATGTCTATAACACATATGATGCTACATAAAATAACATTCCCTCTTAGCGAGGATTATGTTCTCTCTCTAGTGTTGCACATCCTGCTACAACACCCTATCTCTGTATCACCTTTTTCACAATGCTAATGTCTGACTATTGCTACCCACCAACTACTACGTAATTCTGATGCTACATCTATGCTACTACTAACAATACCATACTGTTGTCAACACTGCATCTGCGTTGCAACTCTATCTCATCTGTTGCTACTACAATTGCAACTTCTGCAACTAAGAAGCATCCAAAATACTAAATCAACTGTGTTTAATATGATGCATTTGTCTCTCGAGTCTTTGACTACTACTAGCATCTACAATGTCATTGAAGAATTTACAATGTTGCTGACTCTGCTATTGAGCCACCTGCTTTGTTGTCAACATTGCATCCTAAGCATATGACTGCTAGTAGTCTGAAACTATCACTCTGGTAGTGACTGCATCAACTTCCACTAATCCATCTTTCTATTGAATACTGTGGGCCCTCATAGCAAGGTAATGATCCATGAGGTGGACTCCTCAAGGACCCTACCCAAACTTTGTAGCTATCTGGGCCTACAATTCCATGTCACCCCACCTCACTCCTGGAGGTATGGCTGCCATCACCGTGAACTCTGATCTATTCATACTACTGCTGTTATTGCTTTGTTGCTATCTTTGCACTATTACTGCAACTACTGCAATAATGTGTATGATATCCCTAGATCTCGAAGTGCTAGCTTCCATAAGGATGCTCCCTCTAAAACTAGACTCCCTCTAAGTCTCGATCTCCCTATGGGAAATATCTCTGCTCCATCCTGGAAACTCACACTGTCCTCCTGTACTAGATACTGGACTATGTAGCTTTGCGTTGGGAATTTCCTGGTTGGAATTTCATCTACATACTGTAACTAGGAAATTTGCATTACTTGTGTCACTACATCTAGCTTTGCAATAGTATCACGTGCACTAACTGCAACTAGATTTGTAGTTGTCATATGAATGACCGACTGCCCCTGCTGACACTGAATTTGCTACTATGATACTATGGTCCCCTGTAGCGAGGGTGATGGTATTGCTGCAACAATCTAGAATTGATATAACTAATATCCTTGTTGCAACTACACTGGACCCTTCCCATCTAGCACACTGGAGTCTCATACTCCTCCTCCACTTGGATCTAGTGCCCCACTATCTCCTATCAAACCTAGTCCCTGGATGAGACCCTTCCTTTCTTTGCAACTCACACTAGAAAACTCACACTTCCTATGCAACTTGTTTCTGACAACTAGAGGTTGAAATGTTGCCCAAATCTGCATTCTGGCTAACATGTATGACCTCCTCTGGAAATTTTTTACGGTCATCCTCACAGAGTTGCAAAATCTGGAAACTCAAAACTGGATAAAATAAACCCGAAAATATCCCTCTTTTCCGTTGCTCGATTGCTGAGTCTGCTACTTGCACTCCCTTATGGAGTCAGGAGATCTTCTCACAAATACTGCCAATATGCAATTGGAAAAATTAGATCTCTAAAACTCGAGATCCCCTGAGAGAAATTTTCCCTCTGTGTGTGATTTTCTCTTCCACTAACGTTGGTTCTGTTGCTGCAAAACCCTTTGCATCCAACCAAGGAATATGCTCAATGAAAAACTGAGTTGCAGTTTCTCCCTCTGACCGCTAGAATAACAATCCTGGGTAATTCAACTTTTCTACATCCCTGCAACTGAAAACCAAACTTTTTGCCCCAGCAATTCAGCCTGCCTGTCAATGAACTGTGCAACCTCTAGGAAATTTAGCCTACTTACCCTTCTGAGTAGTGAAATTCCCTTCTATGCTTTCAAGCTTCCTGAATGATCACTCACTCTTTAATACCATGTGAAAATTTCAAAACTAAAATCATATTGCAGTAACTGGAAATTATTCTTCTAATTGTTAATTAGTTTTAACAATTTATTTGCTACAACAAATACTGAATAAATCACACTGTAACCTTCACAAATAAAATAATGCGGAAGTAATAGCGCTGGAAATTGAGAAAATATTAGCACACACATACAATAAAAATGACATTGTTATTTTTGGACAATTGTTCCCGAAAAAACCCATTGTGGAAAGCTAGTGTAGTAGTGAGGGTTTTTATTATTAGGCAACAATGAAATTCTGAGTAAAATCTATGGATGCCCAACTGGCTATCCAAACTACAAGAAAATCTGGGCAAACTTATTTAAGGGAATTACCCTTATTCCACAAGCAATCTCATCACAAATTCTCTTTAGAAACTCGTCCTCCTGGACCCTCTGTGTCAACCTCCGCGTTGTTCTGCACAAATATTATGGCGTATAGCATATGAAATACCTTTGATGAAGTCGTTATGCCTGTATATGTTGATGAAATCGCTTCTCTGACACTCTAGACCCTCTGCCCGATCTCTGCAACTGAAAACTAATTTCTCTCCAACTAAATAGAATTTCTTCCTTGAAGCAACTGGGCAGTCCTCCGCGTTGCCTCACTAGGAATAATTTGGTCACTTGCTACTACCTCTTCAGATCTGGAAAAATTCCTATGGATCATTGTCTCTACCCCTCACTATCTCTGCTTCAATTTCTGGCTCTCAGACAACTACTGATGCTCTCTGGAAATCAATCTGCCAAGGAAATAAAACTGTTGGCGTGTCTTCTCCAAGTGCCCATCGACTTCCTCTTATAACCCACTGTTGGAGCATGAAAGACCACGATAAAAACTTAATCAATGGCTAGGATCATCTTAGATTTGATCCGTGTGAGTTTCTAGATGATTCACACCTTGACTTAATTCATTGTGATTATTTAACCATATTTCCTAAGTTTAGACTTAGGAAATATATAAAATCGGTTAATAATCTAATTAAGTCATTTCTAGGTGGAATTTCGAGAAAATATTTATGGGTTTTGGAGATCTCACGTATTCTAGCCTCTCCACCAAATTTCGTGGCTAGAATGCATTTGATGCTAAAAAAAATAATAAATACTTCTTCTTTGAGAACCATCTCAAAGCCCTCGGAGTGTATAATCCTACATTTACTTACTTTGAAACCAGTGGCTAGGTCCCCTAATCTACCCCTAACATCTAAGGTTAGAAAGAGCCACCTCAGGAACATCTTATGAATAAATTCTGAAACAATTTCTCCACTCCCTAAAGTTTCTTGAAGCATCATTATATCTAGACAAGTATCTTGTATAAGCCTTTTGAGAGATAGTTTTTTTTAGCACTAGCTAGGCCTCTACAGTTAAATGAGAGGGCTCTCATTTTGGAACCACTACTAGGGCTTGTGCTACTCTAAGTGCCCCTTCTAGGGATATTTGTTTCCCATCAGCTATGTCCATCCTTACTTTCAATTGGGCTTTTAAAATATTTGTCTTATGCCCTATGGATTTTCCAAGGCTAAGGGGTGCTGACACCTCCCCAAGTCCCCCAACTGGTCTACTAGGAACCCCTTTTTTTTCTCTGCGACATAAGGTATAGTGTGAGGCTGGTAAGGTCAAGTAGGAATTATTTAGGGTAGTCTCAATAAGATATTTTAACACAATAATAATGGTTACAATGTTATCCAAGGGATCTGAGAGGCCACTATACAGAGGACTTAAAGAACTATGGGGCCTGGAGGGACCATACCCTGAACCAGATGAAAACAACGAAGACATACGATAAATAAGATAAGAAGTCGAGGTAAAAACAATACCCGCTAGATGTGTGGGCTATCCAAAGTTTATTTGATTGTCTTGTGCTTCCAGCTAATTCCAGGGTCCATTTTCTTCCTCCTCTTAACGAGTCTCATTCTAACGTTGTTTGACTTCCACTTCCATTTGCATTGGGGATTTCTCCCTCTGATCATCCACCACCAGTACAACCACCACCTGTACCTAAGCTTCCCCTTCTAGAACACCCTCAACCACCCTTTCTTGCCTTACAATATTGTTGTGCCTACTTTTCCTTCTAAACCCCATTGAAAAATATTTTGTAAGGTGGTCGAGTTTGTGGAAACGATGACAGCGGAAGGGAAATTATTCATAGTCCAACTTCGGCATATGAGTGTATCCTTGAAGACATAGTTCTATCTTTTCGAAAAACCATTGTCTTGGGTCTAATTTTACTAGAATTTTGGTCACAGTCTTGGTTCTTGTGGAGATGAAATACATATTAACCTCTAAAAATACACCCACCTTGTTACCTATGGCTTGAAAACATCTTCCATCCAAAGTTGTGGTGGAATAGCTAGTAAGTGCACCTAGATAGGAAGGTCTCCGAACTTCTCTCTGCTTGCATCAAAGAGAGGGGTCCATTTTTTAAATAAGATCGAGAATGATTTGATGCTCTAGTTCTGATCAAGAACCCATTGTAGAGCTTTTGGTGTTTTAAAGTGTGTCATAAATGATCCCCTTTCTAAGATAGTGACTTCAACTTCTCGGTAAAGTGAATCAGTCCAAGACTTAGAAATCCAGTCTAAAATAGTGTTTATCATGAAAAATTTACCCTTTTCCTTCCCTACGAGGATATGTTCCAACACTGCCATGGCTATGTCAAGTCAAATATCCACCCCAATAACTAGTTTGGGGTCTTTCACCTTTTTTTTGATGCACTTCCCCTTCTTAATCTTGGATCTCGACCTTTCATTGTTTCCCCACTCTAATGTATTTACTTGCTCATTATCTTCTTGATCCCGTGTCTGAGAATTTAGTATCTCATCCTACAGAAAGACTTTGTTTACTATTTCAGGCTTGTGTAGCTCTTATTTTCTCCTCGACATGCATTGGATCTCTTTGATTCCTTGAGTTCTCTGTTTCACCGGGTCAGATTAGACGCTAAAACCGTCAAACCCCTGCGTTGGTACATTCTCCTTTAATGGGTCCACATGATGGTTGATTCCCACAAAGGTTTCAAAAGAAAATCTTCTTTCCACTTTCACTCTGCCTGCCCTTGAGTTGTAGCTTCTTTGAAAACCTATCCCCCTAAAACCTCCCCAACGTTTCCCTCCTTATTAAACCCTAAATGATCTGAAACTAAGGTCTGACTATTCCTCAACACTAGCAAGAGGATACCTCTAGATCTAGGTCGATTGATATTTAGATTTCAAACACCAACTATGGAATGGCTAAGACGCTCAAAACCCTGTAACCTATAGCTTCTGAAAATGTCCTTCAAACCTATCGTAAACCTATTTTCTTGAGAAATTATAAAAACAACTTCTAAGGAATTTGTTATGGTTAATGGTAGATCCGATGTTACGAGGGTCTATTCTGAAACAATTGATAAAAACCCCTGACCTTCCTATTGCGGTCTGATCACTTTCCACAAATCTGACCTCTCAAGAAAACCCTTCCTAATCTCTAAGCCACTAGATTCTTATACAGACAAATTGCTCTTGCAGACAAGAGTAATCTCCCTAGATTTAATGGATGAATATAGTAACAAAGAAATAAACTAGTAAATCTTTCCCTAAGTTCATTCCTATTGAATCATAAGTAAGGGTACTGGAATATAAAATCCATACCATTCAAACAAAATTCTTGATGAAGATCCTCACTATAGTTTGATGCAACTCCTCAATGCTCAAAATACAGACCTACAAACATAATAACATCAAAGGATCAAAGGCATATGATAGATAAATGACTCAATAAAGCCCATACTAGTGATCAAGGAAACTAGCACCTAATATCATTATCAATGGAAAAATGGGAGTAAACACACAACACATTAGCTCCATTGAACAATATAGTGGGAAATAAACACTCTTTTGTATTAATCTTGAATAATAAGGAGCAATACAACCTTAGCCTTGATGATGTAAGCCTCCTCCAAATGGTCTCCAATCGCCCCTTAGGTGACAAGCTTTCCAGCCCTATTCCAAAAACATAAGTTTACATTCAGAAGTCCCCCTTATCCCTCTGGTCTATGTTGAATATACAGGCCAAGTGGAGGAGGTTTGAGATCCTCTTCTCAAGGGATGAGATCCTCAAAAGGAGGGATTGAGGTTCTACAAAGGGAGGATTTTTTCCCCATGAACAAAGGGATGGGGCCCAAGTATGTAGAAGCTTGAGGCTTTTAGTTGGGAAATATTTCTCCAACAATGCTTCTAAAATGACTCTTTTTTTTACTTATGTTAAGAAATTTGCTCAATTCATAGTAGAAGACAGAGTACAAATTTGCACAGTCCATAATGGTAAAAAGTGTGGTTGCACAAATTATGGCTAGGAAATTGTGCAAGTGTTTAAAAGTAGGTTTTTAGAAATGTAATCCAGGATTCTTGTTGTCTTTGGGATTCGTTTTCTTTTATCATTGCAGGGGAATGCTTGGAATAATTCATCAGATAACGAGAGATCTGGATTGGCGGTCATTTGGCTAATAGTTACAAAATGACATGTAGTAGATTTCCCCCTAAAGTGCAAAGTCAGAAAATATGTTTGAGGACTGAAGTGCTTTATCATGCCAAAGTTTGGATTAGAGACCATGGTTGAAGACCCGAAACAAACAATTAATGGTTACAATACAACATCTTCATATAATCATCGCTGAGGTAGGAATTCCCATACTCACAACAAAAGTATCTCAACGAATCAGTATGGAAATGTACAAAGATCCATGTCATCAATAAACACAGTATGGACACAACCATCAAATATGGATCCATATTTACAATCATGAACATTTAAAAATCCACACAACCTGGATGGATGAAACTAGATTCAGGATCTTGGTCTTCATCTCTATCGATCCATAATACGAATCTAACCATGAGAATGAATGTTTCGAAGTCAAACATGGTAGAAACCACCTGATTAATGATCAATGATGTGAACCATTAACAGGTATGAGAGAAACCAACAATAATGACAATGGTTCTCAAGCTATCCCAGTACAATCTATGAAGTGTGATTAAATGTATTGAAGTCAAACACTCATAGAATCATTCGATCAAAGGTCAATGATGAGAGTCTATCATAAAAAATGAGAAACCTGTCATTAAGGCATGCAAGCTCCAAGGTACTAAACGAGGTTTCTAGATCAACTTCCTAGATAATGAGTTAAAGTCGATAGGAAGAGATTCGTAGCAGAAGGGCCTACGACATGAAACTTATGTCAAGTTTTGAAGAAAAAATTTGGAGTGATCTAAGACTGTCTCAGGGATGGTCGATGCTATTGAGGGTTATGAATTGCAAGGTAACTTTAATTGAGGTTGGACTTCTCTTGAAAATATCGACAACATGACATTTTGACTTGGAAACATTTGACTAAAAAATGAGGCCCAAAACCAAACTGAATACTTTCAATGAGGTATGATCAACTGAGAGACAAATGAATTTCCCAACCCAAACATAAAGGTGACAGAGTGTCACGTTTAAGAGAGACATACTGCCTTCTTACAATACATAAACAAATGTTTCTTCCCAATTTCCCCCCACCATTATTGGCAAGTACCTCTTTATTTGTGTGCAAGCTTGAGGAGGATAACATATGATTGTCATGTAAGCTCATCCTTCATATGAGTCCTTCAGAGTATTTTTAATGAACCCTAGGAAGGAGTGGTTCAGTCTCATCATGATTAACGAGTCCTACACTATTTCCTTTTTATGATTCCAGTGAAGGGGTAACTTGATGTTGTTTTCATATTTAAATAGTTTTAAAAGGAACAAAAAGAAAAATCATTCAGTGCTTTCAACGTACATTTTTAACAATCCTGGAGAAAGTAAAGCTTAGTGTTTTTCATTTTTTGGGAGTCAGTAGAAAAACATAAGTAAACTCCAAAATATCCTTTTTCGTAAATTTAGTCTCTCAAGCTCGGAAAAGGTTAAAATAATGCAGAAGAGAACACTTTTGACCATGATTAGTCAAAGTATACATTTTTTGTAAATAGTCCACATGATCCATAAAAGGGGTAAACTTATATCAAGAAGACATTTTTCATTTTCTTTAACGAGTTCGAAATAAAAAAGCATACTCGACAATATTTTCACATTTTAAGAGTCAGAAAAGTGCTTAATGGTAACTCCAATATTTCAATTTCGTAATTTTTAAGAGCCCGAAAAGGTGATAAAAGTTTACCCGTCACAAAAATGATCTATTTTCGTAATTAATCCTGTAAACTACACATTCAAACTTAGAAATCATCATAATTGCTCAAAAAATAGTAAAGACATTGAAAAATTGAATTTTTAGAAGCTAAAGGAAAAAATTATTATTTTAATAGGCCTATTTTGCTTATTGTTAAATTGGAAACTAGGGCCAAACTCCATGTGGATCAATGTATTTATGGCAGCTGATATTTTTATTGGATCCCTCTCGTCGAGAGGTGTAGGATTGATCTAAAGATCATCCGATTCCGATAAGTATTTATGGAGATATGAATTTATTGTAATTATGGAGTTATCATCTAGCCGACTAGCAACTTGAGTAGGCTCAAAAGCCCAAAAGACATGCCTATTCATCACCTACGTTTTAGTATAAATTGAAGAGGACTTGAGGTCATTTGGATATACACATTCTTCATGTGTTCTCCTCTCCACGTCTTGGGTTTTTGGAGAAGGAGAGACACTAATGAAGGATGCCCTAATTTACACGCTGGAAATGGAGACACTTAGCCACAGATCTAGGAAGACATTTACACGCTAGCAAACAATGAGGATGTATGCTAGTTAAACGCAGTCAAGGCATGGACCACACACGCTGGATGGTTCATATACGCAGTTCACGCGATGCGATATGGTTCATATATGCAATTCATAAAAGATGTGATACGGTGGACATATTACGCTATTAAGATACGCTGGATGATTCATATATGCAGTTCACATTGGATGTGATATCCTGTTCAGACCATGATACATACAGGCTATACAACACATTACACACTGCTATATGTTGAGACCTTATACGCTGGAAACCCTATGCTCTACACACAATCATGGCATATATATAACATGCACAACAATGAAACATTTAAGTTACATGCTATCATAAAACGAAAACGCAACCAAGGCAGCAATGTAAGGAATACATATGAACGCAGTCATTGAAACACATTCATACATTGGAATGCATACATGTATATATGCTGCAGTCATGGTTATATGTATATGCTATATACGCTGGGCAGTAATGTAAACGCTAGTCACTGGGTTGTAATGTAAATGCTGGACGTTGGGTAATAATGTAAACGCTGGATAGTCATGTATATACACTGTAGTCATGGTTATATGTATATGCTATATACGCTGGAAAATTATGTATATATGCTGGGCAATACGCTGGTCAGGTAGTCAAGGGTGCCACTATCACCAAGGCGTAATGATGAAGAGGTAAACGAAGTCACGGTATTGGAGGAATACCAATATGCAGTGTATAATGGGATTGCGTGGAACTATAGCCTAGATGCTTTGCTAGGCTGCAAGCCATCGCAAGCAGCTAAGGCTGATATGTATATGAACTCCATAATGAAGCAACAGAAGAGTATTATGAGAAGCATGATGAGCTGCATGATGGGCAGTAGTATGAGCAACATGATACATGATGTATGAGATCATGAGCATCATGGTAAATGTAATCTTGTGCATGAGCAACATAATGATAAATGAAGGCAGAGGCAACAACATGATGGGCAGCACTATGAGATATTGTGCATAAGCAGCATAATGATACATGAAGGTAGAGGCAACATCATGATGGGCAGCACTGTGAGATCTTGTGCATGGGAAGCACAATGATACATGAAGGCAAAGGCAGTAGCATGATGTATGCATGATGCAGCATGATGGTGCTACATGGTAAGGTGCAACAAATGGACGAAAGGTAGCACTACGATAGGTGAAGCCGTCACCTTTGAGAATCAGTTGAAGTAGAATGTCTTCAACTGATCTCATCATTATAGGAGATGATCTATGCTCAGATCTAGATAAGTCAAAGTGTTGACTTTTGTTGTAAATGTTACTATCTCTCTCTCTCTCTTTCTCTGCTGAAATTTGAAGAACATAAAAGAAGAATTGATCAAGGATTTCCCCACACATTGTGGGGTTTGTCCCTGGCTAGCACCACATCTTGTGTCCTCTTGTCTTGGCTTGTCTTCTGCGATTTATGTTTATGTTCTATCTGCAGTTTACTTTAATTCTGATGTGATTGCTAATCTGGAAAAGATATTGAGCTAAATGTGAAAATTGAAATAAATTGCTCTAAGCATAGAACATACTTAAAATTAACATGGTATTAGAGTTGAGGTGAAGACAATGCCCAAGCAAGAGTGAAAGAGCAATCATGTTAAAATTGGCAACCAGGGAAAAACTTCATGTGGGTCATCTTATTCATGGCTAATAATATTTTTATTAGATTCCTCTCGTCGAGAGGTGTAGGATTGATATAAAGATCATCCAATTCCGATAAGTATTCATGGAGATATGAATTTATTTCGATTATGGAATTATTATCAAGCCGACCTACAACTCATGTAGGCTCAGAAGCCCAATAGTCGCATCTATTCACCCACCAACGTTGTGTATAAATATAAGAGGAATTTTCCTCATTTGGACTCACTCATCTCATCACATCTCTCTCTCTCTACTGCGCAGATATGAGTCTCTTCTCTACTGCGCTGAAATGGGTCTCTCTCTCTCACACATGTGAAGCTGGAAACTGCTGAAACTGAAGCTGCAACTGCAGAAGTAAAGATTGACTTGCGTGGCCTAGAAGATCTCCTCTTTGGAACTGCACTGTAGGTTCATCTGAACCTCCTTTGAAAGCCGCAACTTTTGGTGGTGGAATGAAGTAAATCCGACGAACGGTTTGCAAGATATCGACTGCCCTAGTTTGAAGACGGAAACTGCTGAAACTGAAGCTACAACTGCAGAAGTAAAGATTGACTTGCGTGGCCTAGAAGATCTCCTCATCTGAATTGTGCTGTAGGTTCATCTGAACCTCCTCTGGAAGCCGAAACTTTTGGTGGTGGAATGAAGTCAATCCGACTGTCGGTTTGTGAGATATGGTCTGCCCTAGTTTGATAATGAGGTCGCTAATGCTGATGCTACTGATCTAGGGTTTGCTACTGCTGATATGAATCAGATTTATTGTACTATTTCTCTCTGCTGAATTATTGAAGATAAAAGAAGATTTGATCAAAGGGTTTCCCCACACATTGTGGGGTTTTTCCCTGGCTAGCCGCCACATCTTGTGTCTCTTGTCTTGGCTTGTTTTCTGTCGATCGTTTAATGTTCTATCTGCACTTTACTTTATGTACATGTGATTGCTAATCGGTGGAATATAATAAGAAAAAGAAGTAAACTGTTATAAGCATAGAACATACCATAACTTAACATGGTATTAGAGCTGAGGTGAAGACAAAGCCCGAGCAAGAGCAAGAGTAATCATTGAAGAGAAGATTGGCAAGGCTATCCTAAAATAACTATGGGGTCCTCAACACTCTTTCCTGCCGAAGACAAGCTCTGTGAGAAAGCTGACTATCACGGATGGAAGATGTCTATCGATCTAACCCTTGAAGATCAAGGAGTGCTGGACCATGTAAGAGGCAATATTGTTGAGCCTTCATCAAATGCATCTGCTGCTGCCTGGAACAAATGGAAAAATGGAGAAGTCAAAACAAAGAAGATCATCCGGGACTCTATCGAAAAGCGCTTGGTGGCCTACATCTTTGATCTAGACACCTCCAAGGAAATCTACGACAGACTGGTGAGTTTATTTAAAGTTAATGATGCAAATCAAGTTTTGTTTCTTAGAAATAAGTTGAGGGAAATCAAGAAGGGTAAAGATGAAAGTATGCAAGCATACTTCTTAAGAATCACCGAGATCAAGAACGATCTCCTATCTATTGGGGAAACCATTACTGACAGAGAAATGGCACCCACAACTCTCGGAGGATTACCATCTGAATGGTATGTGTTCAGGACTACTCTTCTGAGCAATAATGTAATTCCTAGTTTCGAGGAATTAATGGCTAGATGCATTCAAGAACAAACAAGGGTAGAAGAGTAGGAAATGCCCTTGCCTAAAGGTCCTCCTGCTGCTTTTTCTTCTCATGCTAAGAAAAGAAATAATTCTGGGTCTAAATCGAAAAGAAAGGCTGGATTTAAGGGTGGAAGAAAAGGACAATGTTTCATTTGCAATAAAGCAGGTCACTATGCAAGGGAATGCCCTGATAGAAAGGACTGTCACCGTGACGATGATCAAAATCCCTCTCATGGTAATCGAAGGAATGGAAAATTCAATAACAAAGGAAAAAGGAATGCGGGAAATCAAGGAAGAGGGCAACCATTCAAGAAGGCTAGAAATTCCAGGTATGAATCTAACACTGTTGACGATAAGCAGGCTGAATATTATCTACCAGCTACTCTATCTACCTCCGCTCCTTCGGACTCAATGGGAATTTGGCTCATTGATAGTGGTGCCTCAAGACACTTCACTGGTTACAAAGAAGTACTCTATAATCTGGTAGAGAAAGAAACTAACCTGGAAATTGTCCTTGGAGATGACATGAAATACCCAGTGAAAGGTGTAGGCAATTTTTCTCTTAAACTGAATCAAGGTAATACGATTCACTTACTACATGTATTATATGTACATGATCTCAAAAAGAACCTGGTATCCATCTCGACAATGGAAGACAAAGGCTATAAGGTAACCTTCAGCGATGGTAAGGTACACATATGGAAAAATAATGTTAAATATGCTTTCACTCTTGGGTTTCGAGTTGATTCTTTATATCAAGTCGGTGGAAGTCCGCTAGGTGTCATGTCTTGTGACACAACGCTTCAGTCTGAACTTTGGCATCGGAGGTTTTCCCACCTTCATTACAAAGCTCTACCCGATGTAAGACAGATGGTAACAGGGATGCCTGAATTCCAAGTAGAGAAAGAAGGTGTATGTCCGGGATGTGCCGAAGGAAAGCTCAAAAGGGAACCATTCCCTTCAAGTCAAAGCAAGACCTCCGATATATTACAACTAGTTCACTCAGACATATCAGGTATGATGCCTGTGAACTCCTTGGGAGGATACTCATATTATCTCACTTTTACAGATGACCATTCTCGAAAGACCTGGATATACTTCTTGAAAAAGAAGGATGAAGTGTTCCCTTGGTTTCGACACTTCAAAGCCCTAATCGAGAATCAAACCGAAAAGAAGATCAAGATCTTAAGAACTGACAATGGGACTGAATATGAATCTAATGAGTTCCATGATTTTTGTAAAGAGGCCGGCATCAAGAGGGAGACTACTACACCATATACTCCTGAACAAAATGGTGTGGCAGAAAGGAAGAACCGCACAATTATGGAAGCTGTCCGGGCCATGCTACATGATCAAAGTCTTCCTAAGTTTCTATGGGCTGAAGCTGCAAACACTGCCGTATATGTACAAAATCGATGCCCTCATCAAGCATTGGGTTCCAAGACTCCTGAAGAAAAATTCACCGGTAAGAAACCTGATGTTTCTCATTTTAAAATTTTTGGAAGCCCTGTATACTTTCATGTGCCGAAAGAGAAAAGAAATAAATTGGGAGCATCTGGAAAGAAGGGAATTTTCGTGGGCTATGGTGAAAATACTAAAGGCTATAGAATCTATGTAGCTAGTCAAAGGGAAGTCATAATTAGTCATGATGTCACCTTTGACGAAGATATGGCTCTCAGCAAGGTGATCAATCTTTTGACTTTGAGGAGCTCTCAAGAAGCCGACACCAGGGAACCGAAAGAAAAGGATGATGAATCAATGCCTGATGTAGAAGAACCCATGGATCCGATTGATCCTCCTCCATATGAGCCTTCCTCTTCTAGGAAGAGGCCTTCATGGCTTAAGGGGTTACTTGATGATGCTGAAGGACATGCTGCACCCTGAGGAGCCTTTCGTGAAAGTAAGAAACCTAATAGGTATCAAGGATACCTGACCATCATGAGCATGATCATACAAAATGAGCCTTCGTCATTCTCAGATGCCGTCAAGCATCAAGTATGGAAGGATGCTATGACCGAAGAATATGAGTCTATCATAAAGAATGATGTTTGGGAAGTAGTTCCCAGACCCCAGGACAAGACTGTTGTTACTTCCAAATGGCTTTACAAGATAAAGCATGCAGCAGATGGAAGTACGGAAAAGCATAAGGCTCGTTTTGTTGCTCGAGGTTTCTCCCAAAAGGAAGGTATAGACTATGATGAGATTTTTGCACCGGTTGCTAGATATACGACCATCCGCTCGATCATAGCCCTTACCGCTTCACAAGGATGGAACCTACATCAGATGGATGTCAAGACTGCGTTATTGCATGGCTCGATCAAAGAAGAGGTCTACGTGGAGCAACCCGAAGGATTTGAGATTTATGATCGAAAATCTCATGTATGCAGGTTGAAGAAAGCTCTCTATGGGCTGAAGCAAGCACCCCGAGCATGGTATGAGAGGATCGATAGCTACTTGATGAAGCTGGAATTCACTAGGAGTGAAGCCGATCCTAACCTTTACTTTAAGGTTGAAGATGACAAGCCTCTCATACTGGTGTTGTATGTGGATGACCTCTTTCTAACAGGTGCAGACCCTCTCATTCACAAATGTAAGAGGGAGCTGGCCTTTGAATTTGAAATGAAAGACCTAGGACTGATGCACTACTTCCTAGGACTTGAAGTGTGGCAAAAGCCAGGAGAAATTTTCCTATCTCAAGGAAAATATGTGGTGAAGATATTGGAAAGATTCGGAATGGTGGACTGCATGCCTGTAACTACTCCGATGAAGCTTGACTTCAAGAAGTTAAGTGGTAGTGCTGCTGGACCTGTTTTACGAAATGCTACCGAGTATCGGCAACTCGTCGGAGCATTAATGTTCTTAGTGAACTCCCGTCCAGATATATGCTTTGCAGTCAACACGTTGAGCCAGCATATGGTTGAACCCCACCACATACACTGGATTGGTGCCAAGAATCTGTTGAGATATCTTCGTGGCACTATCACTTATGGGTTAAGATACATTGCCAGAGATGTGAGACTATTTGGATACACAGATGCTGACTGGGCAGGCAATGTGGAGGACCGTAAGAGCACTTCCGGGTGTTGTTTCTCCTTGGGATCTGCTTCGATATCCTGGATGAGCAGGAAACAAAAGTCGGTGGCTTTGAGCACCGCCGAAGCAGGATATATTGCTGCTAGTATGGCTTCTTGTGAGGCAGTTTGGTTGCGAAAGCTCTTCAGTGAGTTGTTTGGATTCACATTGGATACCACTGTGATCCTTTATGATAACCAAAGTGGGATTCGTTTGTCAGAGAATCCCGTATTCCATGATTGCTCCAAGCATATTGATATCAGATACCATTATATTCGAGATATGGTGCAACGGGGAGCTATAAGGCTCCATCATATCGGTACAGATGAACAGGTCGTCGACATTCTGACAAAACCCCTTGGGAAAGTAAAATTTCTGACTTTCCGTGAACAACTTGGAGTTGTTCGAAGACCCTCCAATGAGGGTCATGTATGATGCATTGAGCTCTGAGAGCTCCAGGGGAGTGCGGGGTGCTTCTTGGAGCAGCATATGACCACATGATTATTCACTATCCCCTGGTGGTATAAATGTACACCTCGTGGCGACATTGTAGCAGGATTGATGTGTTCTCCTGTGAGGCCTGGATTGATGTGTTCTCCATGGCAGCCTGGATTGATGTGTTCTCCATGGAAATTGTAGCAGGATTGATGTGTTCTCCTGTGAGGCCTGGATTGATGTGTTCTCCATGGCAATTGTAGCAGGATTGATGTGTTCTCCTGTGAGGACAGGATTGATTAGTTCTCCTATCGAGGCATCCTACCCATGTAGTCTGGGACTCATGGGAAGTACCTCTCATCTGATCAATGAGCAGGGAAATGAAGTTAGGGACCATAGTAGCATCGATGGACGCATCGTTGTAACTACCATACTCCCTACGCTAGGATGACCTCCATTGATCTGGGATCAATGATACTGGTCTGGGACCAGTGGTAGGAGTTGTACCATACTATGACGCTGACTTCGGGTCGGTTGAGACTGGTCTGGTATTAGTGGTACATACTCTGAGACTGACTTTGAGTCAGTGGAGGATGATATTGGTCTGCGACCATTGGAGTTGTACTCACTATGACGCTGACTTTGGGTTGGTTGAGACTGGTCTGGGACGAGTGGTACATACTCTGAGCACTACAACAAAACAGGCAATTTGCGCCAGATTTAGCACCAGATTCTAGTGCATTTTTTTCTCAATTGGGATGAGCAACTTGGCGCTAAATCTGGCTCTATTGTACAATTTTTAAAGCGTCCTTTTTTGCACCAAATTTTGCATCTTTTTTATGCCAAATTTTCCATCATTTTCTGCATCATATTTTGCACCAAGATTTTCATTTGGTTTTACAACAGGTTTTGCTTCTAGTTTTGTGCCTTTTTTGCATCTATTTTTGCATCATTTTTTGCTTCCTCTTTTGTGGAATTATTTGCTTCTATTTTTGTGTCATAATTTGCATCGATTTTTACACCATCTTTGACATCTTATTTAGCGCCTTTTTTTACATCCAATTTGTGCCAGTTTTTGCATCTGGTCTTATGCCATCTTGTGCTTCTAATTTTGTACTTATTTTTACATCTATTTTTGTGCCAATTTTTGTGCCCTTTTTTACACCATCTTTTCCATCCAATTTTGCACCATATGTTGAATCTGATTTAGTGCCAAATTTCGCATGCATTTTTGCACCATTTTTTGCATCCACTTTTGCATTTTATTTATCTCCCTTTTTTGCATCCTATTTTGCACCATATTTTGCATTTAGTTTTGCATCATTTGTTGCATCCAATTTAGCATCATTTTTAACACCATTTCTTGCATCCAATTTTTCATCCTTTCGAGCATCTAAATTTGCATCCTATGTTGAACCATATATTGCATCCACCTTTGCATCCCATTTTGTGTATATTGTTACGTTCACTTTTGAGCCATTTTTTCGTCTACTTTTGCATTTGTTTTTGCACCAAGTTTTGAATGATTTGTTGCATCATTTTACATCCAATGTTGCATCTTAATTTGCATCCAAAATTGAGCCATTTTTATGCCCATTTTTGCACCATTTTTTCTTCTTTTGTGTCCAATTTTGCACCATTTTTTATGTCCAAATTTGCATCCTTTTTGGTATCTAGTTTTTCATCCTTTTTGGCTTCCAAATTTGCATCCTTTTTTCTGCCACATTTTGTGTCCACATTTGCATCTCATTTTGCACCTAGATTTTAGTTGGAATTTTCATCTAGTTATGCATCATCTTTGACATCCTTGGTTTCACCATTTTTTAGTCCCATTTTGCATCTTGTTTTGTGTCTTTTCTTACATCCTTTTTGCATCCTAATTTTACACCATTCTTTGCATCCTCATTTTGGTGTCCATTTTTGCATCCTTGTTTGCACCCAATTCGGTATCCTTTCATGTGCCCTATTTTGTTCCCTTCTTTGAGTCTAGTGTTGCACCCTTTTTTAATTTTACTTTAAAAACCTTTTTGTGTCATTGTTTGCATATTGTTTTGATGGCTAGTTTAACATCCAATTCTACTCCCAATTTTTCATCCATGGTTAAATCCACTTTTGGCTTCTTGTTTAGAGTTTTACTTTTATTTCCATATATGACCACCTCTATGGGTTCATTTTACTAAGTTCATTTACATAGTGAAATATATTAAATTTTCTAAATATCATTTTGCTGTAGGATTTAATGCATGATTAGATGAAAACAAAACCCTCTCAATTTATCTCAGAAACCTAGGACAAACCAATTAAGAGAAAGGTTGTTCTAAGGCTTAGGATTCTTAGTAGATCAAGATGTAGAGTATAGATTAAGAAAAAGAGAATGAATTCTTGTGAGTCCTTGCATGCAGGTCTTCTTGGAGTTTTTCGTATAGCCAAGAAGCGCTCCTCGCTAGCTCCAAAGCTTGGTCCTACACATAAGGGAGAGAATAAAGCAACCTTCACAACATAATATCTTAATAATCAAAACTATAAAAAACATATAAATATTATTGAATAAATAAATATAAACCAAAAACCCATGCATACATTAGTTAAATAGAAGAAGTAAAGAATGAATAGAAACATATGGAAGGAAGAACAACTGATCTATATGAATAAAGGAGTTGGAAGAAAGTTACAACAATCAGATATAGTTGCAACATCACCTCCCCCAACTCATAGCTCCAAAACTCTCCCTCTCAAGACAGATCTCAAGAGCGTGACAATACAAAATTCCCATCATTTTTTCAATGGCCAAGCCTCTAATATATAGGAAAGTGGAGGCTATGAAGATTTCCAAAATTCCTCATTAGTTCAATTTGGGAAAAATCTTTTGGGTGAATAATGTTTCCTCATATAAAAAAGGAATTTTCCACTTTTTAAATGCTTTTATGCTTAGGAAAAAGCTTCCCCATGCTTTATGGCTCTTTCCCACTTTTGTATGCTTTTATTTTTTAGGAAAAAGCTAAAGATGAGGATAAAGAGATTACATTCCACCATATGTTTCCGAAAGTGACCAAGAATGTCAAATTCAAATTCTAGTTTGCTTATGTTTTAGTTTTTTTTTTAAATATATATTTAGTTTTAGTATTTTTTTTTTTCTAGAAAAATATATTTAGTTTTTGGTATATTTTTCTATAAGAAAAATTATATTTTGTTTTTATAAAAATGGATTTTAAACATTCCATTCATGCTAAATTTGTGATTTTATGATAGGAGTTTAAATTATATAGTAAAGTAACTTAATGTCATGTGTCGTGTTGCTGAGATGGGTGTTATACATCTCTTTCTTGCTAAGTTATAGAATGTGCTTGGGTTTTCTTAATGCAATAAAACTAATTATGTTCTTCATGATATCTTGAAATGTTCATCTTGAACCAGGCTAATAAAACAATAAAGTTAAAATAGGTTTTCCTTTGTCCTTTATAGATCTTTGTCCCCATTAATCTTGGTCTTAATAGATTAATTGTCTCGTGGTGGCCTTGAGTGGTCACTTCCATTAGTTGCATGCTTTGTAGTTTTCAGTTAGTGACATTTTTTAGGCTTGATAATATGTTATTTAATTTATCAAAATGTGTTATTGTCCATATTATTGTTAAATATTAATATTAAATCTGCTGATTTTTAAGCATGTTTTAGCAAAACTTTCCCAAAATGTTTATAGATTGTATTTTATAATGCAATGATTCTTTTCTTGATGAAATTGTTTTGGATATTTTTTTTAATGATTCATTGATTGATGAAATTGTTATGGATATTTTTTTTAGTATATTAAATTGTATGTGATAAAGTCAAAAATCACCTCTTTTTTAGATTTTCATTGATAAATTTCCCTTAAGGCCATCAAGTTCACCATTTGGTCCCAGGTTAAGGAAATATAGGAGTCATGAAGTGGAATTGTCCAAACACTTAAATCTTGAGACATGTTTCTTTTTAGTCACTTTATACTTTCTTTCTATGTAAATTTTTGATGAAAATAGTCTTGGAACATGAGGGGCGTCAATAGTAAGTGAAAACAAACTCCTAAAAGAAAAATGGTATGCAAAGCACCCATAAATAATGTTGATATACGAAGCAAAAATATTAAGTGAGGTTCAACCTCATATAATTAGAAAATGGGGGAGGAATTTCCAAGTAGTAGTGATTGATGCTTAGAGATACTTGGGTGGAATGGTTATTATTTGAAATGATTAAGACATCAAGGTTACCAATATGTTTACCTCTTTTCGCATTATGACAATACAATTTTAGTTAATTGACATTGAGGACTACTGCCATGTATCCAATGTCTATGACTCCAATATCGCAAATGGAAAACCTATATTTCTCAATTCTATTTCTAGCACAAGTAATTTATACTCCCCATCTCCATGGATTGTTGGGAGTGACTTCAATATTATAAGTGTCTCGAGGAAAAGAAAGAATGAATCGAAATGTTTAACAAGATATTTTGTAAGCTATACCATTAAAGCCACAAAGTAGTCTCCATTAAAGTTGTCAAGAAATGAGTCTCCAACCCACACATGTGGATCAATGAGATGTAATACATGTGTGTGTGGTTACGAACTCAATACACCTCTATAATAACTCCACAAACTTATGTATTTCACTCTGTCACATAAATTGACAGTAGTGTGACATAAGTAAACCAAGAGTAGACATGAAAGCCTTAGGAAACAAACATTCCTTAGATCCTCAATTAGGTGCTTAAATGATGAAGTGAAAATGCAAGGAGAAAAGAAGAATTCATGATTTAACCATCACATACATGTGATCAAGTGTGACTAGGAGTGTATATATTCATATATTTTCCAAAGAGGGAGTGAATACATGAGTTACCATTTATTGGCCCTTATTTTTATTTCTTTTTCATTTTCTTATATATAGGACTTAGGGAATAAGGTTTTCATAAGTTTGGCACAACTCATAGATATAAGATTTACATGAATTTTCACTTCAACCTTAGAGTTTAGACTTAGATAAATCAATATAGTGTATGTTTAATGATTTTGGCTTTCACTTTTTTATTGTATTTCATCACAAATACAAAAGGGGAAATATTTTGCCACAAATCTATGAATGCTTAATCATAAAGTCGTCATGTGATGAAAACAAATTAATGATGTTATTCTCTACGAAAATGATGGGTATTCTTGAGAAAATCTTATGCTTGTGGATGTTTCCTCCCTGGTTGAGATGGAGTGAGGGTAGACACCATGTTATCCATGTGTCATGTACTATGGCTAGGATTAACAATCGTAAGCCTAGTAAAGGCACTAGTAGGGATAATGGTGGATTGGATAAACATCTGGGACCAATATTCTTTGAGAATTTGGACATTGACTAGGACTAATCGCCATAAGTCAAGTACATTAATCCAAGATAAGAATAGTCATGAGGATTGACATTTTCTGGTGTCAAATATTATGATAGTGGATTAGGAAATGATCATGTGAGGACATACCTGGTAAACATCTTGGTGGGGTAAGTGCCTTGAAAGACAGTGGTGTCCAAATTTATGCCTCCCAACATTGTGCTCTGATCTAATGGAGAGATAAACTTGTTAGTCAAGGCCTTACTATTTTGAAAATTTTGGCTATGATGATGTAAATCATCATTGATGCTTATCAATCTAGATCCCTTCTTATATGAATATTTCAACTTGAGAGTACTTTTTTGTCTCATTATGAGTACCTCGCTAGTTTAGAGGGAGGGTCATCATCTTCATTATTGCCATCATCACCACCATCAATGTGATCATTATTGTCATCATTTCATTATCATCATAATCACCATTCATGTCTTCTTCATGATCATGATCATCATCATGATTTTGTATATTGTCGTCAATTGTTTATAATTATAGGTATCATAAGAAATATCACCAACCTTAGAACACATGATATATGAAAGAAAAATAACCACTTTATTTTTTAGAAATGATTGATGATCATCAACATCACTACCATTATCATCGTCATTATAATTGTCATCATCTCCATCATCATAACTAATATAAGTTTTATCATAATTTTTGTCATCTTCATCATGAACATCATAATCATCATTCATGCCATTATTGTTCTTGATTATGACCAAGATGAAAATAATGATAATGATGATCAGATGATGATGACTTGGAAGATGACGCCAAAGATAATTATTATGATTTTTACCATGATAACATTTAAAAATTGGGAGGAATGGCAAAGGTCATTAGCATCATCATCATTTTCATTGTAACTCCCATCGTCTTTATCATCATTGTTATTATCGTAACAATCGCAATTCATGTCATCGTCATCATCTTCATTATCATCATCGTTATAATTATTGACATTGTCATCAGTTGTTCATAATTTTCAATGTCATAAGAAATATAATCAATGCAAAAGATATGATGTGTGTTGGAAAATGGATGCAAAAGTAAACAAAAAAATGGGGGTAAAAATAGACGTAAATTTGGATGAAGAGTGGACACAACATAAGTAGATGCAGAATAAGACAGAAAAATTGAACAAAAGTGGATGAAAAAGTAGATGCAATAGTTCATACAAACTTGAACACAAAATAGGACTCAAACATGGATGAAAAAGTGGAAGAAAACATGGGCACAATAGTAGGCATAAAACTTAGCATGAATTGTGGTGAAACAAATGTGGATACTCCAATGAATGTAAAAAAAAGGGACACAAACTTGAATGCAAAAAGGAGGAAAACTTAGATTAAAAAAGGGATGTAAACATGGGCCAAACATGGGTGCAATAGTGAACACAAAATTAGTTGCAAAACTAGACAAATCAAAAGTGGATGTAAAAGTAAATTCGAAATGGGATGCAAAAAACATAAACAATATTTGATGCAAACTTGGACACAAAAGTGGATGCAAATATGGATGCAATAGTGGAAGAAAATGTGGGTTGCAATGATAGGCATAAGATATGGCACAAATAATAGCACAAAAAAGGTGGATGTAATAATAGACACAAAAAAATATGCAAACTTAGATGCAAGACAAGATGCTATAAGGGATGTAAAAGTGGATGCAAACACGGGTGCAACATGAGAAACAAAATTGGATGCAAAATATGGATGAAATGGAAGTACATGCAAAAGAAGATACAAAATGAGATGCAAAACCCAACACAAAAGTGGATGCAAAAATAGATGAAATATTTTATGCAAAAGAGGATGTGAAGATGGATGCAAAATTGGAAGCAAATGTGGGTACAACAGTATGTGCAAAACATGGAACAAATTTTGTCACAACAAAAGTAGATGTAATGATAGATGCAAAAAAAGAAGCAAATGAAGATGAAAAATAGGATGCAAAAAGGGATGTAAAAGTGGGTGTAAACATGGGTGCAACAATGGATGTAAAATAGCTTTTGCAACTTATTTGAAAGAGCAATTTTGTCCCAACAATTAGACTTGTAGCATAAAGAACATGGTTAATACATATGATTCGACCAAAAACTAGTTACTACCAAAATTCAACCAAAAAAAATATTACAGCATAAAAATAGAATTAAAAACAAAAAAAATAAAAACAAAAATTTCCCAAATTAAAAATAAATAAATGATAAACTTTTTTTTACCAAAATTTAGTGATTTTTTTAGTGCTAATACTAACATCACCATTACAACAAGATATTTTTTTAGTGCTAATACTGCCATTACAACAAGATATAAGAGGGATATAATGCAAAAAGTTTAATAATAATATGTATGTAGAAGATGGTCTTCAGACTGGTGAATTCATGATAATCAATGGGACTACAGTCAAAATAATTGGATGTTATTTACTTTTTTACATAGATTGTCAAAATAATTGCATAAATCGATTTTTTTTAACCAAAATTTAACAAAAACTTTGCTAGTGCTAACATTAGAACCACCATTACAACAAGATATCTTTCTAGTGTTGACAACACCATTATAGTAAGATACCTCAAGAGAGACAGAAAATTTAAAAAGTATGATAGTAATATGTATCCAGAAGATGGTAGTGAAACTAGTAATTGTTCATTCTCATTATCATAATCATTTTCATCATCATCACCATCATCCTTGTCATCGTTATTGCCATCATTACATTATCATCATAATCACCATTCATGCCATCATCATTAGCTCCATCATCATCATCATTATGGACATTGTTTGCAATTGTTTATAATTATAGACGTTGTAAGAAATATCATCAACCCAAAAAATGTGATCAGTGCTAGAAAAGGGTTGTTTAGGACACATTGATATACGTAAGAGAAATAACAACTCTATTTTTGAGAGATGATCGATGATCATCATCATCACCACCATTATCATCGTCATTGTCATTTTTATCATCCCCATCATCATCATTAATGTAATTTCTATCAACATTGTTGTAATCATCATCATCATTCATGCCATTATTGTTTTTGATGATGACCTAGATGAAAATGATGATGATGACACCAAAGATAATGCTTATGATTATGACAATGACAACATCTAAAATTGGGAAGATTCGCCAAGGTCATTAGCGTCGTCATCATCATAATCATTGCCATCATCATCATTAATGTCATTGTAACCACTATCGTCTTTATCATCATAATCACAATTCATGTCATCGCCATCATCTTCATTTTCATAATTGTCAATATTATTGACATTGTCATCAATTGTTCATAATTGTCAATGCCATAAGGAATATAATCAATGCAGAAAATATGATGAGTGTTGGGAAAGGGATGCAAAAGTGAACATAGAAATGGGGGCAACAATAGAAGTAAAATTGGATGAAAAGTGGATACAACATAAGTAGATGCACAACAACATGAAAAACCTAACACAAAAGTGGATGAAAAAGTAGATGCAGTTGTCAATGCAAACTTGGATGCAAACATGAAGGCAAAAGTGGAAGCAAACATGGGTCCAATGGTAGGTGTAAAACTTGGCACAAACTATGGTGAAACAAATGTGGATGCAACAACGGACACAAAAGTAGATGCAAAAATGGATGAAACAAAAGTGGATACAATAGGGGATGCAAAAACATACACAATATCTGATGCAAACTTGAACACAAAAGAGGATGCAAATGTGGATGCAAACGTGGAAGCAAATGTGGTTGCAATGGTAGGCGCAAGATATGGTGCAACAAAAGTGGATGTAACAATAGACAAAAAATATACAAAATAAGATGCAAAAATGGATGTAAAAGTGGAAGCAAACATTGATGCAACAGGCAAAACAAAATTGGATGAAAAAAATGGATACGATGGAAGTAGATGCAAAAGTAGATACAAAACGAGATGCAAAACCCAATGCATAAACCTGACACAAAAGTGGATGCAAAAATAGATGCAATATTTGATGCAAAAGAGGATGTGAACATGGATGCAAAATTGGAAGCAAACGTGGATACAATAGTGAGTGCAAAACATGGTGCAAATTATGGCATAACAAAAGTGGATGTAATGATAGATGAAAAAAAAGAATCAAAGTATGATGCAAATGAAGATGTAAAAAGGGATGCAAAAAGTGAAATTTAAAATGGGTGTAACAGTGGATGCAAAATTGTATGCAAAAGTGGATGCAATAGAAGTCGACGCAAAAGTAGATGCAAAACGAGACACAAAACCCGATGCAAATCCTGGTCCAAAATTGGATACAAAAAGGGATGAAAAAATAGATGTAGTAGTTGATGAAAACCTAGATGAAAATGAGGATGCAAACGTGGATGCAAAATTATAATCAAAAGTGGGTGCAAAAGGAGGTGCCAAACTAGGCGCCAATTGTGGCACAAAAATATTAGATGCAATAGTGGGTACAATAATAGATGCAAAAGATGATGTAAATATGGATGCCAAACAAGATGGAAAAGTGGATGCAACAAAAGTAGATGCAAAAATATATGCAAAACTAGACATAAAACTCGATGTAAAACGTGGCGCAAAAGTGATGCACAAATGGATGCAAAAAATGATTTAAAAAAGGATGCAAAAGTTGATGCAAGTGTAGGTGCAAAAAGTGGATGCAAATGAGGATGCAAAAGTATGTCAAACAAAAATAGATGCCAAAATTGATGCAAAACCTGGAACAAAACCTGGTGCAAAGGATGACATAAAACTTGGCATAAAATTTGGTGCAAAACGTGGTGCAAAACCTATTGCAATACCTGGTGCTAAACTTGGTGTAAGATTTGGTGCAAAACTTGATGCAAATTTTGTGTCAAGTTTTGCACCATATTTGATAAATGGATGCAAATAGCACCAAAAATGGGCTCTTGATGCAAAAAAAGAAGTAAAAAGGGACGCTAATCGCTGGTTTTGTTGTAGTGGAGACTGACTTTGAGTCAGTATGATACATCCTCGATCATTTCTTCTTCTTCATAATTCGGACAAAAGCAGAGTAGAACAGAACAATGCAAGAGCAGAGCAGAACAGAACAAAACAGTACAGGTCTGTGCAGGGCAGAACAAGACAAAGCAGAACAGGCAAAATAGAGCAGAGCAGGGCAAGGGTCAGGCTGTTCAAGGCAGTGCATTTGATGGATGAATAGTAACGACCGATAGACAGATTGCAGATGAAGTTCTCCATGGTTGAGAGGGACTGCTAAAATTGGCAACCAGGGCAAAACTTCATGTGGGTCATCTTATTCATGGCTAATAATATTTTTATTAGATTCCTCTCGTCGAGAGGTGTAGGATTGATATAAAGATCATCCAATTCCGATAAATATTCATGGATTTATGAATTTATTTCGATTATGGAATTATTATCAAGCCGACCGAACAACTCATGTAGGTTCTTACTAGAGCAACATACGACCACAGGGTGACTCACCCTCCCCTGGTGGTGTGCACTAGGACAAGATGATTCACTCTCTTGTGGGACAAGATGATTTTCTATCTTGTGGGATAGGATGATTCGCTCTCCTATGGAAAAGATGATTCGCTCTCTTATGGGACAAGATGATTCGCTCTCTTGCGGAACATGATGATTCGCTCTCCTATGTAGCAGGATGATTAGTTCTCCTGTGAGGTCTGGATGATGTGTTTTCCATGACAAATGTAGTAGGATGATTAGTTCTCCTGTGAGGCCTGGATGATGTGTTCTCTATGGCAATTGTAGCAGGATGATTAGTTCTCCTGTGAGGATAGGATTGATTAAGTTCTTCTATCAAGGCATCCCACCCATGCAGTCTGGAACTCATGGGAAGTACCTCTCATCTGATCAATGAGCAGGGAAATGAATATAGGGACCATAGTAGTACCGATGGACGCATCACTATATCTACCATACTCCTTATGCTAGGATGGCCTTCATTGATCTAGGATCAATGATACTAGTCTGGGATCAGTGGTAGGAGTTGTACCTACTATGACACTGACTTCGAGTGAGTTGAGACTGGTCTAGGACTAGTGGTACATACTCTGAGACTGACTACGTGTCAGTGTAGGACTGGTCTGGGACCAGTGAGAGTGGTACATACTATGATGCTGACTTCAAGTCGGTTGAGACTGGTCTGGGACCAGTGGTACACTCTCTGAGCCTGCGATACTGGTCTGGGACCAGTGGTAGGAGTGGTACCCACTATGACGCTGACTTTGGGTCGGTTGAGACTGGTCTGGGATCAGTGGTACGCACTCTGAGACTGACTTCTGGTCAGTGGAGAATGGTATGAGACATTCTCGATCAATTTTTGTTCTTCATAGTTGAGCTGAGCTAAGTAGAGCAGAGCAGTTCCAGCAGAGCTGAGCAGAGCAGAGTAGAGCCAACAGAGCTGAGTAGAGCAGAGAAAAGCCAGCAGAGCAGAGCAGAGCTAAGCAGAGCAGGGCAGAGCCAGTAGAGCTGAGTAGAGCAGAGCTAGTAGAGCTGAGTAGAGCAGAGCAGAGCCAACAAAGCTGAGCAGAGTAGAGCAGCGCCAACAGAGCAGAGCTGAGCAGAGCAGAGTAGAGCCAGTAGAGCTAAGCAGAGCAAAGTAGAGCCAACAGAGCAGAGCAGAGCCAACAGAGCTGAGCAGAGCCAACATAGCTGAGCATAGCTGGGCAGAGCAGTACAGGGCACTGATGGCAGAGATAGTACAGTCAAACTTATGGATCAACGGATGGAGTTCTCCCTAGTTGAGAGGGAGTGTTAAATTGGAAACTAGGGCCAAACTCCATGTGGGTTAGCTTATTTATGGCAACTGATATTTTTATTGGATCCCTCTCATAGAGAGGTGTAGGATTGATCTAAATATCATCCGATTCCGATAAATATTTATGGAGATATGAATTTATTGCAATTATGGATTTATCATCTAGCCGACCAACAACTTTAGTGGGCCCAGAAGCCCAAAATACATGCCTATTCATCACCTATGTTTTAGTATAAATTGAAGAGGACTTGAGGTCATTTGGATATACACATTCTTCATGTGTTCTCCTCTCCACGTCTTGGGTTTTTGGAGAAGGAGAGACACTAATGAAGGATGCCCTAAGATGATGCCCTAATTTACACGCTAGAAATGGAGACGCTTAGCCACAGATCTAGGAAGACATTTACACGTTGGAAAACAATGAGAATGTATGCTGGTTAAACACAATCAAGGCATGGACCACACACACTGGATAGTTCATATACGCAATTCACGTTGGATGTGATATGGTTCATATATGCAATTCATAAAAGATGTGATACGGTGGACATATTATGCTATTAAGATACGCTAGATGATTCATATACGCAGTTCACGCTGGATGTGATATGATGTTCAAACCATGATACATACAAGCTATACAACACATTACACACTGCTATACATTGAGACCTTATATGCTGGAAACCCTATGCTCTACATGCAGTCATGGAATATATATAACATGCACAACAATGAAACAGTTAAGTTACATGCTATCATAAAAGGGAAACACAGTCAAGGCAGCAAGGTAAGGAATACATAGGAACACAGTTATTGGAACGCAGTCATTGAAAAATAGTCATACATTGGAACGAATACATGTATATACGCTGCAGTCATGGTTATATGTATACGCCATATACGCTGGGCAGTAATGTAAATGCTGGTCCTTGGGCTGTAATGTAAATGTTGGATGCTGGGCAGTAATGTAAATGCTGGACAGTCATGTATATACACTGCAGTCATGATTATATGTATACGCTATATACGCTGGATAGTTATGTATATACGCTGGGCAATACGCTGGTCAGGTAGTCAAGGGTGCCACTGTCACCAAGCCGCAGTGATGAAGAGGTAAACACAATCATGGTATTGGAGGAATACCAATACATAGTGTATAATGGGATTGCGTGGAACTATAGCCTAGATGCTTTGCTAGGCTGCAAGCCATCGCAAGCAGCTAAGGCTGATATGTATATGAACTCCATAATGAAGCAACATAAGAGTATTATGAGAAGCATGATGAGCTGCATGATGGGAAGTAGTATGAGCAGCATGATACATGATGTATGAGATCATGAGAATCATGGTAAATGTAATCTTGTGCATGAGAAGCACAATGATACATGAAGGCAGAGGCAACATCATGATGAGCAGCACTATGAGATATTGTGCATGAGCAGCACAATGATACATGAAGGCAGAGGCAACAACATGATGGGCAACACTATGAGATCTTGTGCATGGGCAGCACAATGATACATGAAGGCAAAGTTAGTAGCATGATGTATGCATGATGATGCATGATGCAGCATGATGGTGGTACACGGTAAGGTGCAACAAATGGACGAAAGGCAGCACTACGATAAGTGAAGTCGTCACCTTTGAGAATCAATTGAAGCAGAATGTCTTCAACTGATCTCATCGTTATAGGAGATGATCTATGCTCATATCTAGATAAGTCAAAGTGTTGACTTCTATTGTAAATGTACCATCTCTCTCTCTCTCTTTCTCTATTGAACTTTGAAGAACATAAAAGAAGAATTGGTCAAGTGTTTCCCCACACATTGTGGGGTTTGTCCCTGGCTAGCACCACATCTTTTTTCCTCTTGTCTTGGCTTGTCTTCTGCGATTTATGTTTATGTTCTATCTGCAGTTTACTTTAATGCTGATGTGATTGCTAATCTGGAAAAGATATTGAGCTAAATGTGAAAATTGAAATAAATTTCTCTAAGCATAGAACATACCTAAAATTAACACTTATAATAGTTCAAAAATTAAAAATTTATTTAGCATTTTTTTTTTGCCATTTGGAGCTTTTTGACAGTGCATTTTCACCCGAAACATTAGCAGCAGATTGTGATTGGACCGGTGGACCATTCTACGATCTTTTTTCTCTAGGTAGAATATCATTCTTTTCTCTTAATTTTGATATTTATTTTATTTTTCATTTCACCGGTGATTTGGTGTTTTTTTGTGGGTTTTTATATACGATCAGGCTTGTGTGTTCCTTGTTCATTGGGATTGTGCGTACCCAAATTTTCCTTTTGCTGGGAAATCATGATTTGCACAGTGTTAGGGCCTAAATCTACCTCAGGCTGAGAAAGGCAGGATCTAGGGTAACATCAAACCACACTTAACCTGGTAGCTAGCCCTACCATGTTGGGAGAGGGCTCTCTCCTTGTTGATCTCAGGAAAATATAATCAATGAGGTTTGAGATGACTGATGTAAAGACTAATTTTAGGCTAGGTATATGCTCAGGGGAGTTTGATTGAGTTTAATTTTGGTTTGCTAGCTCAAATGTGAAAGGCAGCTTTGGGTCCGGGGAATGGACTCAGTCTTGCATAGGTCTCTGTGGGGCGAGGTAGGAAAATGGTTTAGTACTTTGAAATAAGTGAGATGGAGAGTCTTAAGATTGATGAGGAGTTGGAGAGGGCATGAAAGTCTCAGGGATCCTCTTCAAACAATTGAAAACATAAATAACTAAACAAACCCTAGGTAGAGCACTGTTATGAAACCAGCTCACAAAAAGATAGAAAAGATAAATCAACGCCTTAGAATTCAGCCTCTTCGAGGGGCAACCTCCTTTATGTTACATAAATGAACAATTCTTGGATGCTTCAAATGACAAAACCTCTTTTCTATATATAGGAGTCTAAGGAGTCACAATATAACCCAGCTGACCTAACAATAATAATATAAAGCCACAAAAATAACAATAGAGGGGTTCTATGGGGCACAATAATAAAAATATGGGGACAATAGGGGCACAAAAGTATTAATAAGGGATACAACTACAATAGTAATGGGGTAATCACTATTATTATAGGGTCCTATCATGCCCCTCTCCTTCAAAAAAGGTGTTGTCCTCAATGCTTGAGTAGTTCTGGATGCTTTTGTATAAAATTCTCATCCTCCCATGTGGAATCTTCAGCGGATAATTTCTTCCACTTGATGAGATACTCCGAGATTGATCGATTTCGTAGCTGTCGAGTTCTTGTTTCTGTGACTACTTTCGGTTCCAATATATTTTTTCCTTCCTCGTCAAGTTCTGGCAATATTGTTTGAACTGGGAGTTTGTCACCTATAACCTTCTTTAAACATGAAACATGGAAAACTGGTTGCACTCGAGACACTGCAGGAAGATCCAATTTGTATGCCATAGTACCAATCTTTTGCAACAACTTGTACGGACCATGATACCTTGGTGATAATTTATTATCCTTCTTAGCTTGCTTGAGGGACATTTGTTTATATGGTTGTAGCCGTAGGAATACCCAATCGCCTACATCAAAACTTCTTTCACTGTGATGTTGATCTGCCTGTTGTTTCATTCTATTTTGTGCCAACACGAGGTTATCCTTTAAGAGTTGGAGGACTTGTTGTTGATGTTCAATGTGATGTTCCACTGCTTGAACCTTAGAATTTTATCTTAAATATGATGTGATGGATGGTGTCTGATATCCATAAAGTGCCATAAATGGGGTCATTTTTGTTGCTGTATGGAAGGAAGTGTTATACCACCATTCAACCAGAGGTAACAGTTTGACCCATTGTGTCTATTTATCAAATACAAAGCAACAAGATATCCTTCCAAACATTTGTTTACTATCTCAGTTTGCCCATCAGATTGAGGATGATAAGATGAGCTATGAGCTAACTGAGTACCAAGACAAGAAAATAATTTTGTCCAAAAATTTCCAGTGAAAATGGGATCTCTGTCACTTACAATAATCTTTGGGTTTCCATGTAGCTTTTGAATTGTTTCCATAAATGCAGTAGAAACTGTACTAGCTTTCAATGGGTGTGATAATGCACAAAAGTGTGCATACTTGGTAAGTCTGTCAACTATCACCATGATGACACTCTTTCCCTCAGACTTGTGTAAACCTATGACAAAATCCATTGAAACCTACTCCCAAAGTTGGCTTGGAATGGATAAAGGTTGTAATAGACCCGGGGTCTTAATTGTTTCAAATTTATTTTGTTGGCAAACCAAACATTCCACCACAAACTTTTGAATATCTGATTTAAGGCCATCCCAAAAAAATTCCTTCTTAACCCTGTGGTAAGTTTTTAAAAATCCTGAGTTCCCTCCTAAGGGAGAAGTGTGCAATTCCATAAGAATATTTTGTTTGAGTTGCAAATTCTTACAGAGGTATAAGTGATCTTTGTACCATAATGAATCATTTTGCCAGCTAAATGTATCAGATGTACTGGAATCTTGTTGTAACTTTCGAATAAGTGCCCACACTTCTTCATCATTCTTCCACTCCTCCCTTGCTTGATGTACTGGAATCTTGTTGTAACTTTCGAATAAGTGCCCACACTTCTTCATCATTCTTCCACTCCTCCCTTGCTTCATTTATCCAATCTGGTTGGATAATAGAAATGGCGCACAACAATGCTTCCACATCCTCATCCTTTCTTGAGAGTGCATCTAACCACCACATTTTGCTTCCATTTTTTGTAGATTATTTCAAAGTCATAACCCAACATCTTTGTGACCCACTTTTGTTGCTCTTCAGAGGATAATCTTTGTTCTAAAAAGTATTTAAGGCTATCATGATCCGTTTTTACCTTGAAGTGTCTTCCCATTAGGTAGGGTCGCCATTTCTTAAGTGCATGTAGTATTGCCAACATTTCCTTCTCATAAATAGCTTTGTGTAAAAACTTTCCCTTGATTGGACGGCTTTCAAAAGCAATGGGTCTTTCATCTTGCATTAAAACAGCACCAATTCCATTTCCTGAAGCGTCACATTCCATAATAAAGGTTTTTGTGAAGTTCGGTGTAGCTAAGACCAGTGCTTGGCACATTGCCTCTTTAAGATGTTCGAAGGCCTTTGTTGCTTTTAGAGTCCATGAAAATGCATCTTTCTTCAATTATGTTGTTAGAGGTGCTGCTATTCTCCCATAATTCTTAACAAACTTGTGATAATACCCTGTCAACCCGAGAAATCCTCGCAGATGCTTTATGGATGTGGGGATTTTCCATTCCTTAATGGCTTTAATTTTTCTAGGGTCTACTTTAACTCCTTCATGAGATACAATATGACCTAGATATTCCACCTCCTGTACTTCAAAGAAACATTTGGATCTTTTTGCATATAATTGTTTCTCCTCCAATAGTTGTAGCACCCTGTCAACATGTGCAACATGATCCTTCCAAGACTCGTTGTAGATTAGTATAACATCAAAAAATACTAACACAAATTTTCTAAGGAAGGGTTTGAAAATGGAATTCATCAAAGCTTGAAATGTAGAAGGTGCATTGGTAAGGCCAAAAGGCATGACCAAAAATTCATAATGACCCTCATGAGTTCTAAATGTTGTTTTTGGAATGTATTCAGTCTTCATTCTGATTTGATGATATCCTGAATGAAGATCCAACTTGGTGAAGTAAATTGATCAATGCAATTCATCCAATAATTCATCAATGACAGGAATGGGAAACTTATCTTTAATAGTGAGCTTGTTGAGCTCCCTATAATCCGGACACATGCACCATGATCCATCTTTCTTGTGCACCAATACTACTGGAGCAGAGAAAGAACTTTGACTAGGTTGAATTATACCAGCCTCTAGCATTTCTGCAACCATACGTTCAATTTCACTCTTTTGGGCATAGGGATATCTGTACGGCCTGATGTTTGGAGGAACACTTCCTGGAATCAGATGAATAGCATGATCATGATCACGAATATGTGTGAGACCTTTGAGAGTCTCAAATACCTTGGAATGATTGTCCAAGACTTTTTGGAGATCTGAAGAAATAGATGATTCCGATGTGGAAACATCTAGCGAACATAATTGTGCAATTACACCTCTTTGTTCCTTTTTTAGAAGCTTTGTCATACCGTTAGAGCTGATTATCTTTCCCAGTTTCCCTGCAATACCCCTTAATTCAAATTCCTTTCCTTTCGCAGAAAATTTGATGAAAAGTTCTTGAAAATTAAAAGCTATTGTACCCAAAGATTGTAGCCATTGGACTCCTAGTACAACATCAGCACCTCCCATTGGAATGGAAAGCATTGGGCTAGTCAATACATATTCTCCCATGGATAGCTTGATATTATGGCACTTTCCAGAGCAATTTATCGTTCCTCCATTTGCAATCATCACTTGACACTCTGGTGCTGGATATAGGAAGCAATTCAATTCCTTTGCTACCTTACAATGAATAAAATTGTGGGTACTTCCTGAATCAATCAACGCTATTACCTTTTTCTTCTTGATTTGTCCTTCTATCTTGATGGTTTGAGGGGTGGTAGTTCCAGCCAATGCATTACAAGATATGGTTGGATTCATTTCTTCTTTATCTAGGCTTTGTTCCTGGAGTATATCCTCTTCCTTTGACCTTTCTTGCTCCTTTTCTTCTTCCTCTTCACAATCTATGTAGAATAATTTCTTCTCAGCACACTTATGACCTTTAGTGTATTTGTTATCACAACTGTAACAAAGACCTTTTGCTCTTTTTTTTTTCCAATTGTTGTGGTGTCAACCTTATAGGTTGTGGAAGGTTAGGGGTAGCAACACTTCCATCTTTATAGTTGTGACTGGGATGCTTCCTGGTTGCCATAATTTTGCTTTCCATTTTTCTTGCTAACCTGAATGCCTTCTCTAATGAATTAGGTTCCCAAAGGCGAACATCATGTTGGATATTATCCTTTAAAGTCCCTATGAACACATCAATCCTATGCTCCTATGGAATATTTTTTACCCTTATGTTCAATTTTTGGAACTCCTCAATGTGCTCCATTATTGAACCCTTTTGTTTGAGACTTATCAATTGGCTAAAAAAAGTGTTGCTTTTTGTATCCTCATAATGTGCTGTCAATTCTTCCGTAAAAATTGCCCAAGTGATAATTTGTTTATGAGAGCAAAGCCATTGATACCATACAAACTGATTTGGTTCCAAATATAAAGTTACAATACGTACCTTTTGTGTGTTTTGCACATTATTGAGATCGAAAAATTGCTCCATCTGTAATATCCATGTTGCGAGATCCTTGCCATCAAACTTCCTCATATCGATTTTTGGAATATGGTGGGTCTTTGATCCAATATTAGAGTCTATGGAATCATGATTAACATTTCTTTTGTTCTCATCATGAGTTTCCTTTACTACCCTTTCACCATTAGTGACCATTTCTTGTAGCAACTTATTCATATTTATCTTCAATTCTTCCATGTCTGTCTTCAAATCTATCTTCAAATCGTCCATCTTAGCTTCCACGTCATTCATCTTAGCTTCTACGCCTTTCCTTAAACCATCCATCTTAGCTTCTACATCTTTCTTTAAACCATCCATCTTAGATTCTATTCCTTTTTGTGCAAGTGACACTTGTTGCACTTGGTCTCGTAATTTTGATATATCATGTTGCATTTCTTCTTCTTCTTCATGAGTCATGCTACAGCTTTCAGGTTGCCTACTAGGTGTTTGCATTTTCTTTCCTTGGGGCATCAATTATCGATAGTAATGCTTTACTATGCCCTTTCAATTCCTTCAAACTAATTTTTCAAACCAAGCTTATGAAAAAATTTAAAAAAAATTACACACCTTTTTTCACTTTGTAGGAGCCTGATATTGAATCTGATGTATCTCTGTAATTTCGAATCATCCAGTTCTAAAATTGTGATTTGTAGTAGCCCTCTGCTTCCTCTTTTCAATGCCACAAGTCTGATCCAAATTGGATTCTCCAAGAAAGAGTTATGCACAATCTCCCACAGTGACCTGATTATAGACTAGTTTAGTAGAACAAACTTGTACGACATGCCACGAGTCACTGTTTCAACTTTTGGCTCTGAAAAATATATAAAAGAAACTACAGTCCGTCCTATTTCTGTACCTTCTTATGAAATTTCAATCCAATGCTCAAAAAGAAAGTTATGACAATTTTCCCCAAGTCACCTGTTTGGAATGTAATTCAGGAGTCTGAAAAAAGACCAACTTCCTTAGATCATATCTCCGCAAATGTAGTGCAAAAAGCTCTTAAATTTGGACCCAAGTTTCAGCACGATTTCTTCTCAAATGGGTTTTTTTTTTAGCTTCTGAAACATCACAGAAAAAAAGTTATAGCGAAAATTCCACGATGACCTGTTTGGATCAGCGAAACCCTAGAATCCAAAGCTCTGATACCAAATGTTATGAAACCAGCTCACAAAAAGATAGAAAAGATAAATCAACACCTTAGAATTCAGCCTCTTCGAGGGGGAAAGCTCCTTTACATTACATAAATGAACAATTCTTGGATGCTTCAAATGACAAAACCTCCTTTCTATATATAGGAGTCTAAGGAGTCACAATATAACCCAGCCGACCTAACAATAATAATATAAAGCCACAAAAATAACAATAGAGTGGTTCTATGGGGCACAGTAATACAAATATGGGGACAATAGAGGCACAAAAATATTAATAAGGGATACAACTACAATAGTAATGGGGTCATCACTAATATTATAGGGTCCTATCAAGCACTGCAACATCAATGTATTCTACCTTTATCCTTGATTCATTTAGTTAAGTTGAACAGAAAGCGATGATGGCATACATAAACACATGTAAACTTGTATTACAGAAGGAAAAACAATACCAAATCAAGTTGCCACAAGAATCCCACAAAATGCTGCAAACCCTGATCTATTCCTTTTCCAAACTGCAGAGATGAATGTACAATAATGCTCAAAGCATTCACAAGAGTCCAACCTTTACAAATGACTGAAAAACTACTAGATATAGGCAACAAACAACTCATGCTAGGCTTTAGGGGTTGAATTCATGAGTTTAGGAGCTGTTTCAACAAGATCTAGACTAAGAATTGAAAAGTAGGCAGTGGAACAGCTTGCCTCTAAAACCTAGGAAATTGATTCATTTAGTTTAAAACTACCTTTTCATGATGTATCTACCTCCATGAGTGAGTTTTCAACATTTTTACATCAAAGTACATCCATTTACATCAAATTAAATTATGAGTTTGACCATGACAGAGAGAAAATTCAAACTAAGAAAAAACTAGGTGAAAAAATAGAGTTTTTTGGCAAAAAAGTCAATTTTTCATCCTATGCACTATGCCTCTGTCCATGTGCATCATGCTTTTTTGCAGCTGATTTTGGAGGCCTTCCCGTGCACCAAATTTTCTCCAAGTGGGCTTGTTGTAAAGGTTTGTCTGTCTACTTTCCAAAACAGGTGGAATTTCTAAATTTGGTGTCCATTTGCCCCTCCAAAAGTGAGTTGTCCCAACATTGCTTCCTGTGTGGCCAAAAAGGGGCAAAAAGGGCATTTTTGAGGTGTTTTTGACCCTTTTGGAAGCTCAAAACCTGACAAAATTTCTTGGCCATTTGTGGGCATTCATATTTTTGCACGAGGAATCCAAAAATACTGAGTTTTCCTCCAAAGGAGGTCCCTAGCAAAAGCGCGCGGCGGGTGGCGCGGCGCACCAGGCAGAAAAACCTGTGTTTTGCTCCAAAAATTCAAAATTGACAAAAAGTATCCCAAATTTCTTGAAATTTGGGCTAAGTGTCTTGCATCAAGTGCTATGTTGGGCTAAGGAAGCTTCAGCCAAGATCTTGAGGTTATCTTGCTCTTTCTTGCTCCTCAAAGTCTTCCTCAACTTGGCTTTTAGGCTCCTTATTCTCGCTTTGCAAATCTTGTTTCTTTCCAAATAATAAAAAGCCATGTGCCGCAACATGTTTTTCTCTTTGTTGGCCTTCTCCAGCATCTTTTCCAAGTGCATGTTTTCCCTCTCAAGTCGAGACTACTTGTCATTCTCTATCTCTTGTTCAATGGAAGTCAAAGTGACATGGTCCTCTTCGTCATTTTGCTTCTTCAATTTCAACATTTCTAGCTCCATTAGGCTTTGCATATCCTCCAACTGTTTGTTTTCTTTCTTGTTTGTCATCTATATCATCCTCGTGCATCTTCTCTTTGCCTTTGCTTTGCTGCTTATGTTTCTCCATAGAACTATCACTGAGTGTCCCTTCCTCATAGTGCCTGTCTTAGGAAAATGATGAGATGAAGGTATGGTGGAAAAAATGATGATGAAATAGGGATGAAAGAGGACAATGGTGATGAGTATGAAGAGATTTTACTCTTGGGAAATGAAATTGGGGAAAGAAGGGAATAGTTTTGGGAGAGTAGGGTTTAGTGAGGGATTTAAGGTTTTATGAGGGAATTAGTTGCTTTAGGGGAGTGGGATATGGGAAAATAGGATAAATGGAGTGTATTAGGGTAATAAAAGAGTGAAAAGGGGTTTTGATGCTGGATATAGTGGTTTTAAGGAAGTGATAGGGTTTGGGGATGCCAATTAGGGTTTGGAAAGAGTACGAATTAGGTATTAGGGTTTTGGGGTTAGGGGGATATATGAGTGTGAATGAGAGGGGTAAGGGATATGAAATGAATGGAGTGTAGTGGAGGAATGTGAAAATGATTGCAGGGAGCAAACAACAACAATGACAATTTTTGCAAACCCTAGACAACTTTTTCAATGGATTGTGCAACAAACTAAGGTTTGAATTTGCACCTATCTAAACACCATAAAGGAGGAAAAAAACTATTGAAAAGGCACTTTAGGATGTTTCACTTACTTGGAATGAAGGAGTTTGCAATATTTGGAGGCTTTGCAAGATGATTTGAGTGAAATTTGGGCTAAGCAGGCAGGTGCGCCGCGCCACTACCGGGTGCGCCGCCCCTTTTTTCAGACCAATTTTGGAGCCCTTCCTGGTGTCCAAATTGGGCACAGGATAGCTCGTTAGAAATATTATTGAGTCTAATTTCCAACATAACTTGAATTTTTCAATTTGGAGTTCATTTTCCCTGTTAAAAGTCATATCTCCCAAGACTGGTCAAAATGTGAAAAATGAGGCTGCCTAAAGGAAGAGTGTTGTTGCAGTCAAGTTTTGAAGGTCTTCCTCAACCCCAAATTGAGCTCATGATAGCTCATTGTAAAGATATTTGTGTCTAGTTTTCATTTTACTCATAAAGAAAGTCATTAGGCCAACCAAGATAGGAGAAATCTTAATTTTCCCAAGGTCACTTCAGAGGTTCATCAATTATCCTAAGGCAACTGTATTTTTGACATTTCTCTAAAACCATGACTCCTATATAAAAAGTGAAGGAGGTTTTTCTTTCTTGGCCTATTTTGGACCAAAAAATCTCTCAATTTTCCAAAATTTATCTTTTCTTGCTCAGAAACATCATTTGAGTAAAACCTATCCCGATGTGTGGAACAAGGGATTTGTCGAAATGAAGTGAAATGAAGGGGATAAGGGGCTTCTAAATTGTTTAGAAAATTTTTGGAAGTAGGGAGGGATGTTATAAAGCAGGGGAAAGTGAAATTTCAAATATTGAGTGAGGAGAAGGGGTCCAAAAGGGCAAAACACAGGCCTAGCCTAGAAAATTGTTAGATTGTAGCAAGAAACTATGGTTTGTGCGAAAATGAGGAATTTGAGGGATATCAGTGATGGGAAGTGTTTAATAAGGTACATTAAGGATAGGGGAAGGTGTATGAACATCAGGATATAAGTTTTGTTGATGATTTGACCATCCAAGAGAAATTACCTTCAAAACCCTAGGAGAGGGAAATGAGCCTTACCTAGGCACAACTGAAGCATGAACAAGGTGTAAAATGTCCCATTGGAACCTGACATGATGATGAAAACCATTTGAATGATGGTACACTTAGCTGAATGGTGACATCGACCAACATTTGGACAACTTTGAAAGGAGTGAAAACCAACCCTAGACCTACTACCTAGTGACCAAATTTTGCTTGAAGACTCACTGAAATGACAAAATTTGACCTTGACACCTTAAAATTACTTTGTAAGAGCATGTTTGATCACTGGAGGAAGGTTTCAAAGACTGAAACTAACACACAGTTCACCTAAAAGGGATATGAATAAAACCACACTTTACTTAATAGGTGCTTGTGCAAGGTGCCGAGGGCTTCTAAAAATAATTTAAAACACCCAAATGTTTTGCAAAAACTTATATATTCTTTCTCTAATTTATTTCCATCATTGATTTCAGGTTTTTGAAGTGAAAAACTGGAATGGAGAGAGAGAGAACATGAAGCTAAAGATGTTGAGGCCTTGAATGATCCAACTACATTATAGGCTTTGAAAAATTGTGGCTTGTTGAAATATTTTATGATTCCAGAATGAAAGATCAAGTGGATTTATTGACATGGTTGATGAGGTCTTGGAATGTACAAGAACAATGTTTTTAGATTGGGGATCAATGACTCACTATATATTTCAACGATATTTATTTCTTGATTGGGATTTCACATATCGGGACCGATATTTCATCATTTGGAGGCAGACTAGGTGGTGAACCAACAAAAGTTTATTTATCTTGACATTGTGCTCTGAGGTCCAAACTTAGCAATGGAAGAATTGATATTAAGACCATCCAGAGTATTCCATTGAGGACCATTGTGTTTGATGTTGCTCGACTATGTGGAAGTGTTGCACTCTTACTTGGTTACCAAATCTCAAATGCAAATCTCTCTAGAGTGTTTATAGCCTACTATTTTTTACTGGTGTGAAGGAGTCATTTCCAACATCAAAGTTTAACTCACTAGAGAAAAGACTAGAAAACTAAAGAACTTTGGATATGGTGCTATAGTTATTTCATTTTCTATGGAGAGGATTACTCTTCTTTATCCACAAGCATATATGGAGATGGGAGGGCCATGAGATCATCGCATGCTACAATGGGTTTCATTGATGGCTTGCCATAGAGGTGGTGATGGTCTGATTGTCAAATATACTCCTTTCTTTAGATGGATGGATCACCAGATTATTATGATTTAGGATTACCCATATGTGGTTATGGAATACACTAGTGATCCAAACATCCCTCTCCCTACATGAATGCAATGGGTTGATAAAGGTAAAAATTATCACTTTGGTTGTTTTATGTTATTTCAAAATTTTGTTTTGTTTTTAATCATCCATAACTAATCATCTGAAATAATCATGCATATGTGGGCCTAATCAGACTGACAACTATGTGGCAATTTAACAGGTGTGACAAGCAGCCATAATCTCTTGTAGCACAGAACCCTGAGGTAGTAGAGTCTTTGACGAAGATTGAGCATAACCTAGAGAGGTTGACTCTGGATATCCCAGATATCGGGATTGATGATTTACCTCTCCACTACCAAAGGCATATAGTAGGAGTACCATGGTTGATTAGTCGTTTGTTACGATGAGTGGCTCGTGCAATAGTATTCTATCATGATCATCATGTTTAGCTGCTAGTCATAGGGTTAGGTTTTGTTTTTTGATCTATCAACATGTTCAGATAATAAAGGCCACGAGGCCTCATATGTATTGGATGGTTTTTTTTTTTGTAAACCCAAAATTTTTACAGACATTATGACTAATGAAAGCTACTTCTATTTTCTTTGCTTATTTTGTACAATGTGTGAATGACTATTGTTTTTCTTTCAAAAATGTTGCAAATGTTGATTTAACACATAATTAGGCAATGAATTAGTTAATGTTTTTAAATGTCTTGAAATGTGATGTATTTAATGTAATCAAATTCTCTTTCCAAGAGACAAAACCATAAAATCATCCTTAACATTGTAGAGCTTCTTACTGAATAAACACAGTTTAAATGTAATACTATGAGTTGAGAATCCAACCTAACGGTTAAATACAAATGCTGAATGATATGGCATCAGATAATATCTCAATAACCACACTATATTCTGCAATATTGTTTATTGTGTGACCAAGGCATGTTCAATAGAGACCTACTAACTCATCAATGGGTGAGTAAATATCCCAAGTTGCGGAAGACAAATTCTGAGTACTACAACTAGCACCATCAACATAGCCAATGTAAGTTTGAGGGAGTGTCGACATATGCAAATCAAGTGTAACACAAGATAAGAAGGAGAAGTAGAAGCAATTTACAAAAGGAAGTAAAATTTCCACAATATGATACAATAATTTACAATGTACCTATGCAGAGGTACATGCCCCCCGAGCTTCATTTGAACTGCCTAAGTAGAATACTGGTTACTAAAAGGCATATGAAATAATGTTCATTCATGAGATCAGATGAAATATTCGATTCAAAGTTTATGCGATTTAATCAAATACTCAACTTAATTAGAAGGAATTTATTTCATTTTTTAACGATCTCGACACAGAATTATGCTCATGGCCGATTTCATTTTTATGCAAGATTGAAATGAAAATAAGTATGCTTAGACCTTGTTTCATTTTTTTAGCGAGGTTGACATAGTAAAGAACCATCTTCATAAGGACCTATTTCATTTTTTAACGAGGTTGACATAGTAAAATAACCATCCTCATGGAAACTTGATCATGGCTTCCAACTGGAAGAAACACATGTCAAGGGACATACCTCGATCATGGCTTCCAAGAGGTCTTCATCAAAAGGAAGAATAGTTCTCTGGAAAGAACACATGTGAAGAGAATTAATATCGGTAAGAAAATTAGGTTCAAATTTCCCCATAGGGTTCACCATGTCAATTACCAGATATGATTCAAAATAAGTCAAGAAAATAACGCGAGGCTCACTTACATTAGTAACTGAAAACATGGGACATGTTGCCACATAATTTACTCATGGTTGGGTAGATACCACTTCCATATAAGGAAAATTAAGGGATGTCAAATAGCTGGTAGTCGAATCAAGACCAATGAACAAAATCTGGTCAATAGTCACAACATTTACATTGTGAGGGAAACACATCACTTGAAAGAGTGTGGACACGACATCTTTCATGGCATAGATATAGTCTTCCCCAAGGAGAAAATTGAAATCCAAGGGATCTTTGACTACAATAAGGTCAATACAGACATTTTTTCCTTCCAGAGTAATAGTTAACTTAGGAAGGATCCCTAAAGGTTCACTAATGGTTCTGTTAAAATCTAACACATTCTATGTAACAAGCACGAGCTGAGGGGAACCCAAAGCTTTCCAAGCGGTCGAGTAAAAAAATACTAACAGAAGCACCTTCGTTGATGTTTGTGCGATGCACGTTCTTACCATAAGCCTTCATAATGATTTGGAAAGGGGTGGAAGAAGGAAGACGAGGCTCTGTCAATCTACACCAATCAAAGGAAATGGCCTTAGTACCTAAAGGGGGTTCTATGGAAATAGTTGAAATGCCCCCATGTGTAGAAGAATTTGAAGTAACAAGAATAACCTGAGCGATATTAATATCACTTTGTAGAAAGAGAGTGGGATCGAATAAATGTCGAATTGAGTCGACCACTTGATCAACTGATGGTTCATCAACCCTAGTGATATGTATTTCACTCTCCAATGGAAGGTTGGGATTGAATGTACTTGGAATTAGATCAATCACTTTGTCAACTGATGGTAGGTTAGGATAAATCTTACGGTAACCAGTTGGAAGTTGTTGTTGAGAAATAATATGGTTTTCCAACAATTTTGAGGCTTCATCCATGTGAGGGAAAAGCTGAGGTTGATGAATCCGTTCACATAATGTATAAGGAAACCTAACTTTACCCTTTTTCCTTGAAACATCATAATCACTGGTTGATGGATCAACAATGAGTTCATGAGAATTTTTAGAACACATTTCTAGGAACTTTGGAATACCAGGAAAATTAATAATAAGTTGATCACCCTTACAAAGCTTGCAAGGAAATTTTGGCTTGTGACACACTTTAGACAGTTCCTCAACATTTTCCATACTTAGAGCAATAGTTGGTTGGTTGAATTCTTTCTTACCTTGCTTCCTCTTCTTCTTCTTCTTCCATTTCTTGTTCTTCTTAGTCACTTGGTTACTAGCATCAAGGCTTTTACCAAGCGGAGCATAAGAAAGGGAGGAAAACATTTTAGGTGAAGAAGGTAAAGGGTTAACAAACAGTTTCTCTTGTTGAGATGGAGAACTTGGTTGAGGTGGAACAATTTTAGTATTTGGGACTAAAGAAGTTGAAAATAACCACACTAGTAAACCTATCGTGAATATGGGAAGTAACAATGTAGCCATATAAGGAGGACAAACATTTCCAAGACTAGGAAAAGGACTAGGATTCTCGTTAAAAGGGATTCCTTTATCGGTAAATTTCAACATTGTTGCCATTATATTCAACCTAAATAAATTTGAGTTTATAGAAATATTTTCGCAAAAATAACATCAGAAAATTTTTGTCGACACGTTTCGAACCAATGAGTGTGGTTCATCGTCAGGACAAGTTGGAAAAATAAGATCATGGCTACATGTTAAATAGGGATGGCAGATCTTCCAACGGTTAGGTTTGACTGGAAAAATGGCTAAATTAGACTCGATTGGACAAAGGCTATAATTGATTAAGAAACGACTAGATTTGGTTGGTTAAATTATAATAATAATGTATAATATTAATATTTTTTATAATGTCATTTAATACTTTTTGGTTGTAATTGAGTTTTATAAAATTTGAGTCATATGTTATATATTAATAGTATGGATTTAATATTATCCTTAAAAAATAATAATACTAAATATTATTAAATTATTAATATAATATTATAATAATAGTAATATTTTTATCATTAATGGTTCTGGGAAACTTCTTAATATAAATTTATTAGTTAAGCTATCTAAAGAGAACTAAAACTTACTACCTAAATCTAAATAATAATCTTATAATGGGTAATATTAACCCATTCAGTTAGTTATGACAAGGGCAATCTTAATTATAATAATATTATCAATGTATTAGTGTATAATATTAATATTTTTTACAATGTCATTTAATACTTTTTGGTTGTTATTGAGTTTTATTTTAAATATAAAATGTTGGGGATTATAATAACGAATCATATGTTGTATATTAATAGTATTGATTTAATATTATCCTTAAAAATAATAATACTAAATATTATTAAATTGTTATTATAATATTATAATAGTAGTATTTATATCATTAATGGTTTTGGGAAACTTCTTAATATAAATTTATTAGTTAAGCTATCTAAAGAGAACTAAAACTTACTACCTAAATCTAAATAATAATCTTAAAATGGGTAATATTAACCCATTCAGTTAGTTAAGACAAGGGCAATCTTATACAGAAAAGGAAAAGAAAAAGAGGGAGATTTTCAAAGAGGACCAAATTTTTTTATGTTAAAGAAACAAGGATAAAGTAGACAGGTTAGTTAGAAGCTTGATTGGGGAAAAAATTAGCTCAAAGTCATTAATAGAGGGTGGGGGGAAGGAAGGGGGGAGAGATGACTAGGAAGATAGGGCAGGGATCCAGCGCCCACTGATCTTCCAACCATCGTCCCTATTGAGATTACTTGGCTTTTTTTCAATCTCAATAGCTTCCCTAAATTTCCGGTGATGAAACTACGCAACCTTAGCAATCACTCAGGTCTCCTCAATACAAACATGATGTTTAATATTCTCTACATGCTCAGCCAGTGCAGAGGACTTGGTTCTCCCATGTTTTAGGTAAGCTATGTGCTCATTAATCCTTTTATTAATAAAGCGTCCAGTCTCACCAATGTAGGGGGTCCCGCAAGAACAAGGAATAATATAGACACCCTTCATTTCCTTGGGGTTGACAAGATCTTTTACTGATAAGAGGGAATTACGAATGGTTTTAAGGGGTCTGAAGGTCGAGGGAACATTATGCTTCTTAATCATCCTAGCAATCTTATCAGTGGTCCCTTAGATAAACGGTAGATGGACCCCTGGGATTTGATTTTTAGGTTCTTTTTTAACCACTGAGTTCTTGAAGGCTTTAAGGAAATCTTTCTGACTGAGGTTCATGCTATAACCATTTAAAAAAAAAAAAAAACGAGAAAATAGCATGTGCTAATAAATCTAGGGAATCAAACCACGCAAACAACCTTTTCACAACGAAATCAATAGTTGGAGATGAAACCCAACGTCATCAAAATAAATGTGAAAAGTGAATAGAGATAGAGTAGGTGGAATTAGTTATGCTGACAACCTACTTAATGGGCACAATCTAGTGCAAGTAACTTCACTTATGCCATCTCAAGTGAAGAGAACCCTCCAAAAAGGTCCAAGTGAGTCTATTCACCATCTGATCTAGGTGCAACAGGGATTTCCCCCCTCATCGTCACCTTAGGTAAAAGCCCTAAGATAATAGTCTCTAAGGTTACCACATACAAAAATTTAACCTGGGGGATAGTCGCAAATCAGACATACACGCAAGGGCAGAGTAACAAAGCTCAATCCCCTTAAAGGTTCCTCAACATGGTTAATCTGAGGTTTATCCTTCAAGTGACTCATACGCACCTTACGACATTGTTTGTAACGCATGTAAATCAGGCTACCATAACCAATGAATTTGGGTCTATCACTTCCCTAGGTCCAATATTATCTCGTGCTTAACTCCCTTGTAAGAGGAGCTTCCCAAAGTTAAAATTTAATAAATGGATTTACTCCCTACTGTAAGATTCTATTGTTTGTTTTTAGATTTAGAAAGCTAACTCACTTTCCTATTCCAAAGACCTATAATCTAATGTAATGTAGGTTTAATGAGTCCTAGAAATATAAAAATTCTAATTTATTTTATTAGCGTTGTTTTTAAGTTGTTGTTTACTCAGTAGGTTGATGGATGTGAAATCGGTGGTGTTATAACTTCACTCAAAACTAAATGAAATCAAGCATGATAATGTAATCCTTTCACTTCGATGAATTGTAACTGAAGTAAGGAGAGAGGTTTAATTCACTTTTCACCAATGCAAGAATCAATGAGTCATTTTCAAAATGAAAATAAGAGAGAATGCATAATACACGATTCTTGGCCTCCCCCCACCACGAGGGGGATTTTTTTTTTTTAAATGAAACCTAATTTCCTTAAAATCCAAGCTACAAAATGCCAAATTTTAATATTAACAACTTCTTGCATACCCAAAATCAAACATCTAATTCCTATATCAATAGAGACAAGCCATAATTTCAACTTGATGTAATGAATTACGAATAACTGTAAGCAGAATATTGTGTTGTCATATACAAATGAATAATTGCTATTCACTTCGAGAAAAACAACAATTTTCAAATCACAAGTGATGCCTTGAAAAACAATAAATTTTTACCAATACTAATGATTATTTGAAATCATGAAAATAAAGTACTTAAGGTATTTTGGAATAACAAGGATAGACACAAGCTATCTCACCAACGATTGATCTTTCTTTTGATTAATCAACAATTCACCAGATCAAACCCTGAACCCTAGTTTGCAAAGATAAGTAATTTCTCAAGAAGGCAACTCAAAACATCAAATCAAAATAGAGTGGACTTTTCTAGAATGTAAACAGATCCAAGAAAGTATAACAATAAAAAAATTATGGACCCAACAAATGAAAACCCTAATTTTTCAAAAATTTATGAGACTTGCGCATGTAACTAGTTATGTGCAGTGCATTAACACACTGTTGCTAAAGGAAAAATGCACAAATTTGTGCATTATTGTCAAAGAAGAAGTGTGCAAGCCTAGAAAACTTAAGAAAAAAAAAAGAAGCTAAAAATTCTGACCTTTAAGATTTCAAGGTTCAAATGACAGTCAAACAAGGCTACATAAAGCAATCAAAGGTCACAAGAGGACATAATGAAGAACAAACCATTCCCTAGTATGGTCGGCAATTTGTTAGGCAAAAAAATCACTCTTGCGGACAAGATCAATCTCCATAGATTCAATGGCTGAATCTAGTAACAAACAAACAAACTAGTAAAGCTTTCTTTGAGTTCATTCTTATTGAATCATAAGCAAGAGTATTGGAATATAAAATTCATACCTTTCAAACAAAATGCTTGATGAATATCCTCGCTATAGTTTGATGTAGCTCCTCATTGCTCAAAATCCAGACCTGCAAACATAATAACAACAAAGGATCAAATACATATGATAAATAAGTGAGTCAATAAAACCCATACTAGTGATAAAGGAAACTAGTACCTAATATCATTATCAATGTAAAAATGGAAGTAAACACACAATACATCGGCTGCATTGAACACTACAGTGGGAAAGAAACACTCTTTTGTATTAATCTTGAATAAGAAGGAGCAACACAACCTTGGCCTTGATGATGTAAGCCTCCTCCCAATGGTCTCCAATCCTCCCCTTAGGTGACAAGATTTCCAACCCTATTCCAACAACATAAGTTTACATTCAGAAGTCCCCCTTAGCCCTCTAGTCTAAGTTGAATTTATAGGCCAAGAGGAGGAGGTTTGAGATCCTCTTCTTAAGAGATGAGATCCTAAAATGGAGGGATTATGGTTCCACAAAGGAAGGAATTTTTCTTCATGAATAGAGGGATGATCCATATTTAAATGTGATATTATCCTTGGTTCTCTTGCTCATCAATAACATTTTGCATGTCCTTTTGCTATCATGCCATGAAAATCCTCCAAGGCTTGTCAATTTCTCTCTTGAATGCATAAATTATTTGATGATAGAAGTAAAATAAATTCCTCAATATCGAGCTCTACTGTGTGCTATCCATATGATGTGACCCATGACTCTTTAGTGTCCTTTGCATATTGGAAAGGATGATTGAAGAAGGCATCTTCTTGATGTTGTTCATGTGCCTCTAGATTTTCTTCTTGATGTTGCTCATGGAACCCTGGCCCTTCTGTTTCTCTTATGGATGCAGTTATATTTATAAATGGTGTTAGGATCTTCTCCTCCTGAGATGCAGATATGATTTCGATTGCTATAAGTTTTTGAGATATTTCTTGGAGTAGCATTTCTTCTACTGCTTAACAATTTTTTTAGCATCCTTCTTCTAATAGCTTGTAAGTCTTGTCAACAAATGGATTAACGTGTGGTGGGGGGGATTTTATAATATCAAAACAAACAAAACAAAATATACTTGAAAGAAATAGATGAAATTTACTAAAGGAAAACAATTTCAAAGAAAAGTCCATCACGTACTCAGACACTGCATGCTAATAGGACCTTGTAACCAAGTTATTTGTTCATCATGAGAGTATCTTTTTCCATGAATGAAAACCAAATTGCAGAAAATAAATAAGAGAATAAAATGATCAAAGCCCTAATCTTTTTAGCATCTCCTTGACAATTGCACCCAAAATTCAGTCAACTTAATTTCTTAAATATTCAATGTTAAATTATCAACCAAGAGTTCATAATCTTAAAGATGTTACACTATATGTGCAGAGTCTAGGGTATTAATACTCTTCCTAACCTATCGCTATGAAAGGGAAACAAAACCAAACATAAAAAAAGGCTACAGAGGACTTATCTACTGGATGGTAGGCTTAAAGGTGAGCTTCAACCCCATCTTCCCTATCGCTATGAAAGGGAAACAAAACCAAACATAAAAAAAGGCTACAGAGGACTTATCTACTGGATGGTAGGCTTAAAGGTGAGCTTCAACCCCATATTCAGTGATACCTATCCCACATCAACAACTATCTAAGAGCACTCATGCAGAAATAATATCTATGAGAGATGTGTGCTAAGATTGTGCACGAAGCCCCTATTTAACATGATACAGGTATGTCACACTAGTTGAACAAAAAATTTCAACAAATAGGAGGGATGCTACATGTATGCCATTTCCCTCCAAAAATAAATCTCAATTCTAACAAACAAAACTAAAATCAAAGCCATAAGGAACTCACTTTCTGGACAACAAACTCAAGGAAGGTATCATCAAGGCCCAACAGAAAATATTTCACACAATAAGCTAAGTGTTCCTATCTAATTATAAACAACACTTAAAGCCCCATCTTCAAAAGAACCTAGTTCACTATGATGTCAAGGGAAAAGGCTACAAATCCTAAGATATGTATTTTTAGCCGTGGCATTAATACAAAGTCCTCTTATAGATTGAACTACTTGCTCTGGTTGAACAAGGAACTCATGCAACAAAGGGAAGTTGCAATACCATGTCAACCCTTCAGGAAGTTATCCTTTCAAAGAAACCAAGGAATGTAAAGAGAAAGAGAAAGCGAATTAATCATAAATTATATTGAGGTAAGTATATTGAGATCATTGGGGTTGCCTACAGAGCCCATGTTTGACAGGACATAGGTTTGCCACACTTGTTGAACCAAATGATTAGAAAATTAGGTGGGTTACAATGCCTGTCATTTCTCTTCAATGATTGATATCATTCATGCGAACAACACAAATATGAGCAATCAAAAAATTCGATGATCAGATTAAAAAAAATATGGTGCATTCAAGGGGAAAATCTATTGTTATAAATTCAAAGAAGCTACAATATATCTATTAGAATGAAAGAAAGCAACTAGGTTATACTATGTTATAGAAAGGAAAGGGATGGGAGTAGCATGGGTTGAGTTGGTGGGCCCTCCCAACTAGTGCCATGCTTCCTAAGAGGCTACAAAAAAAATATTATCTCAAACACGAGAAGTCAACGCTTTTTCATTAAGTAGAAACCTTGAAACATACATAATACAAGAAACTCTTGTTGGAAGAATTAATTAATCTTCATTTATTATTATTGTTATTCTTCAGATAATCATAAACTATAATCAACATTAGAAAACACCGTACAAAAATGAAAAAAGTTGAAATATTGGACATATATTTTTAGGTGGAAAACCCCCTCTCGGTCAAAAACCGTTGAATTCTTCTTAGAAATTGTCTTGTCCTCCTCTTTTAAAAGGAAAATAATTACATTGAATTTTCAACTACAACTGAAGGAGGCTCCAACCCCGCTAATCACAGGTTATAACATGTAGGATGCTACTAACCCTAATAAATTGCTACAACTGGAAGGATGCCTCAACTCCCTATAAGTCAGGCCATAACTTGACGAGTTCCCCAACACTCAGTTTACTAGCTATTGGTAGAAGGATGCTTCATTGCTTTGTAGTTTATTAGCCCCAACTAAAAGGATGCTCCAATGCTTTGTGTAGGCTACGACCTATCCTAACACCACCCTGCCACCCTGAAGTGTTCTCAGCACACAACCTGAAGGTTATTCCAATCACTTGCCTTGCACCACCCTGCCACCTTGATGACCCATGAGGATCTCAAAGTACAAGTGGCCTTAAAAATAGCTCAAAAATCAAAGTGGTCAGATATCAACAAAACTAGAACCAGATTGAAGTGCTCGTCACCCTAATTTCAACAGTGTGAATGACACTAAAATCTAAGTTTGTATGGTCGAGTTATTCACAATCAAATTTTTGGTCAAAGTGGACAAGCAGTAGGCTTATGGAGGCAGCAAATTGACTGGGACTGACGCACAGAATCTGACTCCCAATAACAGGTAGATTTGTTGGGATATTAATTTCTCTCAGAGCCCTTAATTTCGGCAAAGTAAAAAATATAAGATTGTTGTATCATATATATATATATATATATAGGGGTGGCGGGCTGCCACCCCCACCACCCTCGCAAAAAAGTACCAATGGATATGACATATAATATAATAATAAAAAAAGTGTGGTTGGTTGGGCAGGCCACCCCCAGTGGACCCACCCATTGATCAAACAAACACGCCATATAAACATATACCAGCAGGAACCTTCAACAAAGTTGTTTCATGTGATTGCGAATAGCCCAACAATTATACCAATCGTGATGCATTTAATGCGTAATCAAAACAATATTCCAAGGTAGGGGGATCAACGGAGTTGGAACCCTCGACCTCCCTGCCTCCACTTCTCCACCAAACCATTACACCATGGGTGGCGGATTTGTAAAGTTTGCCACCCCTCCACCATATAACCTAAATTTTTTTCATATTCTCAGGGAGGGCAACAGACCATCGAAGAAACCAGGGACACATCTCCCAAATATATCCATTGTCAAGGGTCTTCATATTTTCAGATTTTTATCAAAATCTTCATATCCTTCCAGGAGATTTCCTAGTCAAATCTTCTTGGTCTTTTGGATGTTGATCACCTTCATCATGGTTACATATCTCATTATCTCTTCCTTCCTCACACATTCTTTTCCCATGATCTTTCAATCAAAGTTTCTTAATTGTAGTCAACCTCCTCATACTTCATATGAGGACATATTATGTTGATTTCATCTAGTGTGACTTTATGCCTTCCTGCAACTTTCAGAGGAGGAGATCCTTTTTCTCTTGATCATGCTTCTTAAGATAGAAGTAATGATCCATGTTACCTGCAACCATAGGAAATGACATTATAATATTAAACACAAGCATACATACCTCATTTTATCTTTAGGTAATCTTGGCTTCTTCCAGTAGCTTCCTTGATTGAAAAGATCTTCAATCCCTTGATCTGCTTCATTTCCCATGTCATCACATCATCATCCCATGAATTCCATAAGTTGGAGTTCTTGATGAAACACTTGCTTCTTCTCTAGATTAGTGAACCCTCCGATAAGGATTCCATTAGAGAACCTTGAGGATCTTGCACATCCCCATCTGGTAGATGTTTCATTTTTTGTATGATGAGCCTTGAATTGGATGAATTCTTCCTTTCCTTCAATGTCCAATGAGGTTCCCAAGAGCTATATCCTTGGATGAGCTCTTGTTTCAAATTCTTTCATGATGCCATGATGAATCTTATTATCATGGTCATATATATAACACAAGATTTAGGAGCTTATGATAGGACCCTTTTGTGAGGTATGCCATCTTGATCATAGTATAGATCTGTTATTCCCTATTTCCTTGGCCCTTTGCTTCATCTTCCTCCATCTTTTTGGTGATATGTTATTCTTTCTATAATATTTCCATAGCATTGAATCTTAGCTATACTATTATGTCTTATTTGAGGACCAAACTTCTCTTTCCTTTCTACACATGTTTTTAACCTTCAATACTTTTGCCATCAACTTGCCTTTCTCTATCTAGCATAGAGACCACAAATTTTTGAATGAGGTAACCTTATTATTCATGGACATTTGTTGTCTTGCCTATTAGTTAGAACAATGATTATTATCTTCATCTCCCAATTGAGATATTATGAAGATATTCCTTCATTATTTGATACCTTCAATCAGGTATAAGTGATGACCTTCTTCACTGCATTTCAGAGAGTATATCTTCTAGCATTTCATATCTCTTTTTTATGTCACTACTCCTGCTACATAGGGATGAGAGGACCTAGGACTGATTTCATATGACTTCTATTTCAAGGACTATATCTATCCTCCTTTATTATGCAAGGAATCTTGATGACCCAATTGATTTATATATCTCCTTGCAAACATGAAGTCATTTAACCAAACTTGATTATAGAATGAAAGATAATTACTTTGACAAGTGAAGATTAACTCTTACACTTTATCACTTTTAATGATAGTTTACTAAGATGTATTAGGGATTCTTCTTGGATGATCTTCTTTCAAATGAGAGATCCTCTCCTCAATAGAAAAGGTTTCTCCTTTTGATGAGGATGATTTGTTTCTTCCTCGGATGATCTTCTTCTAAGGCAAGGAGATGATTCTTTCTTGAAGGTGACCATGCCTTATTGCCTTCAATATGATTTTCCTTCTTTTGTAGTGTAGATCAGGACTACTTCTAGGGTTTCAAACTGTTCCAAGATGATGTGATCTTCAATTTTGAGGTCCTTTGAGTTAGCTTACTTTGTAGACATCTTGATGAGAGTCTTGGTGGCCTTTTGATGATGACTATGGAGACAAAATTTGTTGTTGTTGTAGATTGCTTCTTTGATCTAGGGCTTGATCCTTCAATGTAGATATTTATCCTTTTTCTTTGATATCCTTCAACTTGCATTGATGTCCTTGAATCCTGATTCTTGAATGTTTCTCTGCTTACCTTCCTTTGATTTCAACACCTTAGCTCTGAAACCATGTTGAAGAATCAAGGGAAATTAGAGTTAATGAGATTCTTCTTGCCATGATAACTATTTGTGAGGCATTTTTAATTTTTTCTTATTAGCACAATCTTCTATTGATATTATCAGAGTGTGTCTTATTAGTTCATCAAATAGCTACGAAAACAAAAGAGGAAAGGACACAAGATGTTGGATTTTTGATAGGGCCAAAATGTCTCACTCTTTGAGAGGAAAACCTTAACAAAATTATTCTTATAGAGATTACAATTGATGAATACCAAGACCATGACCCTTGACCTATTAGGCCACTCCAAGGCCAAGACATCAATCCTCTTCTTCGTCACTGTTGAGATCATCATCACTATTTCTTCACCGAGGTCATGATTAATGCACCTTCACTGATATATTCATCATAAAAATTATATCATTTCTACTACACCATTGCCACACCTTTACTGAGATATTCACCTTGTAGCTCTGTCTCAATCACGATCATGACTATACCAAGATCATAATTGAATCTATCATGATTGCATTTAGAAATATGTCGAGATAAAGTGTGTCACTGTGAGATCTCCTCATCAAAAATATACTGAGATCATGACTACCTCTAGGATGAATGCCAAGACATAATGTGATACTGTGGGATCACCGAGATCCTTGTCATCACTGCTATGCCGAGATTTGTGACCGTGTTTTCTTCCTGCACTGAGATCTTCATGATACTGTCTAGTATGTTGAGACAAAGTGTTCTATTTTTGCATCAAGATCCTTGTCATTGTACCTATGCTAAGACTGTAACTATTAATACTGTGAAGAGACCGAAAAAATTCATCTCAGTGGCACTCATCCGAAAATTACAGTGATGTTGTCCATCTAAAATCTGAACCTCATTATCATGTGAAGAATCTCAAACCTGTACCCATCAGAAACTACAAAGAATTTGAGTTCTTGCTCCTCCTATTTTGTGCAGACCCTAGATGGGTATATATAGTAGTTTTTCCTCCATATTTAGCCAACAGTAACCAACGAAGAGATGTGTCACCTTATTTGAGCCGACATGACTACTTTTAATTCGATTTTGCAGGCTGACATGAAGAAGAGGATTGTGCTTTTCATTTGGAGGGTTTTTTGTCATTGTTTATGACTCAAATACATTTGATACATGCACAAGAAGGGTTCATCATGACATTGACTCTTTGACCTTTAAAGATAAATCCTAAGGCTCTCAATGGGAGCCATCTATACATAAAAATACTTGATTATGAAACCCATGAAGCAAGCAAAATAATAAATTTATTTTCTTGTTTAAAAAAATCATAATTGCAATGTATTGATGAAGACCGAACCTAGTTACCCTTTCTTCAACAGAGAGTAGCCCCCTCCCTCTCCATCTTCTAGTGACAATTCTTCTTCTTCTTCTTCTCATCACTCTAACAGACATCATAGACATACATCTAAGAAACCATTTTTTAAACTAGATGTAAAGTTTGATTTTCCCATGTATAATGGAGAATGTAATGCAAAAAAACTTAACAAAAGGTTAGGCCGATCGAGTTTTATTGTCAGGTTAAACAAATCAAGGAAGATGAGTCAAAGATCCAGTTAGCATCTCTTTGGTTGAGTGGCAGCACTCTCGTTTGGTGGCAGAGAAAGTTGCAGAAAGACACCAAAAATTTGGGTAACCTTATTTATTCTTGGTCCAATTTTGTTTCTATATTGAAATATCAGTTTTACCCTTTGGGTTATAAAAACGAGCATTAATGGGATGAAAATATTTAAGACAAGGAAAAGGTCAAAATGTGCAAAGCTTCACTAAAGTATTTAGAAAACAAGCATTGAATTTGGGCATTCCACTAGATTCACCCAAGACTGTAACTAAGTATATTGGTGCTTTACATAGTTACATAAGACATACATTGTTATCGTATGAGACTACTACTATTGATGTGGCCAGTGTGAAGTCCATTCACCTTAAAAGCATGGGCAAGAATGACAAAGATGATCAAGCCAAGAAATCACCTTTCAAACCTCATAATGGCAAGTTCAAAGGGAAAGGCAAGGGAAAGGATAAGAAGACAACAAAAACCAATAAAGAGGAAGGAGAAAATCCATCTTGAACTCATTACAAGAAGGAAGGTCATGATGATGAACATTGTTGGAAATTGCATCCAAAAATGGAACCAAAGATATTTGGTGGAAAGGGCAAGCAGAAGATGGTGGCAACTGCGCATCAGGACCTTGGATTTGATTTCAGTGATGAGACATTGATCACAGCAGTGGGCACATAAGGTACTATTTATCTTCATGCTAATTCTCAATCACATGAAAGTACAAGTTCTTCGAATGAGCCTAATGAATGAAAGATAATTGAATTGTTCCACATTAGAATCATTATAAAACATACTAAAGTGGAAACCTTGTTTGATTCTGGTTTACAAGTAAACTTAACTTCAAAACCCTTGGTTAAAAACTTAGGATTAGAGACCAATCCTCACCCAAGACCGTACCCTCTTGGTTGGGTGTGTGATAAAGAAAAATTACATGTAACCAAGCAATGTAGAGCTAGATTTGTGATTGCTTCCAAACTAGTTGATGAGGTAGATCTTGATGTTGTACCTTTGGATATCTGTGGTATTGTATTGGGTAGTCCATATTTGTATGGCATGAAACCAATTTTCTTTCGACATGAGAACAAATACCAAATCACAAAATATGGGGTAGATTACATTGTCATAGCTCATCATACCAAAGTCAGTGCCAGTCTTGTAAGTGCAGGTTAGAAGAGATTGGTGAATTCCAACAAAGGGTGCATGCTCATGATTGTGAGAGAAAAAGATGTAGAGACATCTGATGCTTTCCAAGGTTGTGATCATGTTCATAAAAAGGAATTATGTGAAATTGTTTCTAACTATGATGAGTTGTTTCAGGAACCAAGAGGGTTTCCCCGAAAATGGGAAATCCAACATGAGATTGACTTGCAGCAGGATGCTCCTTTTCCAAACATTGGTATGTACAGAATGTCATCTATCGAGATGGAGGAGATCAAGAAACAGGTGTAGGATTGCTTAACTAAGGGGTCATCAGACTGAGTTATTCTCCATGCGGCTCACCAACCATGCTGGCACCAAAGAAATATGGCACATGGATGATGTGTGAAAAATAAATACCCTCTCCCTCACATTAATGATTTGTTAGATTAGTTGAAAAATTCTATCTATTTCACAAAAATGGACTTGCAAAATGGTTATCACCAGGTCAAGATTGTAGAAAAGGACGTACGAAAGACTGCATTCAAGACAAAATAGGGGTTGTTCGAATGGATGGTGATGCCATTCAGACTTTTCAATGCTCCAACCACATTCATGAGGGTGATGAATGATATTTTTAGGCCTTTTCTTGATAATTTTGTACTTGTATATATGGATGATATTATTGTTCTCAGTAGGACATGGGATGAACATGTGTGTCATGTTAAAAAAGTTCTTGATGTTTTGAAAAGAGAAAAATTGTATGTAAAATTGTCAAAATGTGAGTTTGGGAAAACCTATTTGGTTTATTTAGGTCACATTGTCGGTGGTGGACAATTAAAAATGGATCCTTATAATGTTGATGTGATTGTAAAGTGGCATAAACCCACTAATGTTACAAAGGTTCGTATATTTTTGGGTGCAGTACAGTATTTGAGGAGATTCATTGCTAGCTTCTCCATTATTCCATCCCCCTCACGCATATTGATGAGTGTGAAGCAGACCTTTCAATGGGGAGGAAAGTAGAAGAAAGCCTTTGATACAATGAAAGAAAATATCAACACTGCACCAGGTTTGGCCTTAACTACCCTCCAACAGCCTTTTGAGATCGAGATAGATGCCAACAGATATGCCATGGGAGCTGTATTGATGCAACAATGAAAACCTATATGTTACCATTCAGAGACATTATCCTAGGTTGTTGTGAATTACCCACTTATGACAAGGAGTTGTATGCCTTGGTTCAAAATGTGAAGAAGTGGAAATACTACCTGATCAATAAGGAGACCATCATCCATACAGATCACTAGCCGTTGCAGTACCTTCAGTCACGGACCAAGATTCAGCAGGCACGTTATTTCATATGGATGGGATTCCTCCAACAGTTTCATATTGTAATAAAATAGAAGAAGGGCACCAACAACAAAGTGGAAGATATGCTTTCTTTCCCTCCTATTTCTGCATCTATAGTTTTGTAAAATGTTTCTTTATCTTTTCAAAGTTATGTTGAATAATATACCGACAATGATGATTTTAAGGAGATTTATACAAAACTGGCTCATGGATCACATGTGGACAATTATCACTTGCAGGGAAAATTTTTGTACCACCATGGCAAACTATGTATACCCACATATGAAAGGATACATGTAATAAGAGAGGCTCATACCTTTCCTGTGTCAGGTCATTTTGGTGTGTAAAAAACTTTATGTCATTTACATAGGTTTTGCTTTTGGCCTCACATGAAAAATATTATGACTTGATATGTATAGGGCTTTGTGTTATGTTTAGTTAGCAAGCCCACTAATAGAAAATTGGGGCTCTACACACCACTCCTTATTCTGAGTCGTCCATGGGAGAGTGTGTCGATGGATTTTATAGGCAGTTTGCCTTTGTCTAGGAGAGGTCATGACTATTTGTATGTCGTTTTGGATCAATTTAGAAAAATGTGTGTATTAATGCCTTGTAAAAAGCAAGTCACCGCAGAGTAGACTGCTCATACTTCTTCCAATTTGTATGGGTCCACTTTGGTATGCCCACATCCATTGTGTCTGATCGAGACTCTCGCTTTCTTGGAGAGTTTTGGAAGAGTTTGTGGAGAATGGTGGACACCAAGTTGAAGAGGAGCATGAAATTTCATTCACAGACTGACGTATAGATAGAGGTCATCAATCGTATAGTGATACACTTTCTCTGAGGCTATTGTGGAAAACATGCCAAGTTGTGGGATGAACAATTTCCCTATGTGCAACATGCATATAACCGAGCAATGCATTCATCCACATAGAGCTTACCGTTCGAAACATGATTTGGTTATTTACCAAGGGATCCCTTAGACATGGCCTTTGGGAGAAATGAAGATTCAATTTGGCAAGATGATAGGGAGAAAGAGCGAACTTCATTCAAAAAATACAGGTGATTCACCAGGAAGGCAAGAGTAGTTGGAGAAGAGTCAGGCTCGATATAAAGCTCGACATGACAAACACTGAGTCGACAACCAATTTCAGGTTGGGGACAAAGTGTGTCTCCACATAAGCAAGGACAAAATGAAGGGAGAATGAAATAAGCTTCGACCAATATGGTATGTCTCATTCATCATATTGGAGAAGATTCGAGACAATGTTTTTCGTCTCTATTTGCTAGCATACATGCAGATGTACTCAGTGGTGAACATTGAAACTCTGAATCTTTATGAGCCTCCATTGATCATGGACACCGAAGAGGTAGGACAAAATTCTACATTGGACAATTTTTCACTAGAATATTTAGACAAGTTACCCGAGGACATCATCCTTGACAGGAGGACCAAGACTTCACGACAAGGAGATATGGTGTATATTTGTGTTGGCTTCAAAGGAATACATCCAAGAAAATCACAGTGGATGGAAAAGGAGAAAGTGAGGGAAGAATTCCCTCACTTGTAAATTGATTGATAAGGCTTTTGGCGGTCCAAAAGATCCTCAGTGGGGAGGAATGATCCAGGAGGATCTCAAAGTACAAGTGGCCTTAAAATTGGCTCAAAATAAAAGTGGTAAAATATATATATATATAAAAAATAGAACCAAACCAAAGTGCTTGTCACCCTGATTCCAATGGTGCAGACGACACTCAAATCTGAGTTCATATGGTTGAGTTATTCACAGTCAAAGTTTTGGTCAAAATGGACAAGTGGCGGGCTTAAGGAGGTACCAAATTGACCGAGACTGATGCAAAAAATCTGGATCCTGAGAACAGGTGGATTTGTTGGGAGATTAATTTGTCTAAGAACCCTTAATTTTGGCAAAGTAAAAAATATATAGTTGTTGTATCAAACAAAAACAAAAAATATAATAATAGGGGTGGCGAGTTGCCACCTCCGCCACCCCTGCAAATAGGTACCAATGGATATGACATATAGTATAATAATAAAAAAGTGTAGTTGGTTGGGCGGACCACCCCTGGTAGACCCGCTCACTGATCAAACAAACCACGCCATATAAACATATACTAGTGGGAACCTTCAACAAAGTCGTTTCATGTGATTGCAAATATCCCAACAATTATAACAACCACACCTTATTTAATACATAATAAAAACAGAATGCCAAGGTAGGGGTGGTTGGCAGGTTTGGAGCGCCCGACCTCCTCGCCTCCATTTCTCCGCCGAACCGTTACACCACGGGTAGCGACTTTGTAAAGTTCGCCACCCCTCCACCATATAACCTCGTTTTTTGCAGATGCTTAGGGAGGGAAATGGACCAGCGAAGCGACCAGGGAGTGGAACTACGAACCAAGAAAATGCCAGAACCTTGCCTAGGGAATCTTGGGGGTATCAGAAAGATTCATTGGGGTGCAGAAGGTGACTTTTTCATAATTTGACAAATTTACAATTAATTTTTCACTATTCAATGCAAGGAATTAAGTGGTGATGTTAGTTTCAGCAACTGGGCTCTCCATTTTTTGGCCATCTTCCAGCTTGGAGGTATAATAGTCTTTATGTAAATTTTTCTTGTACTTATTCTCTTTGATGCCACTTAATAAAAGAAGGCCTCCCCACTGTTGAGCAGGGCCCAGAGATGTAGCCCACATTGGGTGAACTCCGTAATCAAATTCTTGTGTCATGATCTCATGCTTGTTATGTTCTTTCCTCTTCATTTTATGTGCTTTTAGTTTTCCTGGTTAACATGCTCTGTAATATGTAATTCTTTATGCATCTTTAAGCAAAATATCTCGGATCACGTGAAGAGTCGAAAGATCATGTTTCAAAATTTTCAAAGTGGATCCCCATGTAATCTCAATCAATGTAGGAAAACTGTAATGAAGATGTTGTATGTCTATTAAATATTGGTAGCCACTGACCATTGTACCCACAAACTGATCATTGCTTGATGTTTCTGTTAAAATTGGAAACTAGGGAAAAACTTCATGTGGGTAATCTTATTCATGGCTGATAATATTTTTATTGGATTCCTCTCATCGAGAGGTGTAGGATTGATATAAATATCATTCGATTCCGATAAGTATTCATGGAGATATGAATTTATTTTGATTATGGAATTATTATCAAGCCAACATACAACTCATGTAGGCTCAGAAGCCCAACAATCGCATCTATTCAAACACCAACATTGTGTATAAATACAGGAGGAATTTTCCTCATTTGGACTCACTCATCTCATCACATCTCTCTCTTTCTACTGTGCAAAAAAGAGTCTCTTCTCTACTGCGCAAAAAAGGGTCTCTCCCTCACACATTTGAAGCCGGAAGCTGCTGAAACTGAAGCTGCAACTGCAAAAGTAAAGATTGACCTGCGTGGACTAGAAGATATCCTCATCTAAACTGCATTGTAGGTTCATATGAACCTCCTCTGAAAGCCGCAACTTTTGGTGGTGGAATCAAGTCAATCCGATGGACGGTTTGCAAGATATCGACTGCCCTAGTTTGAAGCCTGGAGCTGCTGAAAATGAAGCTGCAACTACAGAAGTAAAGATTGATATGTGTGGACTAGAATATCTCCTCATCTGAACTACATTGTAGGTTCATATGAACCTCCTCTGAAAGCTGCAACTTTTTGTGGTGGAATCATGTCAATCCGACGGACGGTTTGCAAGATATCGACTGCCCTAGTTTGAAGTCGGAAGCTACCGAAACTGAAGCCGCAACTGCAGAAGTAACGACTGACCTACATGTACTAGAAGATCTCCTCATCTGAACTACGTTGTAGGTTCATCTGAACCTCCTCTGGAAGCTGCAACTTTTGGTGGTGGAATCAAGCCGATCTGACGGTCAGTTTGTGAGATATCGTCTGCCCTAGTTTGATGATGAAGCCACTAATGTTGATGCTGTTGATCTAGGGTTTGCTACTGCCGATATAAATCAGATTTATTGTACTATTTCTCTTTGCTTAATTATTGAAGATAAAAGAAGATTTGATCAAAGGGTTTCCCCACACATTATGGGGTTTGTCCCTGGCTAGTTGCCACATCTTGTGTCTCTTGTCTTGGCTTGTTTTCTGTCGATCATTTAATGTTCTATCTGTACTTTACTTTATGAACATGTGATTGCTAATCTGTGGAATATAATTAGAAAAAGAAGTAAACTGTTATAAGCATATAACATACCATAAATTAACATGGTATCAGTGTTGAGGTGAAGACAAAGCCCGAGCAAGAGCAAGAGCAATCACCGAAGAGAAGATTGGCAAGGCTATCCTAAAAGAACTATGGGGTCCTCAACACTCTTTCCTGCCAAAGACAAGCTCCGTGAGAAAGCCAACTATCACGGATGGAAGATATCTATCGATCTAACCCTGGAAGATCATGGAGTGTTAGACCATGTAAGAGGCAATATTGTTGAGCCTCCATCAAATGCATCTGTTGTTGCCTGGAACAAATGGAAAAACAGAGAAGTCAAAACAAAGAAGATCATTCAGGACTCTATCGAAAAGCACTTGGTGGCCTACATCTCTGACCTAAACACCTCCAAGGAAATCTAAGATAGACTAGTGAGTTTATTTAAAGTTAATGATGCAAATCAAGTTTTGTTTCTTAGAAATAAGCTGAGGGAAATCAAGAAGGGTAAAGATGAGAGTATGCAAGCATGCTTCTTAAGAATCATCGAGATCAAGAACAATATCCTATCTATTGGGGAGACTATTACTGATAGGGAAATGGAACTCACGACTCTTGGAGGATTACCATCCGAATGGTACATTTTTAGGACTACTCTTCTGAACAATCATGTAATTCCTGGTTTCAAGGAATTAATGGCTAGATGCATTCTAGAATAAACAATGGTAGAAGAGTAAGAAATGCCCTTGCCTAAAGGTGCTCCTACTGCCTTTTCTTCTCATGCTAAGAAAAGAAATAATTCTGGGACTAAATCAAAAGGAAAGGCTGGACCTAAGGGTGGAAGAAAAGGACAATGTTACATTTGCAATAAAGCAGGTCACTGGGACAATGATCAAAATCCCTCTGATGGCAATCAAAGGAATGACAAATTCAATAGCAAAGGTAAGAGGAGAGTTGGGAATCAAGGAAGAGGACAAGCATTCAAGAAGGCTAGAAATTCCAAGATGTATTAAATGCACCTGAGCTCCGAAAGAAACTGGTGTCCATCTCGGCAATGGAAGACAAAGACTACAAGGTAACCTTCAGCGATGGCAAGGTACGTGTATCAAAAAATAATGTTAAAGATGCCTTTACTCTTGGGTTTCATGTTATCAGGTCGATGAAAGTTAGGTAGGTGTCATGTCTTATGAAAAATCTCTTCAGTCTGAACTTTGGCATTGGAGGTTTTCCTACCTTCATTACGAAGATCTACTCGATGTAAGACATATGGTAACAGGGATGCCCAAATTCCGAGTAGAAAAAGAAGGTGTATGCTCGAGATGTGCTGAAGGAAAGCTCAAAAGGGGACCATTCCCCTCAAGCCTAAGCAAGACCTTCGATATATTATAGTTGGTTCACTCAGGCATACCTGAGGTTGGCATTAAGAGGGAGACTACTACACCACATACTCTAGAGCAGAATGGTATGGCACCGTACGATTGTGGAAGCTATCTCTATGATGATGTAACAATTCCTGATGTGGAAGAATCGATGGATCCTATTTATCCACTCGAGCCTTCCTCTTCCAAGAAGAGGCCGTCATGGCTTAGGGGGATACTTGATGGTGCTGAAAGACATGCTGCACCCCGAGGAACCTTTCGTGAAAGTGAGAAACCCAACAGGTATCAGGGATACCTGACCAGTATGAGCACAATCATACAAAATGAGCCTTCATCATTCTTAGATGCCATCAAGCATCAAGTATGGAAGGATGCTATGACCATTATGGAGAATGATGCCTGGGAAGTAGTTCCCAGACCCCAGGACAAGACAATTGTTACTTCAAAATGGCTCTACAAGATAAAGCATGCAGCAGATGGAAGTACGGAAAATTATAAGGCTCGTTTTGTTGCTCGTGGTTTCTCCCAGAAGGAAGGTATAGACTATGATGAGATATTTGCACCTGTTGCCAGATATACAACCATCCGCTCGATCATAGACCTTGCCGCTTCACAAGGATGGAACCTACATCAGATGGATGTCAAGACTACGTTCTTGCACGACTCGATCAAAGAAGAGGTCTACGTGGAGCAACCAAAAGGATTTGATATTTATGATCGAAAATCTCATGTATGTAGGTTGAAGAAGGCTCTCTATGGGCTGAAGCAAGCACCCCGAGCATGGTATGAGAGGATCGACAACTACTTGATGAAGCTGGGATTCACTAGGAGTGAAGCCGATCCTAACCTTTACTTTAAGGTTGAAGATGATAAACCTCTCATACTGGTGTTGTATGTGGATGACCTCTTTCTAATAGGTGCAGACCCTCTCATTCTCAAATGTAAGAGGGAGTTGGCTTCTGAATTTGAAATGAAGGACCTAGGACCGATGCACTATTTCCTAGGACTTGAAGTGTGGCAGAAGCCAAGGGAAATTTTCCTATCTCAAGGAAAATATGTGGTGAAGATTCTGAAAATATTTGGTATGATGGACTGCAAGCCTATGACTACCTCAAGGATCTTAACTTTCAGAAGTTATATGGTAGTGATGTCGGACCAGATTTGGGAAATGCCTATGAGTTTCAAAAACTCATTCGCGTTGATGTTCTTGGTGAACCTCCGTCTGAACATATGTTTTGCAGTTAGCATTGTGAGCTCATATTTGGTTGAGCCTCACTAGATTGGTGCCAAGAATCTTCTGAGATGTCTTCAAGACACAATCTCTCATGGATTGAGATACATTTCCAGAAATATGAAACTGCATGATTATTAAAATGATGATTAGGCAGGTAGTGTGGAGGATCACTGGAGCACTTTTTAGTGTTTTTTTTCTCTTTGGATTTTGTTTCGATATAATGGATGAGCAGGAAGCAGAAGTCGATTGCCATAAGCACCACTAAGACCAGATACATATCTATGAGTATGATCTCGTATGCAGATGCCTAGTTGGGGAAGCTCTTCAGTGAGTTATTTGAACACTTACCACTGTGATTCTCTGTAACAACTAGAGGTGGGATTCGATTATTGTGGAATCCCGTATTCATTGATTGCTCCAGCAGATAGACATCATCTGAGATATGGTAAGTCGATGAGAAAGGAGGCTCCATCACATTAAGATGATGTACAGGTCGATACACCTTGTCAAAGCCCCGAGGAAAGATCTAATCTGTGATTTTCCCAAACGACTTGGAGTCGTCAAGAAACCCTTGTACAAGGGTCCTGCATGTTGCATACATTGAGCTCTGGGAGCTTTGAGGGCTTGTGGTTCTTACTAGAGCAACATACGACCACAGGGTGACTCACCCTCCCCTGGTGGTGCGCACTGGAACAAGATGATTCGCTCTCTTGTGGGACAAGATGATTCGCTCTCTTGTGGAACAGGATGATTTTCTCTCCTGTGTAGCAGGATGATTAGTTCTCCTATGAGGCCTAGATTGATGTGTTCTCCATGGTGATTGTAGCAAGATTGATGTGTTCTCCTGTGAGGCCTGGATTGATGTGTTCTCCATGGCGATTGTAGCAGGATTGATGTGTTCTCCTGTGAGGCCTGGATTGATGTGTTCTCTATGGCGATTGTAGCAAGATTGATGTTTCTCCATGGCGATTGTAGCAAGATTGATGTGTTCTCCATGGCGATTGTAGCAAGATTGATGTGTTCTCTTGTGAGGCCTAGATTGATGTGTTATCCATGGCAATTGTAGCAGGATTGATGCGTTCTCCTGTGAGTCCTGGATTGATGTGTTCTCCTGTGAGGACATGATTTATTAGTTCTCCTATCGAGGCATCCTACCCATGCAGTCTGGGACTCATGGGAAGTACCTCTCATCTGATCAATGAGCAGGGAAATGAAGTTAGGGACCATAGTAGTACCGATGGACGCATCGTTGTATCTACCATACTCCCTATGCTAGGACGACCTCCATTGATCTGGGATCAATGACACTGGTCTGGGACCAGTGGTAGGAGTTGTACCATACTATGACACTGACTTCGGGTCGGTTGAGACTGGTCTGGGACCAGTGGTACATACTCTGAGACTGACTTCATGTCAGTGTAGTACTGGTCTAGGACCACTAAGAGTGGTACATACTATGACGCTCACTTCAGGTCGGTTGAGACTGGTCTGGGTCTAGTGGTACACTCTCTGAGACTGCAATACTGGTCTGGGACCAGTGGTAGGAGTGGTACTTACTATGAAGCTGACTTCGGGTCAGTTGAGACTGGTCTGGGACCAGTGGTACGCACTCTGAGATTGACTTTGAGTCATTGGAGGATGATACTGGTGTGGGACCAGTGGAGTTGTACTCACTATGATGCTGACTTCGGGTTGGTTGAGACTGGTTTGGGACCAGTGGTACATACTCTGAGACTGACTTTGAGTTAGTATGATACATCCTTGATCATTTCTTCTTCTTCATAATTCAGACAAAAGCAGAGCAGAACAAAACAATGCAAGAGCAGAGCAGTACAGAGCAGAACAATACAGATCAGTACAGGGCATAAAAAGACAAAGCAGAACAAGCAGAATGGAGCAAAGCAGGGCAAGGGATAGGCTTTACAGGGTAGTGCATTTGATGGATGAATGGTAACGACTGACAGATAGATTGCAAATGAAGTTCTCCCTAGTTGAGAGGGAGTGTTAAAATTGGAAACTAGGGCAAAACTTCATGTGGGTCATCTTATTCATGGCTGATAATATTTTTATTAGATTCCTCTCGTCGAGAGGTGTAGGATTGATATAAATATCATCCGATTCTGATAAGTATTCATGGAGATATGAATTTATTTTGATTATGGAATTATTATCAAGCCGACCTACAACTCATGTAGGCTCAGAAGCCCAACAACCGCATCTATTCAAACACCAACATTGTGTATAAATACAGGAGGAATTTTCCTCATTTGGACTCACTCATCTCATCACATCTCTCTGTCTCTCTACTGCGCGGAAAATAGTCTCTTCTCTATTGCACAGAAAAGGGTCTCTCCCTCACACATTTGAAGTCGGAAGCTGCTGAAATTGAAGCTGCAACTGCAGAAGTAAATATTGACCTGCATGGACTAGAAGATCTCCTCATCTAAACTGCATTGTAGGTTCAGCTGAACCTCCTCTGAAAGCCACAACTTTTGGTGGTCGAATCACATCAATCCGATGGACGGTTTGCAAGATATTGACTGCCCTAGTTTGAAGCTGGAAGCTGCTGAAACTGAAGCTGTAGCTGCAGAAGTAAAGATTGACCTGCGTGGACTAGAAGATCTCCTCATTTGAACTGCACTGTAGGTTCATCTGAACCTCCTCTGAAAGCCACAACTTTTGGTAGTGGAATCAAGTCAATCCGACAGACAGTTTGCACGATATCGACTGCCCTAGTTTGAAGCCGGAAGTTGCCGAAACTGAAGCTGCAACTGCAGAAGTAACGATTAACTTGCGTGGGCTAGAAGATCTCCTCATCTGAACTACATTTTAGGTTCATCTGAACCTCCTCTGGGAGCTGCAAATTTTGGTGGTGGAATCAAGCCGATCCGACAGTCGGTTTATGAGATATCGTCTGCCCTAGTTTGATGATGAAGCCGCTAATGCTGATGCTACTGATTAGGGTTTGCTATTGCTGATATAAATCAGATTTATTGTACTATTTCTCTTTTCTGAATTATTGAAGATAAAACAAGATTTGATCAAAGGGTTTCCCCACACATTGTGGGGTTTGTCCCTGGCTAGCCGCCACATCTTGTGTCTCTTATCTTTGCTTGTTTTCTGTCGGTTGTTTAATGTTCTATCTGCACTTTACTTTATGAACATGTGATTGCTAATATGTGGAATATAATTAGAAAAAGAAGTAAATTGTTATAAGCATAGAACATACCATATATTAACAGTTTCACATCAAACTACACATCATTGTCACTATTCAACTACGCATCATTATCACTGTAAGTCATTGCACATCTGATGGCTACCATTGCTTGTCACCATACTGATATGCTCATGAATGAATATGCATTGATGCTCATATATTTTTACCACATTGTATCATGCTACACACAACGCTTGATGCTCATATATTGTTACCACACTGTATCATGCTCTACACAACGCTACAACCATATGGCATTGTTGTCAACTAATGACACAAACCAAGGTGTCTTAAGTCATCCTTATGACCTACAATCAGTGCTCTCAACCTCTGTCCTTGGAGAGCTACCAAAATCTATGTAAACACTATTTTTTAAATGGTCAAGCCCTACTATCCATTCTTCTTCAATGAGATTTCCTTCAATTCTTGCTTCCCTACAAGATTATAATTGTGTCACTGTAGACAAATCCTTAGGTCATAATAGAAACCCTAGGTCATTACTTCAAGGCTAACCCTAGGAAAATCAAGTAAATCAATTAAAGTGAAAGGTGTTAACTCAAATGTTAATGTCCTTAATAGTACTGTAACATTGTTATCTAGTATCTTAATCAATTATAGTCAAGGCACTTGTCAAATAGACGTAAATCCATTTGTTAAAGTAAATACACTTGTCAACTAAGTGTATAGTCATTGTTACAAGTCAAGATCAAGTAAATAGGTCATGTAAGTGTCAAGTCAAGGTCATTGTATGTGTTATGTCTATTAGATATACTCTCACAAAGTCCAATTCAAGACAAAGTGTCATCATACAAATTAAACCCTTTCTAAGTCAGTCAAAGTAGTTGTCATAATGCATGTTGTGTCAGATTCAAGTTGATTGGCATCTTGTATGTGAGATGTCAAATATACTCATGACGAGTCAAAGTCAAGGAAAATTGTCATGTTGCATAAGAAATGTCAAGTTTGTTATCACATAGTTAGGTTTAACAATCAAGTTCCATGTACCAAGCTAATTGACAGGCACCAAAGGTACAAGGTCAATTGTTGAATGTATATTGTTTCTTTGTATAATCTCATAAACAAAAATACAAACAATTAAACACTTGTTTACTACTGTTGTTAATGTTATACAAGATCATTTTGTTCACATCTTCATATAGGATCAATGTTTCTTTAGTATGGACATTGTCATATTTAATAGGGCTATGATTATATGGATTTATATCTAGATATTCATTGCAACCAAGGTCTATGAAGATCTTCCCTTAAGACAACATTCACCTTCATCTCAAGCGTAAGTGTTAGGTCTATAGTGATTCTTGAAATAGTCCTACAGTGTGCCCTAATCCAACGTAATAGTCCAGGTAAGACCCTAATGGAGATACACAAATGAAAGAGAATGAGGAAAACTACCCTACCACCATCCTTAAATTCAATTATTCAGATTGATCCATCTAGGTCTTTATATGAGGATGTATTGTACCATATTCTTGCCACAAAGCTTGTTTAAAACAGACTTTGCTAATATATGTGATCATGAGTGCTGGGATCATTTAATCATACTCTAATAACACCATCATAATCCAACGGATGGAGACCTATCTCTTTGATCTACCTTGCTGCCTTAATAAGGCCCATAATCATGGAGCATCATCAAACTTTGTTTTGGAAATGTCAAAGCATTAAATATTGAGAAATATGCTTGCGACCTTGCCTTGACCTGTACTCAGTGAAGACCAACTTTTTTCTATAAAGAAACTACAAAACCATACCTGTGAGAGGGTGGGAACTTCACAAAAACTCTCTTCTTCTACAATGGGCAAACTTTTCTACCAACCAGACCTTCTTGATCCAATTTTTGGTTTTGTTCCTTCCTGAGGCTATACACACTCCCTTCCTGGGTAGATTCACTTGCCATAAGAGGCCCAAAGGTTATAGACAAATGTATAGCTATGTGCAAAAGGTTCGTTGAGTTTTTGAAGTGATGAGGAGTGATGGTTTGGGTTATTTTATAGTTTAGGGAGGGGTGTCTTGTTGAGGACAAGACTTCATTTAGGTGAATGTTAGGTGTCTTAAAAACACTTTATGTTTAATAAATTTAATTTAATTTAGTGATTGCTAATAACTTGTTTATTTAACCTCTAATTAATTGTACACTAACCCTTATTAATATTTTTCTAGAAAAAATTTCAATTCCACTAGAAATTTGAAATCAATGATTGACTCGGTGCATATGGTCCTACCAGGTTGTGAAGTCAATGATTGGTTTATTGTCTTTGGTTATTTGAAGTTATTCAAATTATACACAATGAGATTATGGCGAGAACCATTGTTATTTATTGACAAATTGTAGGTGAATAAGGTGTCATGTCACTATCCCTTGGGTTTGAGCCCACAAAATTGGGTCTTCAACTTCAAACTCAAATTTTTCTCAAAACAGGAGGAACCATGGGGTGTACTACATATCAGTAGAAATATTTCTTCGAGGAGAATATAATGACATAGATCTCCAACCCAAACTCAATGGTTTTTCCCTTCAAAAACCCTCGACAAAATTAGGGTACATCCTTAGTCTAGGGAACCCAAACCATAGGACTTAGGTTTTCAACCATCCAACAATGGAACTACCAACTTGATGTAATCCGATAATTACTACGAAGTGTTCATTAACCATTTGACATCAATGACTAGTGTTTTTAGTCAAAGCCAAACCCAATCAACTCCATAGGTTGACAATAATGACAACACCATCCAACAATCTCCCCCTTTGTCATTGATGGAAACACACGTACTCATTTTGCGAGTACAACTCCCCCTGACATCATACTTCATATTATTCATGAGATTTCAATCTCCATCTCAGGTTTTTCTCTCCCCCTTTAACATCAATGGAAAAGGGTGACTCTCCCTGACAATTTGCGTACTTCTTGTGGACATGTTATCCTCCTGTGCTCCCCTTGAAAAAGGAGCCTTCTTGAAATAATTTGTCAATGAAAATCCTCGTGGATCTATAACTTACATGTGCTCCCCCTAAAGAGAAGATTTCCTCTGACACTTGCAATCCCTGTGGACCTATAATCCTTTAATCGTTATGCTTCTCCGGAACATGCTATGAATTTGTCACATTTTTCCTAAAGTTTCCATTTTTTCCATGATGTTTGTTTATCTATGGTAGACTTATGCCACATTCTATTGTAATACTCCCCCTCTTCAAAATTGAAGTATTTGACAAGCCGAATCGTTCAAAATAGTGAGTCACCTAATGGACCATCTTGACATGAGTCATTATCTGAAGCAAACTAGTAATTATTCGCGACCTTTTACGAACCCTAAAAGTATAACTGTTGAGACCTTCTTACCTTCATTCTCTTCTTTCTCATCTTGTACCTATTTTCTTTTCCAAGCCTTTTTAGTCTCATTGTCAAGCTTTTCGTTAATGGTTTATTCCATCTTGTACCTGCAGTGACGAGCTATGTGTCCATAGTTATGACATTTATAACATTTCTTATCGAGATTGTACCTTCACTCTTGAGCTATGTGTCCGTACTTATGACATTTGAAGCATTCAATTCCATTTATAGAAGATTCCATTTGGTATCTTTCTCGTGATCTTGCAAACTTGCTTCTAGGGTTTTGTGGATAATGATTGTACCTGTCAAAAGCTTCACAATCCTTAGCGATATTTCCATAGTTATCACATAAAAATAAATAACCATTAAATGAACGTATGTACCTAGATAATTCATTCAAAGGTGGTGGTCCTTGATAATTGTACCAATCAAAAACTTCACAATCCCTAGCCATATGTCCAAACTTAGCACATGAAAAACAATAATCATTAAATGAACAAACGTACCTAGATGAGTTATTCTTCTTAAGAGGTGGTGTATTCTTTTGTCCTTTGTCATTACTAATTTGGCATCATTCTTCGGAGTTACAATGTTCTTCTTTGGTTCAGTATTCTTCTCAATCTCATTGTGCGAAGATGTGGAGCTTGCACCTTCATCAATTGGAGCCTTACCTATTCTTTTTTCAAATTCTTTATCTATCATGTTCCATAACCTGTAAATGGTCCTTTTCTTTGAGCTTGTTGATATCATTAAGCAATGATTCTTTCTTTTGAGCAAGATATTGAAACCATCTTTTCAAGATCTCCCTTCTTTTTTCTGCTTCTTCTACCTGTAACTTCAGAAGAGTTATCTTTTCTACTTTTGACTTTAGAACCTATATCTGTTCCTTTTTCTTTTCATTTTCTGACCTAAGTATGCTTATTTATGCTAGAAAGGTTTCCAATCCCTTTTTCTTCTGGTCAACTGTAGATAGGCATCTTTGATTAGATTCCTTTAATTAACTTTTGAAATCCTTCTTTTCAATTTCTGCCTCCTACACTTGTTTCTTTAGCCCGCTAATATCTACAAAGGCTAAATTAAGTCCATGTTGATTTTGATCAATTTCTTTCTCGAGTGTGTGATTTTTTGTCTATGTATTTGGCCTTTCAACCTTTCTGAATTCTTCCAACTGTTCTCTAAGACTGCTAATTATTTTCTTGGATTATTCATTTTTATTATTGAGTTCTTTGGCACATTATTTTTCTATTTCCAATTATGCTTCCAAAAATTTTGACTTTTAGGTTCTTTTATAACCTTGACCAATTCATTTTGAAATTCGGTCTTACTCATTTTTGAAATTTCTTCACTGTCATCATTAGGATCCTCATTATTTTCAAAAGCCATATCTCGATCTGCATGGTTCTTTGAGTAGAGATTATGGAGATTTTCCCAAAGAACTTTGGTTGTTGAGCATTGACCAACTTTTGATTTGACAAAATTTAGTAAAACATAAAAAATGACATTCATGGCTTTCAAATTTTACCTTTTAGCTTCATTGGTATATGTGTCTCTAGAAACAACAAATTTCCATACATCATGAGCTTGCAAATGGACTTCCATTCTAGTTTCCCATATCCAATATTTTTCTTTATTAATTTGGGGAGTTGGTGCACAATATTGATTTTGTTCAGATGTTATTGTACGTGTACCTTCTTTTTCATCATTGGAATTTTTGGCAACTTGCTTCTTTGAATTTCATATCTATGTTATGAGATCTTCCCTCCAATGGTTAAGTTATTACTGAAGGAACCAAGCTCTGATACCAATTGATGGAAATACTGAGAGGGGGGTGAATCATTATTTCTTAGCAATTAACATTTTTTTATATTTTTTAGAGCATTATTAATCTTCAGTTATTATTATTGTTCTTCTTCAGATAATCATAAACCATAATCAATAGTATACAACACCATACAACAATGTAGAAACATGAAACATTAGACAAAAATATTTTTAGGTGGAAAACCCCCTCTGGGTCAAACACCACCTGAACGCTTCTTAGTAATTGTCTTCTCCTCCTCTTAAAAGTAATTGCATCAAATTTTAAGATACAAGGAGGCTCCAACCCCCCAATTCATAGGCTACAACCTATAGGATGCTACTAAACCTAATAACCTGTTGTGATCAAAAGGACGCCCCAATGCCTAGTGAGTCAAGCCACAACCTGCCAAGTGCCCCAACACTCTGTTTACTAGCTACTGTCAGAAGGATGCTTCTTCGCCTTGTATTTTATTAGCCCCAACTGAAAGGATGCTCCAACACCCTGTGAAGGCTACGACATGCCCTAGAACTAACCTACCACCTGTTGAAGAATGTAACTAGGTTTAGTATTCATAATTGTATAATGTAATTTATTTGTCAAAAGGAATTTTATTATTAATAAAAATGATTTATTAAAGCATGGTTTTCATGCTTAGGTCATCATTTTTTAGGTCAAAGCCTCCATTGTAGGCTTCTAGGTTTTATATTGAATCAATAGAGTCATTGTCAATTTTATTAGACCCTTCTTATGCTTTTGTATCATGTAAAAAGAATTATTTTTGAGTCAAATAGGTCATTTGACACCTCCACACCAAGTCGGACCTATCTTGAAGTCAGCCTAAATTAGTGCAATTCAACCCACAGAAGAGGCTATATATAGAGAGGCAGTTTGATCCATTTGCATCACTCACTCAACAAGTTCGATACATAAGAAAGTGAGGCAGGAAAAGTGTGAGGTTGCTAGAGAAGGAAGAAGATTGCAAGAGAAGACAAAATCGAAGTTTTGGGCTATTTTTTTCTCACACGTACGAAGTTACTGGGCTATTTTTGGGGCCGAAATTGTGAATTCTACTGTAGGTCAAAGTTATACTACTGGATCAAAGTTCTACTGCTGGGGAGGCCAAACTTCTATTGTTGAAAGGTCAAAACCCCGGGTCAAAACTAATGCTAGAAGAATATAACTTGGAGACGAAGGAAGGGCTAACTTGGTGATTGGACGAAGTTTATGTCTAGGTCAAAGAGTCTTGGACTGTCTCATCTTTTCTTGGAATCTATTGAAGGAATAGTTCTGATTGGGTTTTCCCCTTATAAGGGTTTTTCCCTAGTTATTCGCCTACATCTTGTTTCTCTTGTTCTTGTGATCTTCATATACACATAAATTGGTAATTTCTTGATGAAACATAATATAATAAATAATTAAAATACGCCAACATAATTCACAAGTCATTACCAAGAAGAATAAATCAAACCGTAATTACTACTAGCATTGATTTCTCAACATGGTATCAAAGCTAAGGTCGAAAAAGGTTGGATATAACTTTTTGGCTTGAAGAAGAAGGATACTCCCTCTATAACAAGTTACTTGAAGATGGGGCTCAATATCATAAGAATTTCAAGAAGCTGGATTGGAAGGATAATCTACAACTTATCTAAGAAGGTCAAAAGCAAAGGGTTCCTGGCTGCACTTACATGTACTCTTGATGATGAAAATGCATGGATCATGAATAGTGGATCATCAAGACATATGACAAGAGGAAGAAGACAAATTCATACTCTATCAAAGGAGCACTCATCTCATGTAGTGGAGCTAAGAGAGAAAAAAAATTATGCAGTCAAGGGCCTTGGATCTACATCTTTGAAGTTGGAAAATGGAACAAAGCTACACCTCAACAATATACTCTATGTTCCAGGTTTGAAAAAGAATTTACTTTCAATTTCTTGTTTAGAAGATAAAGGAGATAGGTTTTCCTTTGTAGATGGTAAAGTGTTGGTTTTTGGAAATGATTCAAGCATTGAAAAGGCAAAGGTTATTGGAGTTCATGAAAGAAAACTATATAGAGTTATAACACCATCTCCTCAAGCCCTAGTTCACATGGAAATCAATCCTGTCGAACTATGGAATAGAAGATATGGGCATATACACTACAATATCATTCCCTCTCTCAATCAAATGGTAAATGGCATCACTAACATCAATTAAGATTGTGAAGGATAATGTAAGGGATGTGCTTTGGGAAAGTATAGAAGGAAGCCTTTCACAAGTAGTGATACAAGGTCTAAAGAAATATTAGACCTCATTCATTCTGATGTGTGTGGACCTATGTCTAAAAAATCACTTGGAGTCAATCTTTATGATGTTACCTTCATTGATGATCACTCTAGAAAGACATGGCTCTACCTTCTCAAGACAAAGGATGAAGTATTTGAAAAATTCAAGGAGTTTAGATCCGAAGTGGAGACATTAACCGAAAGTAAGATAAAGACCTTGAGATCTGACAATGGTGGGGAATACACTTCAAAATAATTAGTTGCATATTGTAAAGAAGCAAGTATTAAGAGGGAGCTCATTGTTCCCTATAATCCTGAACAAAATGGAGTTGCAAAAAGGAAAAATAGAACAATTGAAGAATGCATAGGAACTATGATATTTGATCAAGTCCTTCCAAAGTTTCTATGGGGTGAAGCAACTATGACAATGGTATATATACAAAATAGAAGTCCTCATAGAATTCTTGAGAATATGACACTTGAAGAAACATTCAGAGGGAAGAATCCATGTGTGGACCATCTTTGAATCTTTGAGTGTCCATACATCCATGTTCCAAAGGACAAGTGAAAGAAACTAGATTCTACAAGAATTAAAGGGATCTTCGTTGGCTACAATATTTCTTCAAAGGAATAGAGAATCTACATTAAGGAAGGAAGACAAATTGAAGTAAGCAGGGGTGTTATATTAGATGATAATAATGTCTACAATATATCCAAGGATATTCCAATTGATTCTGATGACGAATATACACCATTATTTGAAGAAGAAGAGCATCATGATAAGACAAATCCAAACCAAGAAGAAGAAGATGAAGAACCAAGTGATCTGATTCAACCTATGATCATAGCCGAAACAAGGAAGAGCCAAATTGGTTGAAATCTACTCTTGAAGATGCTGAAGGACATGGAGATGCTAAAGGAACTTTTAGAGAAAGAAAAAGACCAAAAAGGTATTCAAGATATGTGGCATACATGACAAAATTGATAGAAACAAAACCAACTACATTTGAAGAAGTTTCTCATCAAGAAGAATGGAAGAAGGTGATGCAAGAAGAATATCAATCCATCATGAAGAATGGAGTCTGGGAAGTCATTCCTAGGCCAAGTGACAAATCAATTGTCACTTCAAAATGAATTTACAAAATCAAACATGCTATCGATGGAAGTATAAATAAATAAAAAGCTAGATTTTTTGCAAGGGGATTCTCTCAAAAGGAAGGTATAGACTATGAATCAACCTTTGCACATACTGCTAGAGTTGCTACTATAAGATCATTGGTTTCACTAGTTGCTACAATGGGATTGAATATTCATCAAATGGATATAAAAACAACATTTCTAAATGGGACCATTGATGAAGAAGTATACACTGAAAAACTGAAAGTATTTGAAATAAATAGAAAGGCCACACATGTTTTCAGACTTAAGAGAGCCCTAAATGGCTTAAAACAAGCTCCTAGGGCATGGTATGCAAGGATGGATGCATATCTCTTAGGAATTGGGTTCATCAAAAGTTTTGCAGATTCAAATATCTACATTAAGGTAGTGAACAATGAGCCAATCATTATACTACTTTATGTATATGATTTGTTTATTACAGGTGTGGAGCGCAGGATATAAGAATGCAAGAAGATGTTGGCAATTGAATTAAAAATGGAATATCTGGGACTTATGCACTATTACATGGGTTTTAAAGTTTGGCAGAAACCTAGATAAATATATATGGGTCAAGGAAAATACATAATCAGTGTTTTACAGAAATTCCGTATGATGGATTCCAAGCCTATGACTAGTCCCACGATCACTAATCTCAATAAGTTGAGAAGCTCTGGCTCCAATCTTGTTGATCCCACTAGCTATCGTAATTTGGTGGGATATCTAGTGTATCTAGTAAATACAATATCTAATATATGTTTTGTTGTAAATATGCTTATCCAATTTCAGTTGGATCCTCGTCATGACCATTGGATAGCTGCTAAGAACATTCTTATATATCTTTGTGGCACTATACATCAATGCCTAAAGTATGATGGAAAGGAAGTTAAGTTGACAGGTTTTATAGATTCAGATTAGGGTGGCAGAGAGACTAATGGAAGAAGCACTACTGGTGGATTTTTCATTTTAGAGTCTGCAATGATTTCATGGATGATTAGGAAACAATATCCTATTGCATTAAGTAGTGTCGAAGTGGAAAAGTTGTTGCATGTGAAGTAGGAAAGGAATCTGTTTGGTCAAGAAAAATCTTGTCAAATTTATTCAAAAAGCCTCTGGATCCTACTATAATAAATTGTGATAATCAAAGAAGCATCAAGATATCTGAAGACCTTGTATTCCATGCAAGGGCGAAGCATATCAACAACAAGTACCACTACATTAGGAGTTTGGTACAATATGGGGTCGTAAAGCTATAATATATTCTGACAGATGAACAAGTAGTTGATGTGCTGAAGAAGTCTCTTCTGAATAAGAAGTTTTAGTATTTTAGAAGAATGCTTGGATTGAATGACATTGCAGATTTGGTTGATAAGGAGAGAGGAAGCATCTAATGGTGGATGCTTGGGAGGAAATTTGGCTGATCTATGTGTGTTTGATGTACTAATTCGGAAGAGGGAGGGTGGTGTTGGTCTTGGAGCTCTGACCTTGGATACACACCTAGATCCTTGGGTTGATGGTTAGTTAGTAAGCCTAATGGTACCTAGACTGGCTAAAAGCTTTAGTCCATCTTAGTCCAACCCAGATAGATAACCCTGGTTAAGTATCTAGCCTATGGCATTGAATGTGCATGAAATCTTCATAGTTCATGTGTTATTTGAGATTTTCCATGTATATATATATATATATATATATATATATAGATAGATAGATAGATATAGATATACATCCCTAGTTAAGAGGGAGCGTTGAAGAATGTAATTAGGTTCTGTCTTCATAATTATATAATGTAATTTATTTGTCAAAATAAATTTTATTATTAATAAAAATTACTTATTAAAGAATGAGTTTCATGCTTGGGCCATCATTTTTTAGGTCAAAGCCTCCATTGTAGGCTTCTAGGTTTTATATTGAGTCAATAAAGTCATTGTCAATTTTATTAGACCCTTATTGGGTTTTTGCATCATGTAAAAATAATTATTTTTGAGTCAAATAGGTCATTTGACACCTCCACACCAAGTCGACCCTATCCTGATGAGGTCAACCTACATTAGGTCAATTTGACCCACAGAAGAGGCTATATATATAGAGGTAGTTCGCTCCATTTTCATCACTCACTCAAAAAGTTTGATACACAAGAAAGAGAGGCAGAACAAGTGTGAATTTGCTAGAGAAGGAAGAAGATTGTAAGAAGAGACAAAGTCGAAGTTTTGGGCTATTTTTCTCTCAGACGTGTGAAGTTATTAGGCTATTGCTGGGGACAAAATTTTGAATTCTACTACAGGTTGAAGTTTTGTAGCTTGATCGAAGTTATGTTGCTCAAGAGGCTGAAATTTTGCTGCTGCAAGGTCGAAACTCTAGGTCGAAGCTACTACTGGAAGACTATCACTTGGAGAAGAAAGAAGAGTTGAATTGGTGATTGGAGGAAGTCTGTGTCTAGGTAAAAGAGTCTAGGACTATCTCATCTTGTCTTTGAATCTACTGAAGGAAGAGTTCTGAATGGGTTTTCCCCTTATATAGGTTTTTCCCTGGTTGTTCACCTACATCTTGTGTCTCTTGTTCTTGTGATATTATTTTTTTGGCTGAAGCAAGCGTCGATCCTTCTATTTCATTAATCCAAAATAAAACTTACAAAATGTACAAAAAGCCCATTCATTTACAAGAACTCAAGAAAAAGGAATCCCTGCCAATGACAAAGACCCCCCACCCTACTATAGAAATCACCAGACTTATGAGAAACAAACACGGAAAGGCAACAAGAACCCCCACCCAATAGGGAAGTTCCGGAAAAAACATACTCCCCGAAGCCGACAAACGACAACAGTCACCCCGACCACGCAATACCCACACACCACATAAGAGGTAAAAGATGCGCCAAACAAGATGAATGGATATAACCCACCTGGCCCCACAAACCAACACGTTCAATCCAAACCGTTGATCTGGGCTGCTGGATCAAACGGCCAGGAATCATTTCGCGCAACCTAACACGATGGAACGATAGTGTGCAATCAAGGGCAGTTTCCAAATCAACCACCCTGCCACATGTTGTAATCCCTATGGGATCGCTACCGAAACTACAAAACCACAAACCGCTCAAGCTTCGTGCGATCACCAGAAAACCGACTGGGGTGTGGTTTTCAAGCCTGAAAGCTGAAAGGGTGAAAATTCCAGCTACCAGAAAAACTGGCCTCGCGTTCTGCCTATTCCTACTATGGAACGTGAACCCGATGTTGTGCATGTTTGCGAGATGACCCAACAAATTGCTATCCGAAAAACTGGGGACCTATTGTGGCCACCAACAACCCCCCTCCTTATTTAATATTAGCAATAACACTAGGTAAGAGGGGACCCTTAGGAAAAATTTCAAAAAAAAAAAAAATCAATTAAGGCTCATGTATTTTACTCCTTAAGAAAACATCGCATCGCGCAAAGAATGATAGGACATTTCCTTATGAGTAAAAATGATAAACTGCAAGATTGCGACGCAAACTCCATCGCATCGCATGCATTAAGAAACGCTCACAATGGAAAACCTTAAAATCGCCAATATGCGATATCGCAATATCGCATATCACAAAGTTGCATGAAAAACACATAACGACTTAACGATTGCAGCGATCTGCGATTTCGTGATCGGCGATCTTGCGATAGCGCGATCAAGCGACCTTGCGATCACACAACATAATGAATTCGCAATAATGCGATACTGCGATAACGCGATGTTGCGATGCGAATCGCAGAAACAGTCCATCGCAAATTTCCCTAGCTCAATATTCAAGAAAAGTTTTCCATAAACCAAGAACTAGATACACGCTTTAATGATAATTAATGAATTATACGCCAGTTGTTCATGAAAGATGGTTTTGTGTTGTTCGAAGAGTCAATTCACATCAGGTAGCATGTTTTTGTATATCCGTAGCATTTAAAAAGCTTTCATGTCAATTTTTATTGTCATTACTCTTTCCTCATGTGTAAACTGCAGGACCGAAAAATAGACGTTACAGAAAGCAATGTGCAGGAAGCTATGAAGAAAAAGGGTAACACTCTAATGTTCAAAGACAGAGAAAAGATGTCCCCATAAACAGATACTGCATGCAACCGAGCCGCAGATTCACAAGAACGCTGCTGAGCCATCCATTACAGATCTTTCATTCACAGCCATGGTTGAATGAGTAATTGAACAGTGCTAATATCAACAGGCAGTTTAACGCTCAAGGTCAAGGGCTCACGAAAGTAGTATTTTTACAAATTTTGAAGCTTATACCTGGTAAAGAAAAAGGCGCTAAAGGCAAAAAACGCATCAGAAAGGCCCGAATCAAGGAACGGAGGAAGTTTCTAGGCGCTAATCGCGCATCGCTGAGAAAATTGCTCAAAAAGCAAAGCCTCTAACTGCTCAGTCACTTGTAAGCCCGGAAAATGCAAGAAAGCAATGGTAAAGAACAAACTGGAAACATAAAGCTGAAAGAAAAGGCACAAGCAATTCAAGGGTTAACCAAGTTGAACTTGGATTATTACTGGGCATACGTAGTAAATCCACATAGTCAGAGGATGACTCTCGAGTATATCATCGATGTTGCGGAAAAGATGGCGCCAGCTCTTACCAATTCTGTTTGCTTAGCTCAACCAAAAGCGGAAGGCAGTTAGCTGACTCTCCAAGGAAAATACTGAATGCTCTCAAACTTAAGGAGCAAATGCAGAAATAGTTAGATATTAGATTTAATTTATAGAAATAGTTTTGCTTAGAAAAAGGGCGGTCATTTAAACTGTATCCTAAATCTGTGTAATTAAGTTATATAGTTAGTAGTATTTAAACCCTTCTCATGCATTTAGAGAAGGGTCTAGAAATTTATCAAAAACTTGTCCTCAGAACATGCACTTTTGCACCCTCAGAGGAGGTTTTGGTGAATGAATGGATCAAGATTTGTTGATGTTTTCATTTGATATCTGCTACTGATGTTGCACTTCTGTACTCTTAGTGGATGTTAGAGAAAGGAGAGATAAATCATTGTTGCTTGAAGCTTATGAGTAGGACTAGTCACAAATGGTACTTTTATCTCTTGACCATTTCTGCTTATATGTTAAAGTGATATACAATTTTTAGTTGTTTATGTATTATTGCATGAATGCTTGAGTTATCATTTGGAACTTTTGTACGGTGATAGCTATTTATTTATGCCTAATGTATGAATAACTCATTATGCGATATGTTTTTCACAATTGTTTCGTCTAACTTTTTATGCGAAGTAGTTCATCTTTATTGATTTCCTTTCTTATAATCGTTGAATGATCTTTATTACCAGTTGTTATTTGAAATCTCTTTAGATCGCATAATAGAAGAATTACATCCCATGTTAGTATAGATTTAGATGTGCTGTTTATTAGATTACAATAGCATAGAATTAAATTAGAGGTAGAATTAGAATATCTTAAATAGGAACTGTTAGATCAGCAACATCAAACTCTACACACACACACTCATTGATTGGGGAACTGGTCCCATTATCCCCAGTCGGACCCGCTATACCAAATGGATAAGGAGCTTCCAACCAAGGTCCGGACCGGGCGGGTATCCCCCTTGTTGTCGACCCGATTTTCGGGGCTTCAACATATTTGGCGCTAGAAGGAGGGCATGAACTATGAATGGCAAGTAAATCCAAATCTGAATACCATTCTGAGAGTAAATCACCCTCACCATCTCCCCCAACTTCTCCATTACACTTAAATCTAGAGTCAGAAGTCGCTCGAGTATCAACCGTTGCTACACACCCTGATATTTCAGAACAATCTACCGTTGAAATTCCGGAAGTCGAATCCCTCATTCACAAACTTCAGCGATTTTCCATTTCTCCTCAAAGGTCTGATAAATCTCAAGGCAGCGTTACTTCGCATTACAATCCTGCTCATCCCCTGACCAGGCTAAAGAGTGAAAATTTTGGCGTTCAGCCAACCGAATTACCTCTTCCCACCAGGAAAAGAGCGAGGAGATCACCTAAAGAGTCTGACAACGAGACTCTTTCATCAACATCGTCCATCTCAACTTCTTCACCGCGAAGTCAACCATCCACTCCACCACTCCAGATCATCGTCCATCCGTCCACAGGGACCCCCACAACCCGTCTTCAATCATCTACAATCGTAGTATCCTCATCCTCCTAGCCGCAGGGATCATCTTCTGCACTTTCCTCTGTTAGCAGTTCAACAATGGCCCAGTCTCCATGGAATAACCCTGGGGCAGTATTAATGCCTGCACCCTTGAGTCAAATACCGGCCCATCCTGAGAAATGGCTGCCTAAATTTAATCCCGAGGCAGGGATGCTAGCAAAAGAGCACATAAACAACTTTATGCTTTCCATTAATCTCAATGGGGTTACTAATGAAGATGTTGTTGTTTTGCTTTTTCCTTATACTCTACAAGGAACAGCCGGGTCATGGTATTTTTCATTACCTTCTGGATCCATCACAAGTTCGGACATCTTCCAGGAGCAATTCCTGACCAAGTTTGGTGATGACAGGTCTTCGGCAATGTTAATCAATGATCTATCCAACCTTAGAGCCGAAACTAGAGAGCCTATCAAGGATTTCAATTTACATTTCAATAAAATTTTCAACAAAATTCCTACTACTTCCCAACTCAGCGAAGAAGTACGATGTTAATGGTATATCACCGCTCTACCATCGAACATAGCAATCTTCGTGGATAGGACCAATAAAACAACCTTAGCCGATAACATGAAAGAAGCGATAGCAGTAGAGAAATGAATAATAGCCCTGGAAAAGAAATCCGCGATAGAGGAATGTAAATCCAAAAAAGTCACCTTCAAGGAAGACTCCAAGAAGAAACAAGAAAAAGATCCATTTGATTTGGAAGGATTGCAGAAAGTTCTAAAGACCATGTCCAATGAAATGGTCAACATAAAAAAGCAAGTAGCAGAAACTTCTTCAAAAAGTCCCTATAGAGCTTTAAAAAGAGGTCCTTCAACGGATTCAAAGCCACCTAATGCCATTTCAAATGCTGAATCCGAGGAAGAGGAAGAGGAAATTGCCACTGAAGGGAAGACTAATGACGAAGAAGTTGTGGAATTACAAGGAATGTGGGATTTGATCCTCCCACAAGAAGAAGATCAAGAAGTATTTCCAGTTAGCACACGAAGCAAAAATCAGCTTGATCCTCCCCAAACTACCCCTAAGCCGAAGAGCGCAAGCTCTGCAATAAAGGATAAGGTCGCAACAAAGAAAACGACGTCTAAAGCGACTCAAACCAGCCCAATCAAAACAGATGAAACAAATCCATCTAAAACACTGATAGTGTCGGATGAAATGGAGTACAATATTATTGAAGACATGAAAAAGACTAGGGCTAACATCACCCTTTACGAACTGAGCAAGTTGAAGCATCAACAGAAGATAATGACGAAAGAATTACATGCCGTGCCACTTGCACTTTTGCCTGCCGCTGTACTTTCTCAAGCTTCCCATAACATGGGAAGACCTCCAACTAACGCGATCAATAAGATTGATCCAAATGACATCGCTCTAATTGGAGGAAGATAAAGATCTCACACTCCCCCATTTCTCCTTACTTATGAAATCTTCAATAAAAACTGTGCACAATTGTTTGGTAGATTCTAGTGCTTCATCGAATATTTTACCCAAATCCATATGTGTCGAGTTAAACGTTCAACTGCAGAAATCCGCAGTGCACATAGTTCAGCTAGATCGATCTCAAGTCGAAGTGATTGGTGAACTAAATCAAGTAACCATAAGGTTGTCATCCAACCCAAAGGTATGTCAAGTTATTGACATTTTAGTTGCTGACATTCCTGAATTCTATGGCTTAATTCTTAGCAGGGATTGGTCAGAAAAACTTCATGGATACTTCTCAACCGAATGGTCGCACATGTGGCTGCCCTACAACGGTAAACCAACTCAAATAAAAGTTGAACGAGAGTTACATCAGAAGTACATAGTAACAGAGCTAGAGGGGGAGAATGAACCAATAGCGTATAACAACAGCATTATTGGAAATTACTCGGTAGATTCTTTCCTCAACAATTTCAATGCTCATGCGTCACCCTATTTAGAACACTCTATTTTGTCCCAAGTCGAAAATTTTTCTCGAAACTGATAGTTCGAAATGTATCAATTTTTTAGATAAACCTGTAAATAAATCTTTGTTTTGGAAATTATTTTTTGATGGTTCTAGATCTAACGAAGGAGCAGGAGCAAGATGCGTTCTGATTAGTCCAGAAGGAGATAAAATCATGCTCACATGTAGACTCGAATTCGATTGCACAAACAATACAATAGAATATGAGGCTTTGGTCCAAGGCCTGTACAAAGCGATCGGGTTAAACGTCAAGTATCTTCAAGTTTTTGGAGACTCTGAGATTGTAGTTAAACAGGTACGTAACACTATACATTGCTTATCAGGTCATTTAAAACATTATCAGTCCTTAGTTCAAGATCTGACTGAGCATTTCATAGCGTTTAATATTTCTTCAATCCCCAGACTCCAAAACGCAAGTGCAGACCTTTTGGCTAACGTAGCTTCTAAGCTTATTCCTTCCGAAGATTTTAGTCCAGATAGATTCTTAATAGAATAATCTTTAGACCATCCATTCCTGATAACATCACAAATTGGAGAGTATTCAATGATGATCCTGATATTGTAAATTTCCTCACATCTGAAGGATCCTACTCCAATCAAATAATTGACGAAGACCAGCATGATCGACAATTGCAACAAGATAGCACTAACAATGCTATACCTAAGTCGGTGGTCAAGTTAGAAGACTTGTACGATTTGAAAGATCGGTTTAAGAGGTATACCAATTCAAAACTCCAAAGTTCAACCTTGAACTATGAATTAGTAAACCTAGGAACCGATGCTAAACCACAAAACATTAATCTAGGCCTCGGCCTAGCCCCTAAAGAGAAACTTGCGTATATTCATCTTTTGAGACAATATAAAAATGTTTTTGCCTGGAATTATGATGAGCTCAAAACATATGACACTTCCATCATCCAACATACTATTCCCATGATCGATAATGAAAAACCTGTCCAACAAAAGCTGAGAAAGATCCACCCCAATTTAGAAAATCAGATAAAAACTGAGCTCAATAAGTTATTGAAAGCCAAAATAATCTTTCCGTCAGAAATTCCAAATGGGTCTCCAATATGGTACTTGTTAGAAAGAAAAACTAAGATATTAGGATTTGCATTAACTTTCGGAACCTTAACAAAGCCTGTCAAAAAGATAATTTTCCTCTACCACCTATGGAACAGATACTGCAGGCAGTGGCGGGCTTAGAATTAATGTCTTTCTTGGATGGATTTTCAGGATACAATCAAGTGTTGGTACATCTTGATGATCAATTGAAAACAACATTCAGAACTAAATGGGTCACATATGCATATCGAAAGATGCCATTTGGTTTGATTAATGCTGGTGCCACATTTCAGAGAGCCATGGACATCACATTCAAAGGTTTAGTCAATAAATCTGTAGTAATTTATTTGGATGATATAACAGTGTACTTGAAGAAACGAAGCGACCATCTCAAAGACTTGAAACTAATCTTTCAACGGTGTTTAAGGTATGGAATTTCACTTAACCCAAAGAAATCTTTTTTCGCACTAAGTGAAGGGAAACTTCTAGGATTCATAGTGTCAAAATCCGGTATTCACATCGACCCCGACAAAATCAAAGAAATTTATGAAATATCCCTACCTCACAACAAAAAAGCCATGCGATCTTTCCTTGGTCAGATCAACTTTGTAAAGAGATTCGTTCCAGATTTTTCACGAACCGTGTCTCCTTTGCAAACCATGATTAAAAAGAATTCAAATTTTAAATGGGGCCAAGATGAACATGAAGCATTCAACCTGATTAAACAAGCTATTATTAATGCTCCATCTTTAGCAACTTGGAATTTTTCAGAGCCTTTTATTTTATACACTTTTGCCTCAGATAAGTCATATGCTGCGATATTAACTCAAGAAAATCAAGAAAAAGCGGAAGCTCCAATTGCGTTTTTCAGTTCAAATTTACAGGGTGCTGAACTAAATTATTCAAACGTGGAGAAATAGGCTTATGTTGTTTTCAAAGCGGTCAAATACTTCAGACCTTTCTTACTTAAAACCCATACTAAGATTATAGTACCGTTTCCAGTGGTAAGGAACCTTCTAGTACAGAAGGATGTGGGTGAGAAAAGGGCCAATTGGGTTACTGCCTTACAGGAATATGACATTGAGATTAAACCAGTAAATATTGTAAGAGGTCAAGGCTTCTGCAAAATGCTCGCTGGAGCAGCGCAAATTTCTGAAAATCCATCTGAAGAGGTACAAATGTGCGAGGTAAGCCTAAACGATGCAGAATCATTATACGTTGATATCATTTATTATCTTAAGAACGGGTATGCTCCTTCACACCTCGATCATACTAAGAAAAGAGCTCTAAGGTTGAAAGCCAAACAATATCAGCTCATAAATGATATTCTTTTTAGGAAAAATTATGATTCTGTTCTTCTTAGGTGTCTTGAGAAAGCTGAAGCTGAAAATGTTTTGCAGGAACTCAACGATGGGTCGGCAGGTGCACACTATGCTGGAGATGCTACTGCACATAAAATCTTACGCGCAGGATATTACTGGCCCACGTCGTTTAAAGATTCGCATAGTTACGTGAGGAGATGTCAAGTCTGCCAAACTACTGCTGGAAGACAAAAGAAGCCATCCTTGCCACTACAGCCAGTAAACATTGAGAAACCTTTCAGTCAGTGGGGCTTGGACATAATAGGTAAGATCGTTCCTCACTCTTCTAAGCAGCATAGATACATCCTCACATCAACAGATTATTTTACTAAGTGGGTAGAAGCAGTTCCACTCAAGACGGCTAATTCTGAAAATATCATTGAGTTCATAGATCAATTCATAATCACCAGGTTTGGATTGCCATCCGCTTTAATGTTTGATAATGCATCATACTTTTCTGGAAATGCAATGACTGAATTCGCACTTAAAAGAGGATTCAAACTTAAATATTCGGCCAATTACTACCCACAAGGCAATGGGCTAGCTGAGTCAACAAATAAAAACCTAATCAGGATTATTAAAAGAACAGTTGACCAAAATCATAAAAATTGGCACAAGGCTTTAATATATGCTTTATGGGCAGATCGAATAACGCAAAAAGCTTCTATCAGCACTTCTCCCTTTAATTTAGTCTATGGGAAAGAAGTGGTTCTTCCGACTCACTTAGCAATTCCCTCCTTGTCTTTAGTTCAATACATTGATGAAGTACCCACTTCCTCCTTACAGCTAAGACAAATGGAAATAATTAAATTAGAAGAACAACGAGAACAAGCTAGGAAAACACATGCTCATCATCAAGCACTAGTAAAATCCTCTTTTGATTCAAACATAATGACCAGAAAATATTTTCAGATGGGAGATTTAGTTTTAAAGTGGGACAAGGCTCATGAAGAAAAGGGCAGACATACAAAATTTCAAAGAATGTGGCTTGGTCCTTTTCAAATTGCATAAGTCATAGGTCCATCTACGTTTGTGTTACAAGATTTAGCAGGTAAGAGGGATCCTTTACCTGTTAATGGACAAATTCTCAAGAAATATTTTCCATAGAAGATTATTCTTCTATTTTTGTAGAATAGTTGTTTTTTTTTTATTATAATAAAACCAGTTGTGAGTGGTTACATTAGGCATTTACGAAAAAAACACCAATTCTCTTTCAGATTTTGAAATTTTCGCTTGTATAAATAGCAAATCTTTTGGGAAACTGATCTTTATTATTGATAGATATAGTTAAAAACTCTAGCCTAGATATGATACTAGTTTCAACTTCAAAAAGTTTGATGAAAACAACCTTTAGTGAAGAAATTGTTTTATCTCAATACAATGAAAGGTATCAATAACAAAATAAAGATTCTCTGTAGAACAGTTGTTTCCAAAAACTCTATTATTGTCGTCCAGAGCTATCTTAAGGAAACAATGACTTCCTCCCTGCTAAGGAAATCACAACTTTCAGAGGAACAACCCAAGAATACACTTTATCTTGAAGAATGAGAGGTCTCATCATGAGTCGGCTTATCATTATCACAGATGTTATAACTTGCTGACTTTGCCAATACTGTACACCACAACAGGGCAATGACTCAAGATTGTTGCAATCAAAAGACAAGGGGTCTCATCACGAGCCAACTTGTTCAGCAAAGTTATAAATCAAGTGAATGACTGTGTCATAATTTGGCTACCAAACCAAGACATTGTTCTTTAAGAATAAAAAAGAAAATCAAAGCAATAAGTGTGGATATGGATTTTTCTTTGAAAGTTGTGGGATGCCTTAAGTAAGATACAGGATCATTGTTGGGTAACAGGTAACCCTGTCAAGGCTATAAACGCCTGCTGGCAGCAGAGGCTCTACCTATGACACATGAGCATATTTAAAACTGGTTTACAGAGGAGACTTTGTTTTATCTTTACAAGACCAAGTAATGACTGATGTAAATACAAGGACTAACCTGAGGAAGCAAATAATCAAAGTGGAAAATGGTTGAAACAAAATATCATTGACAGTTTTAGAGCATAATGTACTTTATCTTTCCATAATAAAGTTTAATTTTCTGAATTTTTTTTGTTTTGGAAGTTTAAAAAATTCAATAGAAAAACAGAGATAACTAGTTCTTCCAAGTGAATCGCCAATTGTTGTGGCCACCAACAACCCCCCTCCTTATTTAGTATTAGCAATAACACTAGGTAAGAGGGGACCCTTTGGAAAAATTTCAAAAAAAAAAAAACAATTAAAGCTCATGTATTTTACTCCTTAAGGAAACATCGCATCGCGCAAAGAATGATAGGACATTTCCTTATGAGTAAAAATGATAAACTACAAGATTGTGATGCAAACTCCATCGCAGCGCATGCATTAAGAAATGATCACATTGGAAAACCTTAAAATCTCCAATATGCGATATCGCAATATCGTATATCGCAAAGTTGCATGAAAAACACATAACGACTTAACGATTGCAGCGATATGTGATTTCGCGATAGCGCGATCCGTGATCTTGCGATAGCGTGATCAAGCGACCTTGCGATCACACAGCACAATGAATTCGCGATAATGCAATACTGCGATAACGCGATGTTGCGATGCGAATCGCAGAAAAAATCCATCGCAAATTTCCTTGGCTCAATATTCAAGAAAAGATTTCCATAAACCAAGAACTGGATACGCGCTTTAATGATAATTAATGAATTATACGCCAATTGTTAATGAAATATGGTTTTGTGTTGTTCGAAGAGTCAGTTCACGTCAGGTGGCATGTTTTTGTATATCCGTAGCATTTAAAAAGCTTTCCTGTCAATTTTTATTGTCATTACTCTTTCCTCATGTGTAAACTGCAGGACCGAAAAATAGACGTTACACAAAGCAATGTGCAGGAAGCTATGAAGAAAAAGGGTAACGCTCCAATGTTCAAAGACAGAGAAAAGATGTCCCCATAAACGGATACCGCATGCAACTGAGCCGCAGATTCACAAGAATGCTGCTAAGCCATCCATTACAGATCTTTCATTCACAGCCATGGTTGAATGAGTAATTGAACAGTGCTGATATCAACAGGCGGTTTAACGCTCAAGGTCAAGGGCTCACGAAAGCAATATTTTTACAAATTTTGAAGCTTATACCCGGTAAAGAAAAAGGCGCTAAAGGCGAAAAACACATCAAAAAGGCCAGGATCAAGGAATGGAGGCAGTTTCCGATGCGCGATTAGCGCCTAGCGTAATCGCGCATCGCTGAGAAAATTGCTCAAAAAGCAAAGCCTCTAACTGCTCAGTCACTTGTAAGCCCAGAAAATGCAAGAAAGCAATGGTAAAGAACAAACTGGAAACATAAAGCTGAAAGGAAAGGCACAAGCAATTCAAGGGTTAACCAAGTTGAACTTGGATTATTACTGGGCATACGTAGTAAATCCACATAGTCAGAGGATGACTCTCGAGTATATCATCAATGTTGCGGAAAAGATGGCGCCAGCTCTTACCATTTCTATTTGCTTAGCTCAACCAAAAGCGAAAGGAAGTGAGCCGACTCTCCCAGGAAAATACTGAATGCTCTCAACGTTAAGGAGCAAATGCAGAAATAGTTAGATATTAGATTTAATTTTTAGAAATAGTTTTGCTTAGAAAAAGGGTGGTCATTTAAACCGTATCCTAAATCTGTGTAATAAAGTTATATAGTTAGTAGTATTTAAACCCTTCTCATGCATTTAGAGAAAGGTCTAGAAATTTATCAAAAACTTGTCCTCGGAACATGCACTTTTGCACCCTCAGAGGAGGTTTTGGTGAATGAATGGATCAAGATTTGTTGATGTTTGCATTTGATATCTGCTACTGATGTTGCACTCTTGTACTCTTAGTGGATGCTAGAGCAAGGAGAGATAAATCATTGTTGCTTGAAGCTTATGAGTAGGACTAGTCATAAATGGTACTTTTATCTCTTGACCATTTCTGCTTATATGTTAAAGTGATATACAGTTTTTAGTTGTTTATGTATTATTGCATGAATGCTTGAGTTATCATTTGGCACTTTTGTACGGTGATAGCTATTTATTTATGCCTAATGTATGAATAGCTCATTATGCGATATGTTTTTCACAACTGTTTCGTCTAACTTTTTATGCGAAGTAGTTCATCTTTATTGATTTCCTTTCTTATAATCTCTGAATGATCTTTATTACCAGTTGTTATTTGAAATCTCTTTAGATCGCATAATAGAAGAATTACATCCCGGGTTAGTATAGATTTAGATGTGCTGTTTATTAGATTACAGTAGCATAGAATTAAATTAGAGGTAGAATTAGAATATCTTAAATAGGAACTGTTAGATCAACAACATCAAACTCTACACACACACACTCATAGATTGGGAAACTGGTCCCATTATCCCCAGTCGGACCCGCTATACCAAACGGATAAGGAGCTGCCAACCAAGGTCCGGACCGGGCAGGTATCCCCCTTGTTGTTGACCCGATTTTTGGGGCTTCAACAAGACCCCATTCAACTGACTTCGGGATAAAATGAGACATAACTTAGCTTGCCCTCCTGCCAAGTACATACTGAAAGGTTGTGGTTGTTCTTGCTGGAAAAATCAATTCATGCTTGTCATCCTGGCCCGATATCGAAAAACTTCTCTGTCTTCTGCAACTTGTTCATCGCAGAGAGCCTTTAAATGGTTTTGAGGTATCTCCTGCCATTTTTTCGCCATCCCGCAATCTACATTGTTCACCCCTTGGTTGGCCAATAAGTCACTAGTTTATTGGCAGTTCGTCGAACATGGTTGAAACTAACCGTTCGAAGCCCCTGGAGGTGAACTTGGATTCTTTGGTAAACCTGGATTAGTTTCCAGTGATTTGAGACTTTCTCTGACAGAGTACCACAGTTGATTCTTTTCACAGAGTTAATGGTAATCTTTGGCTTTGCTTCTATAATGACATTTGAGCCATGGTTCTGAATCAGAAACTCTAGACATTGTTCCAGAGCCATTAATTCCGCCATATTATTTGTGGCTCTTCCTAAATGGCAGTGGAAGATAAAGATAATGTTGCCCTCTTCATCTCTTAAAACTCCTCCAAAGCCAATTGTTCCCGGGTTTCCTTTTGAAGCCCCATCAATGTTGTATTTCAAATAGCCTTTCGGTGGAGGTTGCCAGAAATCCTTCTCTATAACCATCACTATGTCCTTCCTGATTAGTCCTTGGGGAGTAATCCCTTGCATTCCCAGTTGCCTGAGAGTTCTCAACTCAGTCTCAGAGGGGGGATTCTTGGGGAGATTGCACACTGTGGTGCTGACAGTCTCCCGGAGCTGTTTTAGGATCAGCTCAAAAAGACGATGAGGGATAGACTTTTCATTCTTGAAAATTATTTTATTTCTTTCTTTCCAAACAATCCAGATAATGAAGCTCGGCGTGAAGGCCCAAGCCAAATTAAGGAACTCATTCTCCGAAAAGTTTCTTCTCCACTTGTTTAGGGTATTTGTGATACTACTTCTGTCCCTATCTGTCTGTTGGAAAATGGTATAGAAAGAATCCCATAGCCAAGTGGTGTAAGAGCAGCTGTTGAGAATGTGCTCCATTGTCTCCTCCTGCTCTTCACAGAGCTGGCATCTTGAAGGCCCCATAACACCCCTTTTCCTAATGTTATCCCAAGTTAAAATTTTCGTATGATGAACCAACCACATGAAAATCTTGATCTTCAACCAACCTTGGTGCTTCCAGAGGTGTTGCCAAGTCTTTTCTGGAACACTGGAATCAATCCCAAGGAGAATACCTTTAGCTTCCTTAAGATTAAAGGTGTCTTTATTGTTATTGCCGCATCTCAATTGATCCTACCCCTCTGTTACCAAAACCATCCTTTGTTTTAGCAAGCTCCAAAGAGCCTCTGCTTTTATTTTTATGGGGTTGTCATCTCTGCAGTCAATTTTTCTCCAGCTTCTCCACTTTCCTGAGATCTGAACAAGATCCCAGAAATCCTTTACTTTGTTTAACCCTTGGGAATCTGTTTCCTACTTGAGGCTTAAAAAATCCTCTGTTAACAATGTTGGTTCTTGTTGCCATTTGTCCTCCCAAAAGAGTATAATATCTCCTGCTCTGATTTCCCAGAAATTTTTTTTTTGAACTAGGCTTCTGTTTTCCCAAGCTCTATTCCAGATGTGAGAGCCTTTTAAATTTCCAGACATTCTTATGAGATCATTAGTGTGCCAAGAGCTGGAATATTTCTCTTTCCAGATCCTTTCCCATTGGGTTTTTGGCTCTTGAACCCATTGCCACCAAAGCTTGGCTCCTATAACTTTACTAAGAATCTCATGATCATCCAAGCCTAGGCCCCCGTGGCTCTTGGATTTACAGATTTTATCCCAAGAAACTAGGGCCCATTTCTTCTTTGTTTCCTCCTTACCCCAGAGGAAATCTCTTTGGATATTCTTGAATTGCTCTAAGACACCTTTGGGAGCTGGGAGGGATAATAACATGAAAACCGAGATAGATTGCAGAACCGCCTTTGTCAGAACCAACCTGCTTGCTAGGTTCAAGACTCTGAAGGTCCAATTTTTGACTCTGTCTTACAACTTATTAAGCATCGGTTCCCAGATACTCTTGTGCATTGGTCTGGCTGTGAGAGGAACTCCCAAATACTTTGTGGGGAGGGAATCCCTTTGGAAGCCAAGAATTCTTGAAATATTTCTCTGAATAGCAATGTTAGTGTTTAAGAAGAAGATTTTTGACTTAGAGAGATTGACTTCCATACCTGTAGCCATGGCAAATTCCTTCAGGATTTGATTGTAGGCTGAAGCTTCTTTGACTGTGGGAATTCCTTGCAGCATGGTATCATCTACAAATTGTTGGTGAGTCAGAGCTTGACCATTCTCAGATAATTGAAGACCTTTGATTTTGCCCGTTGCCTTGGCATGCTTAATGGACCTTCCAAGTCCCTCCATCATGAGAATGAAAAGAAAGGGAGAGAGCAGGTCTCCCTGCCTGAGGCCTCTAGAAGGAATGAAGATCTCTGAGGGAGAGCCATTCACCAAAATTGAAAAGCTGGAAGTAGTCACCAGAGCCATGACCCATCTGACCTAGTTGTGGTCGAACCCAAAAGCAGTGAGAACTCTCTTAATGTAAATCCAGTTCACCTTGTCATATGCTTTGGCAATATCCAATTGCCTAATCATCCCCGCTTGCCTTTTGCTGGTAAGCGTGTGAACCACCTCATGGGCTTGAATTATGTTATTTAAAATTTGTCTACCCTCCACATAACCTGATTGTTCCTCTGACACTAAAGAAGGAAGGAGAGGTTTTAGTCTATTAGCCACTACCTTGGATATTATCTTGTATACCACATTACATAAAGCTATGGGTCTGTACTTATCTGTAGTTTGAGCTGAATCCTGTTTGGGGATCAGGGAGATGAAGGAGGTGTTGAGGGCTTTCAGGATAGTTTTGCTACCCCTGGAATCCTCCACCACATTCAGAATATCCTATTTGACAATATTCCAACAAGCTTTAAAAAAATCCACATTGAAACCATCCAGGCCTGGTGCTTTGTAGTTCTGCATGTCTTTGAGAACCTCGCTGACCTCCTCTTCAGTAACAGGTCTATTAAGGTTAAAATTGTCCTCTCTAGACACCAGCTTAGGGATATGCCTTGTAATTTCCTTGATGGATTGTTCCCTGTCTGGATTATTTTCCCGAGTGATGTTTCAGAAATGCTGAACAAGTACAGCTTCAATATTCTTATGAGTGTTCTGAAGCTCCCCATTCTCATCCTTTATCGTAGAGATTCTGTTGTATGCTCTATTAGCCATAGTGGATCTGTGGAAAAATCTTGTATTCTGTTCTCCTTCCTTGAGCCATTGAACTCTAGACTTTTGCCTCCAAAATATTTCCTCTTGTTTGCATAAATTTTCCCATTCTTGATGGTGTTTATCAGCTTGATCACTTTTGACTTTTTCAAAGCCATATTTGATCAACTGGTGCCTGGTTGATTTCTTGAATTTTGATTTCCAATGATTTTTTGTTCACAAAAATGTTACCAAAATCATTATTGTTCCATTCTTTGAGCCTGAACTTGATATGCTTTAGTCTTTTATGAAGGAGGTACATTTTTGATCCCTGGAATTGTAAGTCTTCTGACCATCATTTTTCAACGTCACTGGTGAAGTCCGGGTGGGAGAGCCAGATATTCTCGAATCTGAAGGGCCCATTCCTGGGAGAAACCATACCCTTGATTTCCAATTGAATCGGCCAGTGATCAGAACCTCCAAAGGGAAGAACTCTTACTGTTATTTCTTTATCTATAAGCATAAGCTCCTCTGATATCATAGACCTGTCTAATTTAGAGGCTACCTATGCCTCACATCCTTGTTTGTTGTTCCATGTGAAAAGATCATTGCTCAATTCTGAATCAGCCATTTTCATATCATCTGTGAATGATTGGAATGCTAAGGAGTCTTTGTTTAGCGCTCGGGTGCCTCCTTTTTTTGTCGAAAGAGATTTGATCATATTAAAATCACCTCCATGATCCTAGGAATTCCAGCCTCTCTGTTCCTGAGCTCTATTAGGGATTCTAGCAATTTGAGTTTGTCATCTATTCTTTGGGACCATAAACATTTGTGACCAGGAAGGTTTCTAAAACCCCTACTGGTTGAATGACCACTGATAAGTAATTTCTAGATGCCTATGCATCTATTATGTTGACTTCTTAGGGATTCCAAAGAGTGAGAATGCCCCCCGCTGTGTTTTCAGCTTTAACCTCTAGAAACTCAAATCTATTGAGCCATTTGCTATGAATTAGTTTTATTTTCTGAATGGAACATTTTGTTTCCTGGATGAAGATCATATACAACATTTCTTGTTTCATTCTATAACTAAGCATTCTTTATTTCTTTTACTACCTAGACCTATAATATTCCAGGATGTGAACTTCATTATTAAATATTTGTAAAGGAGTAACTGGATAGGTCTTTCATCTTACCTTAGTCTATCATTAACTTTCCACACTCCATCAAGAGGTCCTTCTGCTTTTTCCTACCCCTCTTCTTTCATGCATTTCTAGTAGCTAATCCTGGAGTTGATTTCATTGTTTTCACACCTCTGTAGTCTTGCTTGTCCATGGTTTTTCCTTTATCTAACCCCCTTTCCTGAGTTTTCCATAAAAATAACTACTGTGTTCTGTTGCAGTCTTCTTGGGTTAGTGAATCTATCCCTCCTGTAGTTCCCTGCATCAAGAACCCTTCTAGATCTAGGTGTTCCTTATCTAGAATTTCCTGAAGTTCATGGTCCTCCAGATCTGTTTCACTCTAGGTCATTTCCTGATCCATCTCTAGTTCTATTTCACTCATCATAGTTTCTTTCTTATTACCAATCTCTTGTGTTGGGTTGCAGTTTTCTTCCTTTTCCTTTTCATTAGGGTCATCCTCCATAGATTGGTCTTCATTTGCCATTTCTTCATTCTCTGCCAGTGCTTGATACCTATTCTGACTGGCCTTTTGACCCTCATTACGATGTTTCTTTGGTCCTTTTCTACCTACTTTTCCTCTACTTGCTACTTTCTAAAAGCTTTTTGTGTCCATTGCATTAGGTTTTCTCTTGTTGTCTGCTCTACTAAGAGGGCAGTCTCTGAACAAGTGTCCATGTTCGTGGCATTTACGACATCTAAACGAGATATCCTCATAGTCCATAGTTTGCACCCATTCCTCATCAAAAACTTATAAGATGACTTCATCTAGAAGGGATCCTGATAGATCCATTTCTACACAAATTCTTGCATAGGAAGTGTATTTGCCCCTTCTTGTGGCTTCCGAAGCTTTGAAAAAACAACCTACTTTATTGCCAATGGTAGCAAGCGATTTAGTTTTCCAGTAATCAAGAGGTAGAGAATAGAGCCTTACCCAGATAGGTACCGAAGTGAAAGTCTCTCGCTCTAGAACAAAGTTCATCATCCAAGGCCGCATATAGAGGCCAGTTGCTACATAAAAGTAGGGTCCTCCTTCGAATATTCTGTCTTTGTCTTCGATGTTTGTGAACACCATGGTGAAAAATCCCTTTGACCCAAGATGAAGATCAATGCTTCCTTTAGGTTTCCAGTGGTACTTGATCCATATCTGTAAAGCCTTTTCAGTGGGCCATAGTCCCATGAATTTGCAGATTATAGCGTAAGTCCCCATATGTTCCCTGTGCGCCTGCAGTGCAGGATCATTTAACACTACTCTAGGAGTGATCTCCATTTTGGGTCTGCACGGTCCTTTTTGTTTATTGTCCCTTGTTCCCTGGCTTTTGTCTTCTTCCTCCTTATCTTTAGTGCTGCCATTTTCCTTGGGCCTGGCCCCATCTGTCTCCTTTCCATTATTTCGTTTTTCTTCTTCCACAGAACCTTTGACATTACCCAGTGGGGTCTTGCCTCTGCTAGCAACGACGTCCTTGTAGGAGGGAGCGGAGCTCCCTCCTCTGCGGCCCTCCATTAGGAGCAAGCACTGAAACTCTCAGAAAACCTAGTTGCTCGTCTCCTCCCGCTCCCGCCCTTCTTTTCCGAAAATATTGGTTATTCTTGTTCTATTTCATTTGCAGGTTTGTTCTTGTGATATTCATATACACATAAATTGGTAATTTCTTGATGAAACGTAATATAATAAAAAATTAAAAGAATCTGACATAATTCACAAGTAATTATCAAGAAGAAAAAATCAAACCCTAACTACTACTAGCATTGATTTCTCAAAGCTTCCCTAAAGTGTTCTTAGGCCACAACCTAAAGGTGACTCTAACAACCTGCCTTGCACCACCCCGCCACCTTGAAGTTTCAGAAGATCATGTTTCACAATTTTCAGACTAGATCCCCTTGGACTCTGAATCAATGTAGAGAAGTTGTAATGAAGATGTTATATGTCTGTTAAATCTTGGTAGCCACTGACCATTGTACCCACAAACTAATCACTAGTTGATGTTGCACATCAAACTACGCATCACTGTCACTGTAAGTCACTACACATATGTTGTCTACCATTTCTTGTCATCGTACTAAGTTGCTCATGAATTACTAAACATTGATGCTCATATATTGTTACCACACTGTATTAGGCTACACACAATTCCAGAACCATCTGGCACTGTTGTCAAATGATGGCACAAACCAAGGTGTCTCAGTTCATCCCTATGACTTACAATCAGTTCCCTCAACCTTTGTCCTCAAAGAGATACCAACATATATGTAAACATTGTTGTTTAACTGGTCAAGCCCTGTTGTTCATTCTTCTTCAATGAGATTGCCTTCAATTCTTGTTTCCCTACAAGATTAAAAAAATTTCATCGTACACAAATCCTTATGTCATAATAGAAACCCTAGGTCATTACTTCAAGGCTAACCCTAGTTCAATCAAGTAAATCAGTCAAAACGAATGGTGTCAACTCAAATTTTAATGTCCTTAATATTACTGCAACATCGTTATCTAGTATCTTAATCAAGTATAGTCAAGACAATTTTCAAATAAAAATAAAGTCATTTCTTCAAGTAAAGACACTTTTCAACTAAGTGTACAGTCATTGTTACGAGTCAAGGTCAAGTCAATAGGTCATGTAAGTGCCAAGTCAAGGTCATCATATGTGTTATTCCTATTAGATATACTCTAACAAAGTCAAATTCAAGACAAAGTGTCATCATACAAATTAAACACTTTCTAAGTCAGTCAGTGTAGTTGTCATCATGCATGTTGTGTCAAATTCAAGGTAATAAAAATCTTGCATGTGAGATGTCAAATCTACCACAATGAGTCAAAGTCAAGGAAAATTGTCATGTTGCATAAGAATTTTAAAGTCTACTATCACAAAATTAGGGTTATCAGTCAAGTTCCATGTACCAAGCTAATTGACAAGCACCAAAGGTACAAGGTCAATTGTTGAATGTTTATTGTTTCTTTATACAACCTCATAAAAAAAATACAAATAGTTACACATTTGTTCACTAATGTTGTTAATGTTATACAAGATCATTTTGTTCACATCTTCATATAGGATCATTGTTTCTTTAGTATGTTCGCTGTCATATTTAATAGGGCTATGGCTATATGGATTTGTGTCTATATATTTTTTGCAACCAAGGTCTATGGAGATCTACCCTCAAGGCAACATTCACCTTCAGATCAAGTGTAAGTGTTAGGTCTGTAGTGATTCTTGAAATAGTCCTAGAGTGTGCTCTAATCCAGCGTAACAATCTAGGTAAGACCCTAATGTAGATACACAAAAGGAAATTGAATGAGGAAAATTACCCTACCATTGTACTTAAATTTGATTCTTCATATTTATCCATATAGGTATTGATATGAGGATGTACTATACCATATTCTTTCTACAAATATTGTTTAAAGGAGATTTCACTAATATATGTGACTGAGAGTGCAGGGATCATTTAATCATACTCCAATAACACCTTAAGAATCCAATGGATGTAGTCCTATCTCTTTGAGCTACCTCATTGCCTTAATAAGGGCCATAATCATGGAGCATCATCAAAATTTGTTTTGAAAAGGTCAAAGTATTTACTACTGAGAAATAGGCTTGTGACTTTGCCTTCAACTGTTCTCAATGAAGACCAAAAATAAAATAAAATAAACTACGCAACCATACTTTTGAGAGGGTCAAAACTTCAAAAAAATTGTATTCTTCTGTTGACAAATGTGTAACTAGGTTCGGTCTTCCTAAATATGAAATGTACTTTTGATTCTTGTATATTGTAAAATGAAAGAAAAGTTATTATTATTACTTTTGGAGCATGTGTTTCATGCTCAACGTCTTTTATTTTAGAGGTCAAGCACACATTGAGTGCTTCTAGGTTTCCTAGGTCAAGAGGTCAAAAGAGTCACGGTCATAAGTTGAAGACCCCATCACGCACATTGTAACTTGTAAAAATAATTATCTGTGTATTTTTGTAAGAAGTCGACCTATTTTGAGGAGCCACATTTCACTTCTTACTCATCTAAGCGAAGGAGAAGCACAAGAAGTCTAGCGAAGAAGGAGGATGAAGAAAGAAGTTTCTAGGTTAACTCTCTCTCACACGTGCGAAGAAGGAAGGCTAGGGTTTGTTGCTTCAAGGTCGAAATTCTCTATCTACTAGAAGAGGATGAAAGTTACTGTAATAAGGACCTATTAGGTCACCTTATAGCCTTATACAAGGAAGAAATTCAAGAAAAGTTGTTGGGAGGCCTTGGAAGGCTAAATTTTTCTCACAAGTGTGGATGTAGTAGCAGTTCAAAGGGGCCGAAAATTTCAGACCTACAGTAGAGGCTGAAATTTTGAAGTCGGGGATGGAAGTTGTGCTACTGGAAGAGATTTGAATGGGTTTGACTTGGACAAAGGAAGCACATCATCAGGAGAGGTTGGACTTGGTCTTGGAAGGGTATTGGTCTTGGTCTATAGGTCTCGGAATTCGTCAATTGAAGAATCTATAAGAAGAAAATAAATTTATGAGGTTTCCTCTCATGTAGAGAGGTTTTGGCCTTGGCTTGTAGCCTGTATCCCATGTTCTTGTGTACTATTGCTTCTTATTTTGGATTTGTTTGATGATATGAATGAACATAATAATAAGAGAAAAAGTTAATAAATAAGAAAAAGTAAAAATATATCACAAGAAATTATCATAGAAAGATAAATCATCCTAACTACTGATGAGCACCATTACTGCAACAAGAATGCTGCAACTCCTGGGGCTACCAACTTTACTTTATCAACCCGGGGTTCGTACAAACTTGGAGGTGACAGTGTTGTATACACAAGCAAATTTGATGGATTTTTCTTTGTCACTGCTAAGCTGGCAATAGACCACTATGGTTTCTCAAACCAACCTTCTATTGATTCAGAAGAAGCTTGATTACCAATGAGGAAAAGGGAAATTCACACTAACTGAAATCTTGTCTACTGTAGTAAAGAAAAATTGAGATTAAATGCTTAAACACACCATTCATATAACTACTGCTAAAAGGCTTTGCTTCAAAATAATGCTAAGATAACATGTGTGTAATCCTACTATCCTAGGCATGCAATATGAAATAACCAAACATTCTATTGTTGTGCATGTAAATGAACACAATAACTCTTTTTCCTTTTTGTCCTTTTTTGTGTGAAAATGTGAATGTTGAATCCTCTTGGTGATGTGGCAAGTGGATTAGGGATGATGGTGAATGGTCATATGGCTTGGGAGGCAAGTAGGGGTCTTCTCCTATCTTCCCAGGTGCTTTTTCCACAGTTCGGCCTCAAAACAGACCACTATAGGTCGTCCTACAAGATGTCCTAATGCCTCCTACAGGATGTCCTAATGCTCCTACAGGATCCAAACGAGAGAAATAGGAGTGATTTGGAAGGTGGTGTAGGGCTTAGGGAAGGTGAAAGGTGGGTGAAATGAGGCAATGGAGTGGCTAGGACTCCTTCAGAGCTCAAAACAGAGTTTGTGAGATGGTTGGATTTGCTCAACAAACTTGGAGAAGTGTTCTTATGGAATGATAAATTTGGTGAGGGACTTAGTGGAAAAAGTGATAATCATGGATGGATGAGGTTAGGATGGAGTTGTTGGTCATGAAATATCTCTGCACTGCTGAAACCCCTGCAATGCACCAATCATTGGTATTTACCCATAAATCATGTCAAACAAGAAAGATTTTCAATCAACTAAGAAAACAAAAATTCATTATCTAGTTGCCTATTTCATGCATGGAAAAACATGCAGAATAATGTGAAACATTATGAGATCTAATACAAGGTTGAAGATATCAAAAATGACAATTGAATCCTATTCTTGAAAACTGGTAAAATGCTGGCCTAAGTAGCAGAAAACCCTAAATTCCATGAGAAATCAGAATTCTGTCTTTTTGGGGCTACATAGGAGTTCTTTCCTCAAACCATGGTCCCTGAAGGGAGGAGTGAGGCCAAATCCACCTACTAACAGATTTTTGATATCGATTTATCCTTCTAAGCTATTGCTAAAGCAATGTACAAATGGAAGCAAACTAATCAAATCCACAACTACTTGTAATGAAATAATGCTAAAAACAATTCAACCATTAATCTATGAAATCAGCTAAGCATATAAATATAAGAAGAGGAGGCTTTGTTGCTAGGGTTGGGCCCTAACCCAAGAGCTTCAGCCCTCTGAATCAACTCAGTGCTGGATCAAGGAAATGCTCATTCTCGTTATCATATCAGAAAATTACATAACAATGTCTTCCACAAGTCTTGAACTCGAAAATGCTTAGTGTTGTTACATCAAAAATCCTAATCCTAATGAATCTCTAGGCCTCTTTATTTATACAGCTGAAATCTCCAATTACTTTCTTAAATCTAGGGAGGCTCAACTCCCAAACTCAAGATGAACTGGCTCTTTAACTATCACTAGTTCAACTGCCTTTTGATCTTCATGACTCGGCTGCTTGCAACTCCGAGCTAGTGTGATTTGATGGAGGAATATTCGAATGAGTGAGGATTAAATGAGGAGGATATATCTCCTACAATCTCTCCTCCTTGTCTCATTCGAGTTTATGCCCTTAATTAGCCAAAATTGCCATGATTTGCTCTCAAAAACCTGCAATCAATGCACATTAGTCCACTAGACATAAAATCTCACTTTTACTCATCTCATTAAGAAAAATATAATCAAAATAGGTAATGAATTATGAGAAGAGTTGATTTAAATAAGCTTGGAGGTGTATCAAGTTCCATAAAGTTACCCAATGATGAGGCTTATCATCACCCCTACTGAAAGTGTTGCTCATCCTCTGAGCAACTCAATCTATATCCATGTCCTTCATTGCTCTAGTGGCCTCCCTAACATCCCATGCTTCTGTTGTAGTTTCTTCCTCCTATGAATAATTCCTCTCTATCTCTTCCCACTGCTTTCTTTCTTCCTATTCCTTCCTTCCTTCCAACATTCCTAAGAGCAGTGGTGGACTGAGTCTCAAGCCAATCCAATTGACTCTAAGTCTTTATAGAGCTTTCTTATACATGGGTGTTCTGTTTAGTGCCTCTCTCATCCTTTGAGGAGAATGGTATTCTTTGATTTTCATTTTGTAGGGAAAAGTGTTCCATCTCTTTTGGCAAGCTTGCATGCTATCATCCCCTAACAATTTGAACATGTCTTCAAAGTGTGTGATTGCTTGCTCTTGGGCAGCAAGGTACCTAGGTGCAAGCTTAGGGTCATTTGCAATCAGGTTGTGGGTGCTGATGACAGCCATTGGATTTGATTGGTCGGCTCTTATCATGAGGGGTTTCGTCTCTTCTCTTTCCATTACTTTCTTCATCTCTGCATCTCTTGCCTCCTCATGATTCATCCATGATGCCAAAGCCATCAATTGCAAGTCCCCTAGTTTTGAATTTGGATCCCACACATTCAGATCTGTCAAGGCTAAGTTGTGTAGGTAAAAATCAGACATTTTAGCTCTATCCTCAAAGCTGCTTTGATCACATAGATCAATGAATTGTCTATAGTCTTGGAAGGGCATAGTGCCTCTCTATGCTAAAGTCTTAATTTGGAATTGTAGTCATTGTTCCTTAAGATACAATGCATAAGACTTTGTTGGCATCTTGCACTGGATTGCCTTTAAGGATAAACTGGCCATAGCTGCCAATTGAATTTCTCTCTCTTGTAATTGTCCCCTTAGCCATGCATTCACTGCTTCCAACTGAGATTTCATCATTACCTCTTTGTCCCTTATGCTGCTCAGTTCTTTGCCCATCTCCTTTACTTTCTCCTCCATGTGGCCTATATCCTCCACTCCTTTAGATTTTGTAATTGCATCCACCTATGTGTTCTTGCCCTTTCTTTTTCAAGCTCAAAGAAGAAGGGGATGGAAAATTTCTCTGGAATGACCCTACCCCCTTCAATGAACCTATAGTAAGAGTCAAGGTTGCGTTGAGGACTAGGTTCCCTCAGTTCCAGATCTTCCTTCTTTATTTCTTGTTGAATGATCCCTTCTTGGTCCATTTTCTGAGTTTCCTGTAGGTTCTTCTGTGTCTCCTACAGAAATCATTTTCCCTTTGATAAGGCAGACCTTGTGATAGGCCTCCTAACATAAGTGATGGGAAATTTGGGAGAGGCTTGTCCTGGTGATCCTTCTCCCTGATTTCTCTCAAGGGGAGCTACCTTTCCTTGCTGCTTTGGTGAGTCTTTAATGAAAATAGGAATTTTGGTGGGTGTTTGAGGTTTTCCTTGCTTGATTCTTGTGCTTTTTCTTGTGCTAAAGTACAATGTGGTTTTTCTTTGTCTCTTCCCTTTTTTCTTGATGGGTGTATTTAGGGAAGTAAGAGCAGTTGTTGCCTCTTTCTCAGTGGGTTCTGGAGATACCCTTTGTGATTCTTCCCCTTCTTTTCCTTGAACTGTAGACCTCTATTCTTCCTTGCCTTTTGTTTCCTCTTTTCCATTCTCCTTCTCATCCTTGTCTTTCTCTTCCTCTTCTTCCTCCAGTTCCTCACTCTATTCATCAGTTTCCTCTTTTGCATCTTCTTTTGTCTCTTCTTCACTTTCCTCCTCCTTTTCTTCCTCTTCTTCCTCCTTTGTTTCCTCTTCATCCCTCTCACTAGCAGTGGGGATTTTTTCATATTCAAGAGATTTTATTTCTCCCTCTACCTGCATGTCTCTGAAAGTTGTCCATGTAATAGGGAGTCTTAGGTTTTGGAGGACATCTTCTAGGATAAGTTTGATTAACCCATGTTGGGTTAACTGTTAATTTTTGCCCTCTTGCACTTTGATGCTCATATCTATCACTGATTGAAGAAGAAATTAGGGTATGCTTAGCCTATTTTGAGGAGGTGTGTCTGCTCCAAATCTCAATTCTTGGAGAAGCCTGAAATGATATCCATATACCACACTGTATCTTCTTTCACGTGATATATACTTAATGAGTTGGTAGCTAATTTCATTCCAAGGGTATGGAAAGCTTTCTCTTCTAACTCCATTTTTGTCCTCCATTGCCTCCTCTCCTTCCAAAAATAATTTATTCTTTGCAAGTCGGTTGTTACCCTTATCTTCCTTTCTCCAAGGCAACCCTAAAGGAAGTGTGGTGATTCTACCAATGATTTCAGGGGTGATTTCTACTGAGAGGCCTTTCACCACAATAGTGGCATGGGTCCTAGTTAGTGGTATGAGTGAGAGAGCAAAGTATTTGGCCACCTCATCATTGTATCCCCTCATTTTTCAAAGAAACCCATCCAATTGTGCCTTGTGAAGATTTCTATTACAAAAGGGTGCTGATGAATTCTCACTGTGTTTGTGGGTTCCCTCTTGTTAAATCCCCCTGTCATTTTTTCCTATGATAATTATGGAGGCTGGTATGGGTCTAATTCCAAACTCCAATGGGTGAGAGATTTTAAATGAAAATTTTGTATTTAATCCCCTTAGACTGCAATTTCCTTAACCAAATGGAGGTTTTTTTCTATATTTTTTAACTTGGAAAATGTGGAAAGGTATATCTCCTACCTCCTAGGTACTGCGTGATGAAGCTAACCTTTGATCTTTCCTCTCTAAATTCCCACTGCTAATCCTGTAGATGATTGCTCTGTATCCTGTAGGATCCTGTAGGTCTTCCTGTAGGTTCTCCTATAGGATACTGTAGGTCTTCCTGTAGGATCTTGTAGGTGCTCCTGCGTTGAAACTGCTCACTGTCTTTCCTATAGAAACTGCTTCAAGAGCCAAGAGCAACCTTGCTTCGATGAATCCTCGAGATTGTGAATGCCTCCTTTGCATGGGAATCAATGTTTCATTTCCTCATATGGGTGATTGTGTGGGATGGTGTGCTGGCTACCGAAGTATGAGCACCCACTTTTGGGTTGTTGGTCCCACTACCACTTCATCATTCCTCCTTACCTCGTAATCATCTCCCACTTCGATCACCCATAAATTATCCATTTTTGGACTCATCTCCTTTTTCTCCTGATTTGACTGCTGCCATGTACGTAGTGATCTAACTGTATTCTCCTCGTCGACTGGCTAAAGGTGGCCAAGTTAACTAGCCACCTTTGCTTATAAAACCAACTCTTACACAATCCTACATTTTTTATCTTATTATGCTAATGAGAGAGCTCAAGCAAGATGACATATCTATGGGTAAGATGCCTTGATGATGTTGCTTGTTCTTGTGTTGTGTATTTGTTGCATATTTTTTTTATTATTGGCCTCCTTTGATGCTTATTTCCTTTGATGTGTAGGTACTAGAGGGTGATGCTAATGATCCTCCTGCTACTGCTAAGCTCTAGAGGAGCTTCCTAGACAATAGGATCTCTATGTTGAATATGATTGCAACCTGTGAAATTTCTTTTTGTGGGACAGGCTACTACAAGATTTCCTACAGGATGTCCTGTAGCTACTTCTCCCCTAAACTTGTATTCTTTTCTGCACTTCTGGAGCATGAGGATTTTTTTCATGGGTAGAGAAGGGGCCTAGTGATTGGTAGGTGAGAGGTATAGCCTTCAGGTATTGTCCCCTTGTCCTTTTTTCTTACCTTCTTCTATGTGTTTTTTTTTCTTTTAAAAACTGTAATCCTTTTGGAACTGACTTATTGGATGAATGCAGGGGTAATCATGGTGGTGAGAGGCATGGTGGTGAAGTGGTGGAGTAAAAAAATTATTTTTGACACAAGCTGGTCATCCCCTTGCTCTAGGGTCACTTTCCTTGGGATTCCCAAGCCACTATAATTCCTACAGGATCATCCTGTAGGTTTTCAGGGAATCCTATAGGTTTACAGGGAATCCTATAGAAAACACAGAGCCCGTGTAAACTTAGCTGGATGAGTTCATAAATGGAGGGAATGATGGAATGATGAAGAATATGGGATGGAGGAATGAAAACATGAATTGGATAGGTCCTTTTGCTCCTCTCTTATTGCTCTGATCCTCCTCCTGCTGACCAGCAAACAACATTTTCAAAGTTTTTTTTTTCTCTCCTTTTTTTTAATTATTTTTTCAAAACAACTAGTCTGTCTCCAAGAGGTTTTCATCCTAGTTGCTTGCTCTGGGTGCCTCAAAAGAGGTTTTCACCCAGAGATCTTTTTATTTTTTCATTTTTCATTTTTCTTGACACCATTGGGCTACCTCAAGAGGTTTTCAACCCAATAGTGGGACTCAGGTGCCTCATGGAGGTTTTCACCTGAGTCTCTTTATGTTTTCCTTTTTTTTTTTTCTTTTTTTTTCTTTTTAAGGACTTGATGGGGTAGAAGTTGAGACTTGCTCCACCACCATCACTGTCTTGCTGATGCCATTGATGAATTCTTGATTTGACAAGGGCTTCTTGTATACCTTCAATCTGTGCCCATTGACAATTAAAGAAATGACCCCTGCATCAATGGTTCTTACCTGCACTGAACCATTATCATTGCATTTTTCTATCACATAAGGCCCTAACCATCTAGTCCTTAACTTGCCTTTAAAATCCTTGTATTTGGAATCATACAACAAATCCCAATCACCTTCTTGAAACTGTTTGTCCTTTATGTTCTTGTCATGCCAGATCTTACTTTGAACTTGAGTCACCTCTGTGTGCAAGAGGACCTGCATTCTAAACTCATCTAACCCATTCAGCTAGAGAAATATCTCTTGTTGTGCCTTGGTGAGATCTAGGTCTAGTTGTGCTGCCATTCTTAAGGTGTTGTGTTCAAATTCAATGGACAACAGGGCCTTCTTCCCATAGACCAGTTCATAAGGAGTGAATCCAGTGGTGCTCTTCCAGGTGGTATTGTAGGCCCAAGTGGCATCAACTAATCTATCTGCCCAATCTTTCTGTTGTTGCTAGTCACTTTGATCAGTTGGAATGGGTTCTCCTTCTTCTCCCCCTGTAGGCTCTTCAAATATCTCTGGTTGTTCGCCTAAGGGGTCTTCCAATTCACAGCCACCAAAGAATAGGGAAGGTTGGCTGTTTGAAGTTGTGGGGTATTTGGTAGAAATTTTCCTAAGTTATCCCTATTCCTACGAGGCATGAAAGAATTGTTTTTGTTTTGTTTTGTGTTTTTTTTCAAGATTTGAGACTCATTGCAGAATTGAAATCACAAACTAAATGGAAACTAACTGCTTGAATGAAATCTCACTTGCAGAATGGAAAAGAAAGAAAACTAACTTACAATTACTTTTGCAGAAACGAAGCTAATACCAAAATGCCAGAGATAAGAAATGGAACAAAGAAAGCAGAAATCACATCTTACTAAGACACCTCCCCAGAAACGGCGCCAAAAAGTGATGAGCACTAGTATTGCAGCAAGAATGTTGCAACTCCTGGGGCTACCAAATTTACTTATCAACCCGGGGTTTGTACAAACTTGGAGGTGACAGTGATGTATACAGAAGCATATGTGATGCGTCCGCTCTTTGTCGCTGCTAAGTTGGCGATAGACCACTATGGTTTCTCAAACCAACCTTATATTGATTTAGAAGAAGCTTGATTACCAATGAGGAAAAGGGAAATTCACACTAACTGAAATCTTGTCTACTGTAGTAAGGAAAAACTGAGATTAAATTCTTAAACACACCATTCATCTAACTAATTCTAAAAGGATTTGCTTCAAAAGAACTCTAAGTTAACATGTGTGTAATCCTACTATCCTAGGCATGCAATCTAAAATAACCAAACATTCTATTGTTGTGCATGTAAATGAACACAATAACTCTTTTTCCTTTTTGTCTTTTTTTGTGTGAAAATGTGAATGTTAAATCCTCTTAGTGATGTGGCAGGTGGATTAGGGATGATGGTGAATGGTCAGGTCGCTTGGGAGGAAAGTAGGGGTCTTCTCCTATCTTCCCAAGTGCTTTTTTCACAATTCAGCCTCAAAAAAGGCCACTACAGGTCGTCCTACAGGATGTCTTAATGCCTCCTACAGGATGTCCTAATGCTCCTACAAGATCTGGACGAGAGCAATAGGAGTGATTTGGAAGGTGTTTTAGGGCTTAGGGAAGGTGAATGGTGGGTGAAATGAGGCAAGGGAGTGGCTAGGACTCCTTCAGAGCTCAAAACAGAGTTTGTGAGATGGTTGGATTTGCTCAACAAACTTGGAGAAGTGTTCTTATGGAATGATGAATTTGGTGAGGGACTTAGTGGAAAAAGTGATAATCATGGATGGATGAGGTTAGGATGGGGTTTTTGGTCATGAAATCTCTCTGCACTACATCAATCATTGGCATTTATCCATAAATCATGTCAAACAAGAAATATTTTCAATCAACTAAGAAAACATAAATTCATTATCTAGTTGCCTATTTCATGCATGGAAAAACTTGTAGAATAATATGAAACACTATGAGATCTAATACAAGGCTGAAGATATCAAAAATGACAATTGAATTCTATTCTTGAAAACTGGTAAAATGCTGGCCTAAGTAGCAGAAAACCCTAAATTCCATGAGAAATCAAAATTATGTATTTTTGGGGCTGCATAGGAGTTCTTTCCTCAAACCATGGTCCTGAAGGGAGGAGTGAGGCCAAATCCACCTACTAACAACTTTTTGGTATCCCTTTATCCTTCTAAGCTACTGCTGAAGCAATGCACAAATGAAAGCAAAATAATCAAATCCACAACTACTTGTAATGAAATAATGCTAAAAACAATTCAACCATTAATCTATGAAATCAACTAAGCATATAAATACAAGAAGAGGTTCCTTTTCTGGTAGGGTTGGGCCCTAACCCAAGAGCTTTAGCCCTCTGAGTCAATTCAGTGCTAGATCAAGGAAATGTTCATTCTCATTATCATATCAGAAAATTACATAACAATGTCTTCCACAAGTCTTGAACTCGAAAATGCTTAGTGTTGTTACATCAAAAATCCCAATCCTAATGATTCTCTAGGCCTCTTTATTTATACAACTAAAGTCTCTGATGACTTCCTTAAATCTAGGGAGGCTCGGCTCCCAAACTCAAGATGAACTGGCTCTTTAACTGTCACTGGCTCGGCTGCCTTTTGATCTTCATGACTCGGTTGCTTGCAACTCCGAGCTAGTGTGATTTGATGGAGGACTATTCAAATGAGTGAGGATTAAATGAGGAGAATCTATCTCCTACAATCTCTCCTCCTTGTCTCATTCGAGTTTTCGCCCTTAATTATCCAAAATTGCCATGATTTGCTATCAAAAACCCGCAATCAATGCACATTAGTTCACTAGACATAACATCTCACTTTTACTCATCTCATTAAGCAAAATATAATCAAAATATGTAAGGATCTATGAGAAGATTTGATTTAAATAATCTTGGAGGTGTATCAAGGTCCATAAAGTTACCCAATGATGAGGCTCATCAACTACTTTCCTATAGATTTCTCAACACGGAATCAGAGCTAAAGTTGGCGAAGGGCATAATGAAGATCTCTAATACATTGAAAAACTTCCTAAAGAACTGTATTAAGGTGGCAAGTCATCTCAATAAAGGCATCAAAGAAGTATGTTATCTCTTATTTTCTCATAAGAAGGAAGTGACCAAGACATCTACAAAGGACAAAGGACTATTCTCAACACTCACTGGCACATTTCAAGATGAAAATATTTGGGTAATCGATAGTGGAGCTTCAAGACATATGACAGGTCAACACAAGAAACTAAAAACATTGTCAAGAGGAAATTCCTCTTACTCAGTTGAGCTTAGTGACAACAAGAGCTACCATGTAAGAGAAATAAGATCTACCTCACTAGAGCTGGAGAATGGAGGAAATATTCATCTCAACAATATCCAGTTTGTTTCAAGTTTTCATAAGAATATTCTTTCCATCTCATGTCTAGAAGATAAGGGAAATAGAATTGCTTTCATAGATGGAGAGGTTGTAGTATGGGATAAAAAGTCAGGGATAGTAGATGTTTTGGTTCACATTGAAGTTATCCCATGTGAACTTTGGCATAGAATATTTAATCATCTTCACTACAAGATCTTACAAACCCTAAATTCAATAGTGAATGGGATCCTCGAACTAAAAGAAGATCATGAAGGTGTGTGCAAGGGATGCGCATTAGGGAAAAACACCAAAAGACCATTTGGAAGTAGTGCTTTAAGGTCAAAAGAAATTATGGATCTCATTCATTCCAATGTCTGTGGTCCTATGAATCCAAAATATCTTGGAGGTGATCTATATTATTCGTTGATGACAATTCAAGGAAAAATTAGGTTTATTTAATGAAATCCAAGGATGAAGTATTTATGAAATTTCAAGAATTCAAAAGCTGAAGTAGAGAACCTTACAAAAAGGAGCATCAAGATTTTAAGGTATGGTAATGGAGGATAATACACATCCAGGGAGGTTATAAACTTCTGTAAAGAGTCTGGGATTAAGAGGGAGATGATAGTCCCATATAATCATGAGAAAAATGGAGTTGTAGAACGAAAGAATCAATCCGTTAAAGAAAGCGTAAAAGTCATGTTACATGATTAAGATTTGCTGAAATTCCTGTGGGGTGAAGCTACTAAGGCAACTGTATACATACAAAATCAAAGTCCCCACAAGTCACTAGATAATATGACTCTCGAAGAAGCATTCACTGGGAAGAAACCAAGCGTAGATCATCTCTGAATTTTTGGTTGTCTTGTCTATATTCACATACCAAAAGACAAAAGAAATAAGTTGGATCATTTAGGCATGAAGGGGACATTTGTTGGCTACAATAATTATTCTAAGGCCTATAGGATCTACATAAAAGAAGGACACCAAATAGAATTTAGTCGAGATGTGATAATCCCCGAGACTAGAAAGAGACCTAACTGGTTGAAATCTACTCTATTAGATGCATAGGGACATGAAGAAGCTAAATGCACATTCACGAAGAGTAAGAAACCCAAAGTATATTTAGGATATGCAATATATATGACGAAGTTAATAGAAGTAGAGCCATCCACCTTTGAAGAAGTTTTCAATCATCAAGAATGGAAGGATGCCATGAATGAAGAGTATCAATCAATAATGAAGAATGGGGTTTGGGGTTTGGGAGATCGTACCTAGGCCTGAAGACAAATCTGTGGTGACTTCCAAATGGATTTACAAGATTAAACATGTAACATATGGAAGTTTTGAGAAGTATAATGAAATATTTGTGGCTAGGGGCTTCTCTCAACAAGAAGGCATCGATTATGAAGATGCATTTTCTCCAATGGAAAGGTATACAATTATAAGCTCACTGGTCTCTTTGGCAGCATCAATGGGATGGAAAATTCATCAAATGGATGTCAATATTGCATTCTTGAATGGCACAATTGATAAAAAAGTCTAAAAAGAAACCCTTGGGATGTGAATTCAAAGATAGAGAGGCTTACGTTTGCGGGTTGAAGAAGGCATTATATGGCCTTAAGTAAACACCAAGGGCATGGTATGCAAGGATGGATGCAAACCTTCAAAGATTGAGCTTAACAAAGAGTTCTACTGATCTGAATCTCTATATCAAGGTTGTGAAGGATGAGCCCTTAATAATTCTTCTTTATGTGAATGATCTTCTCTTGACAGGTGTAGAAAGTCGAATCCAAGAATGCAAGAAGAAGATAGTAGCATAATTTGATATGAAGGAACTTGGGATGATGCACTACTATCTGGAACTAGAAGTTTGGCAAGGACTTGATGAAATTTATCTAGGAACAATGTAAACTTTGAAACGGGAACTGTAAACTCAAAATGAAAACTCTAACCAAAAAACCCATAAAAAAAATGAAAAACAGTCTAAAAAATACAAAATTGTGTATTCTGGAACGATGTTTTATTTTTTTTAGGGTGAATTTTCAACATATTTAAAAAATGACAGTAAAACCAATTTTTTTGTGCAAAATAAATGAAAAAAGCACACTAATATTTTTAGTAGAATAACAGTTTTCTTTCCCAGGTATAATTTCAACATTTTTAGTAATGGCATTAAAGATAAAATAATCGGATCTGAAACACATTAAAATTCCAATAGTTTTCATCCCTGTCGCTAAAATTCTAATTGTTTTCAACAATAACATTAAAGATAATAAAAAAATTGAAAAAATTTCAACTATAGAATTAAAAAACTCTTTTCAACATATTTAAACCATGAAATTATGAAAACATTACGACTAAATTAATCAAAATATCAATACTTGTAGATTGAATGAAACATAAATTATATATCTAAGTTATTGTTGCATTGTGGATATTCTAAACAAATAAATTCATCATAATTAAAACATATAATCCAACAAACATAAAAATGGCTCATAACTTTATGTAATATCATATGAAAATCAAAAATTTTATTTCAAGACACCATCCAAACATCAGTTATATAAATTGCATTAGAAAATTATTCAAAATAACTCATATCTTCTTGCACACCATCAGAATTCCCATCTTCAGATGAATGATTGGATGCGGATGAAGATGTTTCATATTTGTCTCTTTCATCAACTATTTCCCCATCTGAGTCAACATGCATGCCCACCATTTCAGGTTTCAAAATTATTCTAGATCTACGACAGGATTCAACAGACTCCCATCTCAACATGGTTTCTTCTGGTAGTAACCTCTTCAAAATTTGTATCGTCCTGAAGCGAAGAGTTCCTCTCTTTGTTAAATTGAAGTTATAAACAAGTATGTCAACATCCTCCAATTTTAAGAGGTATGTGCGGCAACGATTTATATTCGTATCGTTTCTTTTTCTCTTTCCACCAATTTTTTTATCAACTACCATCTCTAGCTTGTACACACCATTGAATGGGTGTGTATTTGTGGCATACCAATGTACTTCAACACCTGCAACATCTTCATTTTCTATAATGACCTTTATAACCTTGGCAACCCAGAATGGATAGCCATTGGCATCTCCATTTGCTAGCACTGCGATCATGCAACCCTCCTTAATATCATGTATTGAATCCCTGTAAAGGTATTCCATGGCTTCACATTGTGCACGAGATCTTATGGAACCATATACATTTCTCTTTCCTCTCCCTGTGAAGAATTAATAATACCTTGAGATTATTGTTGTTCAACAATGCTTCTTTCATCATGTTCATTTGACAAATTTTGTGGCCAAATAAATGGAGTTTTCAAAAGTATATCTTCATTTGTTGTTCTTGAAATGATATCACTCTGATTATTGAAAAAAGACTCCCACCAAACTGAATCAGCAATATCAAAGTACTCATATGTATATCTAATACATTTTTAATTTCTTCCAAGAAATCAAAATAATTTATATCTCTCTTCTATCTGCATGCATTATGAACTTAAGCAACTGATTGTAATAACAATATATTTGACGCAAATATTGGATGGTCTGAAATGAACTTCAGAAATGCCAAACTTGATGACGACGCCCATTTTGCAGTGGTTGAATACTTCTTGCCCCATATTAGTTTTTTCCCATCAACTTTTTTGATACCAAATTGAAGTTGGAGGATAATGTCATTAAGTTGTTCAATCCATTTCTCCTCACCATGCGATCCCAGAATACACTTTTGCATGTCAACGATTTCTTCCAACACATGAAAAATAGGCTCTGGCATGTATGATTTCTTAATACATTCAATTAATGATTTCAAGCTCCCAACACCCTTCCTCCTCAATGTGACTAAAAAACCACTGAACATCTGACCAATATGGTCATGAGTGTGCCCAACAAGAAGGAAACCAACATTTACCTTCTGAAAAATCTCAATTCAACAAGCATGATTATATATCCAAAAACAATCTGATTTTTTTTTTCACGACAAGTGTTGTCCAATTGTAGATACAAAACTTCAAGAAGATTACCATACTAATGAGAAAGAACATCATGAATTATGGTTATTGTCATATTTGCATCATTATGAATATTTGGAGTCATGAAGTATACCCATGGAAACATTTTCCTATTGAAGACCATACAACTGACCAAGTGAAACTGAATAAAAGTTTCATCCTGTAAATTTTTGGGTGTGTGAACAAAATGTGGTAGAAGTGTTTTCTTTTGGCCCATAACATCACATATCAAACCCAAATATTTATTTGGATTATCATAACACTTCTTTCAATGCTTGTACAACTTTTTCCTTTCACTTGTTTATTGTTTGCAATGATCTTGAAGTACTTTTACAATGGAATCTACACATAACATAAAAGAAAGCCATTAATAAATATGTTTTCATAGTTGATGACTATACAATTTAAAAAAATAAATTTATGAATGCTTACTTCTTTCGGCCCCTTGACATTTATCCCTTTTTTATTTAAGAGGAGCACATTTAGTGCAAACCCGCATCCTTCTCTTCTTAGGAATATGGAAATTGTTGAATTCTTTCTTCCACAACTTCACAAAATATTGATATGTAATAAATCGACCATTTCCTTCAACACCTTCTACATATTCTTTGTATAAGTTGTATATTTCTCGTCTTGAGAAATTATCTAGAATATGTATTGTGTCTCTATTTGGCATACACTCTCCATGCTTTGAAAATAAGTTTTTCATCCATGACATTGCAGTATTTGATAATGACCCAAACTATCATTTATGACGTACTTCTGAATAAAATGTGGTAACTTTTTCCAAATTTTCTTGGATTCTTGACAAATGAAAATTACCAATTGAATGAAACATTTTGAAAGCCTTTCTACAGATAAATAAAGACCCAATATGATAATCATAACCTGACAATATATTGCATGCAACCCACTAAATATGAATTTTGCATGCTTTTATTCATTGAAAAATATATCTTCCTTTTATCCAATGCAAACTTGAAATCCATATGTTTCAAGCAATCATTTTGGTAACATTCACTTGAAATGAGAGCACTGATAGAACTTCTTCTCGTGAGATATTCTTTTCTACCCCTTGTATAACTAGACCATCTTGGATTGATACGAAAATCTCAACTCCTACTCCTCGATACAATATTTGTTGTCAATGTCTCCATCATTGAATCATCATCATCTGTATAAGCATTTTCATCATCATTAGGAGGAATATTATCCTCACTATGATCATTTTGAACATAGTTAGGAAATTCATCACCATCATTGTTTGAAAAATATTTATTACCATCCTCAGTTGCAGGAAGTTTTTCATTACCGTCATTTGTGCTTTTGAAATACTGACTTGGAGGATATTCTTCATCATCTTCATCTTGCCCTTCGTCAGTGCTACCCTCATAGTCCTTAGAATTAGGACTAAATGGAAAATTTGACTCTATGTTTATTGGATATTTTTCATCATGTGCATTGTCAGTGTTGCTCTCATAGTCCTTAGGATTAGGAATATGCGAAAAATGTGACTCTTATTTACTGGAAATTCTTCATCCTACCCTTCATCACTGTTGCTCTCATAGTCCTTAGAATTAGGACTAAGTGGAAATGTGACTCTCTATTTACTGGAAATTCATCACCCTGCCCTTTGTCACTATTGCTCTCATAGTCCTTAAGATTAGGACTAAATGGAAAATGTGACTCTCGATTTATTGGAAATTCTTCATCATGTTTCTCTCATAGTCCATAGGATTAGGACTAAGTGGAAACTATGACTCTCAATTTAATGGAAATTCTTCATCCTGGCCTTCATCACTGTTGCTCTCATAGTCCATAGGATTATGACTAAGTGGAAACCGTGACTCTATTTATTTGAAATTATTCATCATGCCCTTCGCCAGTGTTTCTCTCATAGTCCTTATTATTGGGATTAAGTGGAAGATCTGACTCTCTATTCATAGTTAAATATTTTTTGTTATATTCATTAATATGAATGGATTTGTTACGCAACGAAGATGTTGAGGCTTCACAAAGCCAAACTTCACTGTCAGAAGAATCCATGGCTTTCAAACAGAAGAGGTTGAATGATACAAATGCACTCTCTCCTAATGATAATATATAGCTTAAAGAATGGAAATTTCCCTCCAAAATATTTTGCTGAAAATTTTCCCTCCAAAAATTTTGTTTGAAGTATTTCCCTCCAAAATTTTCTTCTACAATTTATTGAAAATTTTCTATTAAAATTTTCTCTTGAAATCAATCTTTTAAACTAAATCTTTAAACTAAATCTTTTACCTAAAGTAATATTTTACTTAAACTTTATAGCATTACTAGACAATTGATTTTTTTTCATTTGTATTATATATGTTATCCCACATGTAACATAAATTACTATATCGCCATAATTTTATGCCTATGCCTATGGGTGTGCTCGCCCAGGGCAAAGCGACCCCCTGGCCTGCCAAGGGGCCGACCACCGACAGGCCAAGGGGTTGATTCTGGGAATCGGCCCCCTAGCTTGTTGGGCGACGAATCTAGGAATCAGCACCCTGGCCTGTCAGGGGCCGTATCCGGGAATCGACCCCCTAGCTTGTTGGGGGTTGAATCTGGGAATCAGCACCCTGGCCTGCTGGGGGTCGTATCCGGGAATCGGCCCCCTTATCCTACCGTGGGCCATATCTGGGAATCGTCCCCTTGGCCTTCCAAGGGGGCACTTTGACCTAGGTGGGCACGCCCAGAGCCGGACACGATCGCCCACAAGCACAGGCAGTGGCTTGTGCCTGTGGGTGAGCGCGCCCGGCCATGGGCATGCCCGCCCGGGGCAAAGCGACCCCTTGGCAGGCCAGGGTGGCAATTCCTAGAATTCCCTCCCTAGCCTTCTAAGGGGCCAATTCCCAGAATTTTCCCCCTAGCCTTCCAAGGGGCCAATTCCCAGAATCACCCCCCGGCAGGCCAGGGGGCTGATTTTGGGAATCAGGCCCTTAGTCGAGGTCGATTCTAGGAATCGACCCCCTCGCCTGCTAGGGGGCCGCTTTGACCCGGGCCCTCTTGCCCACAGACATAAGCATTGCCTATGTCTATGGGCGGGTGCACCCGAGTCAAAGCGTCAGCCCACGACAGGCAGCGGGCCGATTATGGGAATCGGCCCCCCGCAGGCCAGCGGGCCTCTTTGCCCTAAGCGGGCCCAACCATGGCCAGGCACGCCTGCCCATAGGCATAATTTACTATGCATGTGGGCGGGTGCGCCCATTTGTTGGTGTGCCCACCCGCGACACATCGGGCGAGCACACCTATGGCCAGGCGTGCCCGCCTAAGGCATAGCGGCCCCCTAACAGGCAAGGGGTCGATTTTGAAAATCAGATCCTTGATAGGCAAGGATCCGATTCTAAGAATCGACCCCTGGCCTGCCAAGGGACCAGGGATAAATGTAAAAAATAAAAAATAAATAAATAAATAAATAATCTAAGGAATGGGTTTTTTTTGTACCATGTATGAACATAACCCACTGTCAAGGAGGTCGATGTGCATGTTTCTTGTCTTTTTTTGTTTTTAAATTTTGTTTTATTTTATTTGTTTACTTAAGATATTGGTTTTTTTGTATATATATATATATATATATATATATATATATATATATATATCAAGAAAATGGCATCAATGAATCATTTTGGACCAAAGACAATTAAAGCTAGAGGTGGATTCTCAAAAAATATTGCCGAACGAACCTGACCTGAGCTAATAACTACAAATATATATATATATATATATATATATATATATATATAGCAAGAAAATGGCATCAATGAATCATTTTGGACCAAAGACAATTAAAGCTAGAGGTGGATTCTCAAAAAATATTGCCGAACGAACCTGACCTGAGCTAATAACTACAAATCTAGAAAGTGTCTCTAAGAATAAGAAGTTGGTTTCTTACTAGAAGAAATCACAAGAAGTGAATCGTACAGAATTTGCATGGTTTGTGAAAGATAGAGAAGGCGAACAAGATCTGCAGACATATTTATATGTTGAGATCCTTAACGATAGTGGAAGTTATGAGGTGCTGGAAAAAGTACTAGACATGTGTTTGATACCCGATATTGAAGTTGTTTATGTACTTACAAAACCTCCCAAATCACATAATGAGATTAGATATCAAT